>CM056454.1:19415533-19504120 GCA_029783895.1 Triplophysa bombifrons | reverse complement strand
TCTCTGTCTCTCTCTCTCTCTCTCTCTCTCTCTCGTTCTCTCTCTCTCATTCTCTCCCTCTCTCTCTCCGTCTCTCTCAGTCTCTCTTTCTCTGTCTCTCTCAGTCTCTCTTTCTCTGTCTCTCTCAGTCTCTCTTTCTCTGTCTCTCTCAGTCTCTCTTTCTCTCTCTCTCTCTGTCTCTCTCTCTCTCTCTCTCTCTCTCTCGTTCTCTCTCTCTCATTCTCTCTCTCTCTGTCTCTCTGTCTCTCTCAGTCTCTCTCTCTCTGTCTCTCTCAGTCTCTCTTTCTCTGTCTCTCTTTCTCTCTCTCTCTCTCTCTCTCTCAGTCTCTCTTCTCTCTCTCTCTGTCTCTCTCAGTCTCTCTTTCTCTCTCTCTCTGTCTCTCTCAGTCTCTCTTTCTCTGTCTCTCTCAAAAAGTGTGTGTGATGGTGTGTGACTTTTGGGATTCACACTATTTGTTTTATTCAACATTTGATCCATCCAGACGTGTTTTGAATATGTTGATTGTGTTATTGTTAATGCAGTGAAATGTGTGATGTTGTGACAGTTAAAAAGCGACGCGTCTGGAGTTATTGCAGATTTTTATTGTATCCTCGGGGTCTTCATTAATTGTTTTTCAGTGGGAAATGGAATGATAAAACTCTGCCTGAGGCTCAGATCGCTCCCACAGCGGATTACATATAACCCACCTCATGCGTTGTTTAGATACAAAGATGCATTTCTGTTGGAAACATGGAATCTTATCTCTAAAAATGCATGTAATCCAATTTCCATTGAATTTCTCGTAGTGTTTTCTCTCAAATCACATTCATGGGAGTGAAATGTCTTGTCGTGGAGAACATAATGTGATATCTGATATTGTGTGTGTGTGTTATTGACCTGACTGATGATCAGTGCTGATGTGTGTGTGGTTCATCAGGTTTTATGGATGGTAATGAATGATCATGTGGGGCTGGTGTTATAGACGTCGAGTCATACGTGTGCTTGAGCTCATGAACTGTGGAATAAGGCTGTGAAAGGCAGATGAAGTGTTCCTGATGATCCAAACCCAGAAATCAGATCATGTGACATCTATATAAACTGACCTTACCTCCATAAAAGACCGTTTACATCTGTTCTTCATGAAATCTCTTGAATGAGGTCACACTGAGTGGTGGGTTATGGGTTAGTTAGTGAAGTTGAACACTGTTTGATGTTGTCCAGTGAGGATGAGTTTGATATAGTTGTTGTGAAGGTCATGTGACCCAGCTGTCATGATGATGATGAAGATGATGGGGGAGAGGTGCTCTCTCTATCCGTCTCTCTTCTCACTCAGACAGGATGGAGTGTATGTAAAGGATGGAGAAGCAGCGGTGACAGGAGCTTTGCTTTTGTTGGAGAGGTATTGTGGGGTAAAGGTAAAGCTGCCCAGCGGCTCCAGACGCTGAGAGTCCATGTCACTGGATCATTACCTTATCTCCCCTTAAAGCTTCAGGACATGGACAGAACTTTCCTTCCCTCCCGCCGCTCAGACTCACTCACACTGCAGCTTTACCTATTGAGCCTTTCACAGCTGAACGCCGCCTCACTATGGGCACGATGGTATTAGATGGGTTTCCTCTCAGCACCACACTGGAGAGAACCAATCCCAACCCATACATGATCTGAATGTCATACGTCACCGAATGTAACGGATGTGAAGAACATGTATAGATCCACGGCTTTTATCTTCTGTTCATCCGCCTCAAACTTTAAACTGTTTCATACTTTTCAGGCTTTTTTCTTCTGCGTAATGAGTTTTGTGCCGTGTATTATGTATGAGTGCCAGGTAATAATATTAGCATTGAACAACAGAGTGAAGGTGTGGACGTCTGCCAGTGTTTGGAGAAACATATCCCACAGTCTTTTTCAAGCCATTCTGTCATTTTCTGGCATCGTCTCAAGCGAAGAGATCACACACACACCGCCGCTCATGCCACTTTATTTTTGTCAGCAGTCCAGACGTTTTCATGGAAGAACAAATAAAGCCCACGCTTGTCTTTAAGTTCAGAACAGAAATATTCTCACATTCATGACGATTGGCTTTATTTAGAAGTGTTTGGAAGGAACAGATTAACATGCATGCTGATGTCGTGATATGAATCTATTTACTGGTGTTTTATTTGGAGATGTAATAGACAGCAGAATGAAATGACCTCCCTCACATATCAAACACACGCCAGAGTGAAGGTTGAAATGTACATTTGTGTGTTCAGGGGCGACAGAAGAGCCGGAGGTGATTCCAGACCCGGCCAAACAAACGGATCAGGTGGTGAAGATCGCCGGCATCAGCGCTGCGGTGCTGGTCTTCATTCTGCTGGTGCTGGTGGCCGTTCTGCTGGTGAAGAAAAGGTAAAACTGAAATCACAAACCTCTTCTGTCACAATCATCTCATGACATCATCAGCCGTGAGGAATTAGAAATGAATAACAAGGGTGTCTCGATGGCACTGTGTGATGTTCAGCTTCTATAAAGAGAGGAAGAACATTAGATGTGCACGTCCAGCTCCTCCTCAGTGTTCCTCTGCTGCCATCATGTGTTCTTCTCTGGAACTACACACCAGCCCTAACCATGAAAGAGTTGGTTTACATTTACATTTATGCATTTGGCATGTGCTTTTATCCAAGGCGACTTATATTTCATTATCCTATACATTTATACTTGGGTATGTGCACTCCCCTGTGATCCAACCCACAACCTTGCGTTGTTAATATAATGCTCTTACCACTGAGCTACAGGAAAGCTGTTGTATCATAACAACCCTCAGAAATATATCAATACATTTATAGGTCAAACACTCTAGAGACATTGAATTGAGTTTATTTACATGTATGCGTCACACTTTCTGAAGTGTCTTTCAGTCTGTATATATTTTGTCAGTTTGTGTGTTTCCTGGGAATGGAACCTGTGATTTATTTCCATCTTGAACATGGGTCCATCCACTGGCAACAGGCATATTTTCAGATATTACAGTTATTGGATTCATTTTATAGCAGATTATTGTTGAAAATACTGTTGTACATAGATCAAACTAGCTAAGTTGACTGCTCACAGCACCTAACAACAAGTAATACACATATAAGAGATGAAGATGATGTGTAGATGCATTGATTCAAACATGTGCTCACATGACACTGAACCACTGAACTATATAAATGACTGGATTGAGTATACTGTTGGGGCTGACAGAGGGCGTCATTGAATTACACTCAAAATAAACATCTGAAATAACCCGTTTTGCAGTTAACCTTCTACAGAATTCGTTTTTAGTTTACAAATGTATGTTGAAATTAATTGTTACTTGTGATGTTTTGTCCAGTGTTGATGTTTAGTTCAGGTAGAATAGTGACACTGTTCTGTTGTAATGGCGGGTTTAAATGATTAGAAATAAAACTTCATGATTTTACAAACATACAGTCTATATTATCTGTATATAGAATGAGCTGATTTGCCATATGTTAAGGTGTCTCCTCCATCTTCTCATCTATTGTGTACGCTGCTGTAATGAAGATGACTGGATCTCACTCAGAGATGGGAAATTCCCGACTTTAAATAAACATTCACATGCCTGAGACATTTGCGTTGTCAGAATGTACTGCGAGACTTCAGTTTGAAAAACAGGACTGGTAAGGTACTGTTGCATCTTAAATATGTGATAACTCTCTATTAGTGGAAGGTTTGGGCTTAGCAACAGGGCGGCGCGGTGGCTTCAGTTTATGACGTCATGAGCAATCCACTCATTTATAGATCAGTGCACTGAACAGAAGAGGTTTTATTCAAACATCAACTCTAACATCTCCAACAATCACTTCAACATCACTGTCCACACAGGCTCAGAAAAGATAAACACGTGGCACTCATTCTCATGCATATTTCATCTGGTTCTGTCCAGTGCTCCTCTATACTTCATCTGGTTCTGTCCAGTGCTCCTCTATACTTCATTTAAATCTGTTCAGTGCTCCTCTATACTTCATGTGGTTCTGTCCAGTGCTCCTCTATACTTCTTCTGGTTCTGTCCAGTGCGCCTCTATACTTCATCTGGTTCTGTCCAGTGCTCCTCTATACTTCATTTAAATCTGTTCAGTGCTCCTCTATACTTCATGTGGTTCTGTCTAGTGCTCCTCTATACTTCATCTGGTTCTGTCTAGTGCTCCTCTATACTTCATGTGGTTCTGTCTAGTGCTCCTCTATACTTCATCTGGTTCTGTCTAGTGCTCCTCTATACTTCATCTGGTTCTGTCTAGTGCTCCTCTATACTTCATGTGGTTCTGTCTAGTGCTCCTCTATACTTCATTTAATTCTGTTCAGTGCTCCTCTATACTTCATGTGGTTCTGTCCAGTGCTCCTCTATACTTCATCTGGTTCTGTCTAGTGCTCCTCTATACTTCATGTGGTTCTGTCTAGTGCTCCTCTATACTTCATTTAATTCTGTTCAGTGCTCCTCTATACTTCATTTAGTTCTGTTTAGTGCTCCTCTATACTTCATTTAATTCTGTTCAGTGCTCCTCTATACTTCATTTAATTCTGTTCAGTGCTCCTCTATACTTCATTTAATTCTGTTCAGTGCTCCTCTATACTTCATTTAATTCTGTTCAGTGCTCCTCTATACTTCATTTAATTCTGTTCAGTGCTCCTCTATACTTCATTTAATTCTGTTCAGTGCTCCTCTATACTTCATTTAATTCTGTTCAGTGCTCCTCTATACTTCATTTAATTCTGTTCAGTGCTCCTCTATACTTAATTTAATTCTGTTCAGTGCTCCTCTATACTTCATTTAATTCTGTTCAGTGCTCCTCTATACTTCATTCAGTTCTGTTCAGTGCTCCTCTATACTTCATTTAATTCTGTTCAGTGCTCCTCTATACTTCATTTAATTCTGTTCAGTGCTCCTCTATACTTCATTTAATTCTGTTCAGTGCTCCTCTATACTTCATTTAATTCTGTTCAGTGCTCCTCTATACTTCATTCAGTTCTGTCCAGTGCTCCTCTATACTTCATCTGGTTCTGTTCAGTGCTCCTCTATACTTCATCTGGTTCTGTCCAGTGCTCCTCTATACTTCATTTGGTTCTGTTCAGTGCTCCTCTATACTTCATTTAATTCTGTTCAGTGCTCCTCTATGCTTCATTTAATTCTGTTCAGTGCTCCTCTATACTTCATTTAATTCTGTTCAGTGCTCCTCTATACTTCATTTAGTTCTGTTCAGTGCTCCTCTATACTTCATTTAATTCTGTTCAGTGCTCCTCTATACTTCATTTAATTCTGTTTAGTGCTCCTCTATACTTAATTTAATTCTGTTCAGTGCTCCTCTATACTTCATTTAGTTCTGTTCAGTGCTCCTCTATACTTCATTTAATTCTGTTCAGTGCTCCTCTATACTTAATTTAGTTCTGTTTAGTGCTCCTCTATACTTCATTTAGTTCTGTCCAGTGCTCCTCTATACTTCATTTAGTTCTGTCCAGTGCTCCTCTGTACTTCATTTAGTTCTGTTTAGTGCTCCTCTATACTTCATTTAATTCTGTTCAGTGCTCCTCTATACTTCATCTGGTTCTGTCTAGTGCTCCTCTATACTTCATTTGGTTCTGTCTAGTGCTCCTCTATACTTCATCTGGTTCTGTCCAGTGCTCCTCTATACTTCATTTAATTCTGTTCAGTGCTCCTCTATACTTCATCTGGTTCTGTTCAGTGCTCCTCTATACTTCATTTAGTTCTGTCCAGTGCTCCTCTATACTTCATTTAATTCTGTTCAGTGCTCCTCTCTACTTCATCTGGTTCTGTCTAGTGCTCCTCTATACTTCATCTGGTTCTGTCTAGTGCTCCTCTATACTTCATTTGGTTCTGTCTAGTGCTCCTCTATACTTCATTTAGTTCTGTTCAGTGCTCCTCTATACTTCATCTGGTTCTGTCCAGTGCTCCTCTATACTTCATCTGGTTCTGTCCAGTGCTCCTCTATACTTCATCTGGTTCTGTCCAGTGCTCCTCTATACTTCATTTAATTCTGTTCAGTGCTCCTCTATACTTCATCTGGTTCTGTCCAGTGCTCCTCTATACTTCATTTAATTCTGTTCAGTGCTCCTCTATACTTCATCTGGTTCTGTCCAGTGCTCCTCTATACTTCATCTGGTTCTGTCCAGTGCTCCTCTATACTTCATTTAATTCTGTTCAGTGCTCCTCTATACTTCATCTGGTTCTGTCCAGTGCTCCTCTATACTTCATCTGGTTCTGTCTAGTGCTCCTCTATACTTCATCTGGTTCTGTCCAGTGCTCCTCTATACTTCATTTAGTTCTGTCCAGTGCTCCTCTATACTTCATTTAATTCTGTTCAGTGCTCCTCTGTACTTAATCTGGTTCTGTCCAGTGCTCCTCTATACTTCATCTGGTTCTGTCTAGTGCTCCTCTATACTTCATCTGGTTCTGTCCAGTGCTCCTCTATACTTCATCTGGTTCTGTCTAGTGCTCCTCTATACTTCATCTTGTTCTGTCCAGTGGTCCTCTATACTTCATTTAATTCTGTTCAGTGCTCCTCTATACTTCATCTGGTTCTGTCTAGTGCTCCTCTATACTTCATTTGGTTCTGTCTAGTGCTCCTCTATACTTCATCTGGTTCTGTCCAGTGCTCCTCTATACTTCATTTAATTCTGTTCAGTGCTCCTCTATACTTCATCTGGTTCTGTTCAGTGCTCCTCTATACTTCATTTAGTTCTGTCCAGTGCTCCTCTATACTTCATTTAATTCTGTTCAGTGCTCCTCTATACTTCATCTGGTTCTGTCTAGTGCTCCTCTATACTTCATTTGGTTCTGTCTAGTGCTCCTCTATACTTCATCTGGTTCTGTCCAGTGCTCCTCTATACTTCATTTAATTCTGTTCAGTGCTCCTCTATACTTCATCTGGTTCTGTCCAGTGCTCCTCTATACTTCATCTGGTTCTGTCTAGTGCTCCTCTATACTTCATCTGGTTCTGTCCAGTGCTCCTCTATACTTCATTTAGTTCTGTCCAGTGCTCCTCTATACTTCATTTAATTCTGTTCAGTGCTCCTCTGTACTTAATCTGGTTCTGTCCAGTGCTCCTCTATACTTCATCTGGTTCTGTCTAGTGCTCCTCTATACTTCATCTGGTTCTGTCCAGTGCTCCTCTATACTTCATCTGGTTCTGTCTAGTGCTCCTCTATACTTCATCTTGTTCTGTCCAGTGGTCCTCTATACTTCATTTAATTCTGTTCGGTGCTCCTCTGTACTTAATCTGGTTCTGTCCAGTGCTCCTCTATACTTCATCTGGTTCTGTCTAGTGCTCCTCAATACTTCATCTGGTTCTGTCCAGTGCTCCTCTATACTTCATTTAATTCTGTTCAGTGCTCCTCTATACTTCATCTGGTTCTGTCCAGTGCTCCTCTATACTTCATTTGGTTCTGTTCAGTGCTCCTCTATACTTCATTTAGTTCTGTTTAGTGCTCCTCTATACTTCATCTGGTTCTGTCCAGTGCTCCTCTATACTTCATTTAGTTCTGTCCAGTGCTCCTCTATACTTCATTTAATTCTGTTCAGTGCTCCTCTATACTTCATTTAATTCTGTTCAGTGCTCCTCTATACTTAATTTAATTCTGTTCAGTGCTCCTCTATACTTCATTTAATTCTGTTCAGTGCTCCTCTATACTTCATTCAGTTCTGTTCAGTGCTCCTCTATACTTCATTTAATTCTGTTCAGTGCTCCTCTATACTTCATTTAATTCTGTTCAGTGCTCCTCTATACTTCATTTAATTCTGTTCAGTGCTCCTCTATACTTCATTTAATTCTGTTCAGTGCTCCTCTATACTTCATTCAGTTCTGTCCAGTGCTCCTCTATACTTCATCTGGTTCTGTTCAGTGCTCCTCTATACTTCATCTGGTTCTGTCCAGTGCTCCTCTATACTTCATTTGGTTCTGTTCAGTGCTCCTCTATACTTCATTTAATTCTGTTCAGTGCTCCTCTATGCTTCATTTAATTCTGTTCAGTGCTCCTCTATACTTCATTTAATTCTGTTCAGTGCTCCTCTATACTTCATTTAGTTCTGTTCAGTGCTCCTCTATACTTCATTTAATTCTGTTTAGTGCTCCTCTATACTTCATTTAATTTTGTTCAGTGCTCCTCTATACTTCATTTAGTTCTGTTCAGTGCTCCTCTATACTTCATTTAATTCTGTTCAGTGCTCCTCTATACTTAATTTAGTTCTGTTTAGTGCTCCTCTATACTTCATTTAGTTCTGTCCAGTGCTCCTCTATACTTCATTTAGTTCTGTCCAGTGCTCCTCTGTACTTCATTTAGTTCTGTTTAGTGCTCCTCTATACTTCATTTAATTCTGTTCAGTGCTCCTCTATACTTCATCTGGTTCTGTCTAGTGCTCCTCTATACTTCATTTAATTCTGTTCAGTGCTCCTCTATACTTCATCTGGTTCTGTTCAGTGCTCCTCTATACTTCATCTGGTTCTGTCCAGTGCTCCTCTATACTTCATCTGGTTCTGTCTAGTGCTCCTCTATACTTCATCTGGTTCTGTCCAGTGCTCCTCTATACTTCATTTAGTTCTGTCCAGTGCTCCTCTATACTTCATTTAATTCTGTTCAGTGCTCCTCTGTACTTAATCTGGTTCTGTCCAGTGCTCCTCTATACTTCATCTGGTTCTGTCTAGTGCTCCTCTATACTTCATCTGGTTCTGTCCAGTGCTCCTCTATACTTCATCTGGTTCTGTCTAGTGCTCCTCTATACTTCATCTTGTTCTGTCCAGTGGTCCTCTATACTTCATTTAATTCTGTTCAGTGCTCCTCTATACTTCATCTGGTTCTGTCTAGTGCTCCTCTATACTTCATTTGGTTCTGTCTAGTGCTCCTCTATACTTCATCTGGTTCTGTCCAGTGCTCCTCTATACTTCATTTAATTCTGTTCAGTGCTCCTCTATACTTCATCTGGTTCTGTTCAGTGCTCCTCTATACTTCATTTAGTTCTGTCCAGTGCTCCTCTATACTTCATTTAATTCTGTTCAGTGCTCCTCTATACTTCATCTGGTTCTGTCTAGTGCTCCTCTATACTTCATTTGGTTCTGTCTAGTGCTCCTCTATACTTCATCTGGTTCTGTCCAGTGCTCCTCTATACTTCATTTAATTCTGTTCAGTGCTCCTCTATACTTCATCTGGTTCTGTCCAGTGCTCCTCTATACTTCATCTGGTTCTGTCTAGTGCTCCTCTATACTTCATCTGGTTCTGTCCAGTGCTCCTCTATACTTCATTTAGTTCTGTCCAGTGCTCCTCTATACTTCATTTAATTCTGTTCAGTGCTCCTCTGTACTTAATCTGGTTCTGTCCAGTGCTCCTCTATACTTCATCTGGTTCTGTCTAGTGCTCCTCTATACTTCATCTGGTTCTGTCCAGTGCTCCTCTATACTTCATCTGGTTCTGTCTAGTGCTCCTCTATACTTCATCTTGTTCTGTCCAGTGGTCCTCTATACTTCATTTAATTCTGTTCGGTGCTCCTCTGTACTTAATCTGGTTCTGTCCAGTGCTCCTCTATACTTCATCTGGTTCTGTCTAGTGCTCCTCAATACTTCATCTGGTTCTGTCCAGTGCTCCTCTATACTTCATTTAATTCTGTTCAGTGCTCCTCTATACTTCATCTGGTTCTGTCCAGTGCTCCTCTATACTTCATTTGGTTCTGTTCAGTGCTCCTCTATACTTCATTTAGTTCTGTTTAGTGCTCCTCTATACTTCATCTGGTTCTGTCCAGTGCTCCTCTATACTTCATTTAGTTCTGTCCAGTGCTCCTCTATACTTCATTTAATTCTGTTCAGTGCTCCTCTATACTTCATTTAATTCTGTTCAGTGCTCCTCTATACTTAATTTAATTCTGTTCAGTGCTCCTCTATACTTCATTTAATTCTGTTCAGTGCTCCTCTATACTTCATTCAGTTCTGTTCAGTGCTCCTCTATACTTCATTTAATTCTGTTCAGTGCTCCTCTATACTTCATTTAATTCTGTTCAGTGCTCCTCTATACTTCATTTAATTCTGTTCAGTGCTCCTCTATACTTCATTTAATTCTGTTCAGTGCTCCTCTATACTTCATTCAGTTCTGTCCAGTGCTCCTCTATACTTCATCTGGTTCTGTTCAGTGCTCCTCTATACTTCATCTGGTTCTGTCCAGTGCTCCTCTATACTTCATTTGGTTCTGTTCAGTGCTCCTCTATACTTCATTTAATTCTGTTCAGTGCTCCTCTATGCTTCATTTAATTCTGTTCAGTGCTCCTCTATACTTCATTTAATTCTGTTCAGTGCTCCTCTATACTTCATTTAGTTCTGTTCAGTGCTCCTCTATACTTCATTTAATTCTGTTCAGTGCTCCTCTATACTTCATTTAATTCTGTTTAGTGCTCCTCTATACTTCATTTAATTTTGTTCAGTGCTCCTCTATACTTCATTTAGTTCTGTTCAGTGCTCCTCTATACTTCATTTAATTCTGTTCAGTGCTCCTCTATACTTAATTTAGTTCTGTTTAGTGCTCCTCTATACTTCATTTAGTTCTGTCCAGTGCTCCTCTATACTTCATTTAGTTCTGTCCAGTGCTCCTCTGTACTTCATTTAGTTCTGTTTAGTGCTCCTCTATACTTCATTTAATTCTGTTCAGTGCTCCTCTATACTTCATCTGGTTCTGTCTAGTGCTCCTCTATACTTCATTTAATTCTGTTCAGTGCTCCTCTATACTTCATCTGGTTCTGTTCAGTGCTCCTCTATACTTCATCTGGTTCTGTCCAGTGCTCCTCTATACTTCATTTAATTCTGTTCAGTGCTCCTCTATACTTCATCTGGTTCTGTTCAGTGCTCCTCTATACTTCATTTAGTTCTGTCCAGTGCTCCTCTATACTTCATTTAATTCTGTTCAGTGCTCCTCTCTACTTCATCTGGTTCTGTCTAGTGCTCCTCTATACTTCATCTGGTTCTGTCTAGTGCTCCTCTATACTTCATTTGGTTCTGTCTAGTGCTCCTCTATACTTCATTTAGTTCTGTTCAGTGCTCCTCTATACTTCATCTGGTTCTGTCCAGTGCTCCTCTATACTTCATCTGGTTCTGTCCAGTGCTCCTCTATACTTCATCTGGTTCTGTCCAGTGCTCCTCTATACTTCATTTAATTCTGTTCAGTGCTCCTCTATACTTCATCTGGTTCTGTCCAGTGCTCCTCTATACTTCATTTAATTCTGTTCAGTGCTCCTATATACTTCATCTGGTTCTGTCCAGTGCTCCTCTATACTTCATCTGGTTCTGTCCAGTGCTCCTCTATACTTCATTTAATTCTGTTCAGTGCTCCTCTATACTTCATCTGGTTCTGTCCAGTGCTCCTCTATACTTCATCTGGTTCTGTCTAGTGCTCCTCTATACTTCATCTGGTTCTGTCCAGTGCTCCTCTATACTTCATTTAGTTCTGTCCAGTGCTCCTCTATACTTCATTTAATTCTGTTCAGTGCTCCTCTGTACTTAATCTGGTTCTGTCCAGTGCTCCTCTATACTTCATCTGGTTCTGTCTAGTGCTCCTCTATACTTCATCTGGTTCTGTCCAGTGCTCCTCTATACTTCATCTGGTTCTGTCTAGTGCTCCTCTATACTTCATCTTGTTCTGTCCAGTGGTCCTCTATACTTCATTTAATTCTGTTCAGTGCTCCTCTATACTTCATCTGGTTCTGTCTAGTGCTCCTCTATACTTCATTTGGTTCTGTCTAGTGCTCCTCTATACTTCATCTGGTTCTGTCCAGTGCTCCTCTATACTTCATTTAATTCTGTTCAGTGCTCCTCTATACTTCATCTGGTTCTGTTCAGTGCTCCTCTATACTTCATTTAGTTCTGTCCAGTGCTCCTCTATACTTCATTTAATTCTGTTCAGTGCTCCTCTATACTTCATCTGGTTCTGTCTAGTGCTCCTCTATACTTCATTTGGTTCTGTCTAGTGCTCCTCTATACTTCATCTGGTTCTGTCCAGTGCTCCTCTATACTTCATTTAATTCTGTTCAGTGCTCCTCTATACTTCATCTGGTTCTGTCCAGTGCTCCTCTATACTTCATCTGGTTCTGTCTAGTGCTCCTCTATACTTCATCTGGTTCTGTCCAGTGCTCCTCTATACTTCATTTAGTTCTGTCCAGTGCTCCTCTATACTTCATTTAATTCTGTTCAGTGCTCCTCTGTACTTAATCTGGTTCTGTCCAGTGCTCCTCTATACTTCATCTGGTTCTGTCTAGTGCTCCTCTATACTTCATCTGGTTCTGTCCAGTGCTCCTCTATACTTCATCTGGTTCTGTCTAGTGCTCCTCTATACTTCATCTTGTTCTGTCCAGTGGTCCTCTATACTTCATTTAATTCTGTTCGGTGCTCCTCTGTACTTAATCTGGTTCTGTCCAGTGCTCCTCTATACTTCATCTGGTTCTGTCTAGTGCTCCTCTATACTTCATCTGGTTCTGTCCAGTGCTCCTCTATACTTCATTTAATTCTGTTCAGTGCTCCTCTATACTTCATCTGGTTCTGTCCAGTGCTCCTCTATACTTCATTTGGTTCTGTTCAGTGCTCCTCTATACTTCATTTAATTCTGTTCAGTGCTCCTCTATACTTCATTTAATTCTGTTCAGTGCTCCTCTATACTTCATTTAATTCTGTTCAGTGCTCCTCTATACTTCATTTAGTTCTGTTTAGTGCTCCTCTATACTTCATCTGGTTCTGTTTAGTGCTCCTCTATACTTCATTTAATTCTGTTCAGTGCTCCTCTATACTTCATTTAATTCTGTTTAGTGCTCCTCTATACTTCATTTAGTTCTGTTTAGTGCTCCTCTATACTTCATTTAATTCTGTTCAGTGCTCCTCTATACTTCATTTAATTCTGTCTAGTGCTCCTCTATACTTCATTTGGTTCTGTCTAGTGCTCCTCTATACTTCATCTGGTTCTGTCCAGTGCTCCTCTATACTTCATTTAATTCTGTTCAGTGCTCCTCTATACTTCATCTGGTTCTGTCCAGTGCTCCTCTATACTTCATCTGGTTCTGTCCAGTGCTCCTCTATACTTCATTTAGTTCTGTTCAGTGCTCCTCTATACTTCATTTAATTCTGTTCAGTGCTCCTCTATACTTCATCTGGTTCTGTCCAGTGCTCCTCTGTACTTAATCTGGTTCTGTCCAGTGCTCCTCTATACTTCATCTGGTTCTGTCTAGTGCTCCTCTATACTTCATCTGGTTCTGTCCAGTGCTCCTCTATACTTAATTTAATTCTGTTCAGTGCTCCTCTGTACTTAATCTGGTTCTGTCCAGTGCTCCTCTATACTTCATCTGGTTCTGTCCAGTGCTCCTCTATACTTCATTTAATTCTGTTCAGTGCTCCTCTATACTTCATCTGGTTCTGTCCAGTGCTCCTCTATACTTCATCTAGTTCTGTCTAGTGCTCCTCTATACTTCATCTGGTTCTGTCCAGTGCTCCTCTATACTTCATTTGGTTCTGTTCAGTGCTCCTCTATACTTCACTTAATTCTGTTCAGTGCTCCTCTATACTTCATTTAATTCTGTTCAGTGCTCCTCTATACTTCATTTAGTTCTGTTTAGTGCTCCTCTATACTTCATTTAGTTCTGTTTAGTGCTCCTCTATACTTCATTTAGTTCTGTTTAGTGCTCCTCTATACTTCATTTAGTTCTGTTCAGTGCTCCTCTATACTTCATTTAATTCTGTTTAGTGCTCCTCTGTACTTCATTTAGTTCTGTTCAGTGCTCCTCTATACTTCATCTGGTTCTATCCAGTGCTCCTCTATACATCATTTAGTTCTGTCCAGTGCTCCTCTATACTTCATTTAGTTCTGTTTAGTGCTCCTCTGTACTTCATTTAGTTCTGTTCAGTGCTCCTCTATACTTCATCTGGTTCTGTCTAGTGCTCCTCTATACTTCATCTGGTTCTGTCCAGTGCTCCTCTATACTTCATCTGGTTCTGTTCAGTGCTCCTCTGTACTTCATTCAGTTCTGTCCAGTGCTCCTCTATACTTCATCTGGTTCTGTCCAGTGCTCCTCTATACTTCATTCGGTTCTGTTCAGTGCTCCTCTATACTTCATCTGGTTCTGTCCAGTGCTCCTCTATACTTCATTTGGTTCTGTTCAGTGCTCCTCTATACTTCATTTAATTCTGTTCAGTGCTCCGCTATACTTCATTTAATTCTGTTCAGTGCTCCTCTATACTTCATTTAGTTCTGTCCAGTGCTCCTCTATACTTAATTTGGTTCTGTCCTTTGCTCCTTTTTACTTAATTTGGTTCTGTCCTTTGCTCCTCTGTACTTAATTTGGTTCTGTCCAGTTCCCCTCTATACTTCATTCGGTTCTGTCCAGTGCCCCTCTATACTTCATTTAGTTCTGTTCAGTGCTCCTCTGTACTTAATTTGGTTCTGTCCTTTGCTCCTCTGTACTTAATTTGGTTCTGTCCAGTGCCCCTCTATACTTCATTCGGTTCTGTCCAGTGCCCCTCTATACTTCATTTAGTTCTGTTCAGTGCTCCTCTCTACTTAATTTGGTTCTGTCCTTTGCTCCTCTGTACTTCATTCGGTTCTGTCCAGTGCCCCTCTACTTCATTCGGTTCTGTCCAGTGCCCCTCTATACTTCATTTATTTCTGTCCAGTGCTCCTCTATACTTCATTTGGTTCTGTCTAGTGCTCCTCTATACTTCATTTAGTTCTGTTCAGTGCTCCTCTGTACTTAATTTGGTTCTGTCCAGTGCTCCTCTATACTTCATTCGGTTCTGTCCAGTGCCCCTCTATACTTCATTTAGTTCTGTTCGGTTGCTCCTCTCTACTTAATTTGGTTCTGTCCTTTGCTCCTCTGTACTTAATTTGGTTCTGTCCTTTGCTCCTCTGTACTTCATTCGGTTCTGTCCAGTGCCCCTCTATACTTCATTTAGTTTTGTTCAGTGCTCCTCTCTACTTAATTTGGTTCTGTCCTTTGCTCCTCTGTACTTCATTCGGTTCTGTCCAGTGCCCCTCTATACTTCATTCGGTTCTGTCCAGTGCCCCTCTATACTTCATTTATTTCTGTCCAGTGCTCCTCTATACTTCATTTGGTTCTGTCTAGTGCTCCTCTATACTTCATTTAGTTCTGTTCAGTGCTCCTCTGTACTTAATTTGGTTCTGTCCAGTGCTCCTCTATACTTCATTCGGTTCTGTCCAGTGCCCCTCTATACTTCATTTAGTTCTGTCCAGTGCTCCTCTATACTTCATCTGTTTCTGTTCAGTGCTCCTCTGTACTTAATTTGGTTCTGTCCAGTGCTCCTCTATACTTCATTTAGTTCTGTTTAGTGCTCCTCTATACTTCATTTAGTTCTGTCCAGTGCTCCTCTATACTTCATTTAGTTCTGTTCAGTGCTCCTCTGTACTTAATTTGGTTCTGTCCAGTGCTCCTCTATACTTCATTTAGTTCTGTTTAGTGCTCCTCTATACTTCATTTAGTTCTGTCCAGTGCTCCTCTATACTTCATTTAGTTCTGTTCAGTGCTCCTCTGTACTTAATTTGGTTCTGTCCAGTGCGCCTCTATACTTCATTTAGTTCTGTTCAGTGCTCCTCTATACTTCATTTAATTCTGTTCAGTGCTCCTCTATACTTCATTTAATTCTGTTCAGTGCTCCTCTATACTTCATTTAATTCTGTTCAGTGCTCCTCTATACTTCATTTAGTTCTGTTCAGTGCTCCTCTATACTTCATTTAATTCTGTTCAGTGCTCCTCTATACTTCATCTGGTTCTGTCTAGTGCTCCTCTATACTTCATCTGGTTCTGTCCAGTGCTCCTCTATACTTCATTTGGTTCTGTTCAGTGCTCCTCTATACTTCACTTAATTCTGTTCAGTGCTCCTCTATACTTCATTTAATTCTGTTCAGTGCTCCTCTATACTTCATTTAGTTCTGTTTAGTGCTCCTCTATACTTCATTTAGTTCTGTTTAGTGCTCCTCTATACTTCATTTAGTTCTGTTTAGTGCTCCTCTATACTTCATTTAGTTCTGTTCAGTGCTCCTCTATACTTCATTTAATTCTGTTTAGTGCTCCTCTGTACTTCATTTAGTTCTGTTCAGTGCTCCTCTATACTTCATCTGGTTCTATCCAGTGCTCCTCTATACATCATTTAGTTCTGCCCAGTGCTCCTCTATACTTCATTTAGTTCTGTTTAGTGCTCCTCTGTACTTCATTTAGTTCTGTTCAGTGCTCCTCTATACTTCATCTGGTTCTGTCTAGTGCTCCTCTATACTTCATCTGGTTCTGTCCAGTGCTCCTCTATACTTCATCTGGTTCTGTTCAGTGCTCCTCTGTACTTCATTCAGTTCTGTCCAGTGCTCCTCTATACTTCATCTGGTTCTGTCCAGTGCTCCTCTATACTTCATTCGGTTCTGTTCAGTGCTCCTCTATACTTCATCTGGTTCTGTCCAGTGCTCCTCTATACTTCATTTGGTTCTGTTCAGTGCTCCTCTATACTTCATTTAATTCTGTTCAGTGCTCCGCTATACTTCATTTAATTCTGTTCAGTGCTCCTCTATACTTCATTTAGTTCTGTCCAGTGCTCCTCTATACTTAATTTGGTTCTGTCCTTTGCTCCTTTTTACTTAATTTGGTTCTGTCCTTTGCTCCTCTGTACTTAATTTGGTTCTGTCCAGTTCCCCTCTATACTTCATTCGGTTCTGTCCAGTGCCCCTCTATACTTCATTTAGTTCTGTTCAGTGCTCCTCTGTACTTAATTTGGTTCTGTCCTTTGCTCCTCTGTACTTAATTTGGTTCTGTCCAGTGCCCCTCTATACTTCATTCGGTTCTGTCCAGTGCCCCTCTATACTTCATTTAGTTCTGTTCAGTGCTCCTCTCTACTTAATTTGGTTCTGTCCTTTGCTCCTCTGTACTTCATTCGGTTCTGTCCAGTGCCCCTCTACTTCATTCGGTTCTGTCCAGTGCCCCTCTATACTTCATTTATTTCTGTCCAGTGTTCCTCTATACTTCATTTGGTTCTGTCTAGTGCTCCTCTATACTTCATTTAGTTCTGTTCAGTGCTCCTCTGTACTTAATTTGGTTCTGTCCAGTGCTCCTCTATACTTCATTCGGTTCTGTCCAGTGCCCCTCTATACTTCATTTAGTTCTGTTCGGTTGCTCCTCTCTACTTAATTTGGTTCTGTCCTTTGCTCCTCTGTACTTAATTTGGTTCTGTCCTTTGCTCCTCTGTACTTCATTCGGTTCTGTCCAGTGCCCCTCTATACTTCATTTAGTTCTGTTCAGTGCTCCTCTCTACTTAATTTGGTTCTGTCCTTTGCTCCTCTGTACTTCATTCGGTTCTGTCCAGTGCTCCTCTATACTTCATTCGGTTCTGTCCAGTGCCCCTCTATACTTCATTTATTTCTGTCCAGTGCTCCTCTATACTTCATTTGGTTCTGTCTAGTGCTCCTCTATACTTCATTTAGTTCTGTTCAGTGCTCCTCTGTACTTAATTTGGTTCTGTCCAGTGCTCCTCTATACTTCATTCGGTTCTGTCCAGTGCCCCTCTATACTTCATTTAGTTCTGTCCAGTGCTCCTCTATACTTCATCTGTTTCTGTTCAGTGCTCCTCTGTACTTAATTTGGTTCTGTCCAGTGCTCCTCTATACTTCATTTAGTTCTGTTTAGTGCTCCTCTATACTTCATTTAGTTCTGTCCAGTGCTCCTCTATACTTCATTTAGTTCTGTTCAGTGCTCCTCTGTACTTAATTTGGTTCTGTCCAGTGCTCCTCTATACTTCATTTAGTTCTGTTTAGTGCTCCTCTATACTTCATTTAGTTCTGTCCAGTGCTCCTCTATACTTCATTTAGTTCTGTTCAGTGCTCCTCTGTACTTAATTTGGTTCTGTCCAGTGCGCCTCTATACTTCATTTAGTTCTGTTCAGTGCTCCTCTATACTTCATTTGGTTCTGTTCAGTGTTCCTCTATACTTCATCTGGTTCTGTTCAGTGCTCCTTTTTACTTAATTTGGTTCTGTCCTTTGCTCCTCTGTACTTAATTTGGTTCTGTCCAGTGCTCCTCTATACTTAATTTGGTTCTGTCCTTTGCTCCTTTTTACTTAATTTGGTTCTGTCCAGTGCTCCTCTGTACTTAATTTGGTTCTGTTCAGTGCTCCTTTTTACTTAATTTGGTTCTGTCCTTTGCTCCTCTGTACTTCATTCGGTTCTGTCCAGTGCCCCTCTATACTTCATTCGGTTCTGTCCAGTGCCCCTCTATACTTCATTTATTTCTGTCCAGTGCTCTTCTATACTTCATTTGGTTCTGTCCAGTGCTCCTCTATACTTCATTTGGTTCTGTCTAGTGCTCCTCTATACTTCATTTAGTTCTGTTCAGTGCTCCTCTGTACTTAATTTGGTTCTGTCCAGTGCTCCTCTATACTTCATCTGGTTATGTCCAGTGCCCCTCTATACTTCATTTAGTTCTGTCCAGTGCTCCTCTATACTTCATTTGGTTCTGTCCAGTGCTCCTCTATACTTCATTTAGTTCTGTCCAGTGCTCCTCTATACTTCATCTGGTTCTGTCCAGTGCTCCTCTATACTTCATTTAGTTCTGTCCAGTGCTCCTCTGTACTTAATTTGGTTCTGTCCAGTGCTCCTCTATACTTCATCTGGTTCTGTCCAGTGCTCCTCTATACTTCATCTGTTTCTGTTCAGTGCTCCTCTGTACTTAATTTGGTTCTGTCCAGTGCTCCTCTGTACTTAATTTGGTTCTGTCCAGTGCTCCTCAATACTTCATTTAGTTCTGTTTAGTGCTCCTCTATACTTCATTTAGTTCTGTCCAGTGCTCCTCTATACTTCATTTAGTTCTGTTTAGTGCTCCTCTATACTTCATCTGGTTCTGTCCAGTGCTCCTCTATACTTCATTTAGTTCTGTCCAGTGCTCCTCTATACTTCATCTGGTTCTGTCCAGTGCTCCTCTATACTTCATTTAGTTCTGTCCAGTGCTCCTCTGTACTTAATTCAGTTCTGACTTTGCTCCTCTGTGCTTCATTTGGTTCTGTCCAGTGCTCCTCTGTACTTCATTCAGTTCTGACTTTGCTCCTCTGTGCTTCATTTGGTTATGTCCAGTGCTCCTCTGTACTTAATTTGGTTCTTTCCAGTGCTCCTCTATACTTCATTTGGTTCTGTCCAGTGCTCCTCTGTACTTAATTTGGTTCTGTCCTTTGCTCCTCTGTACTTCATTCAGTTCTGACCTTTGCTCCTCTGTGCTTCATGTGGTTCTGTCCAGTGCTCGTCTATACTTCATCTGGTTCTGTCCAGTGCTTATCTGTACTTCATTTGGTTCTGTCTAGTGCTCCTCTGTACTTCATTCAGTTCTGTCCAGTGCTCCTCTGTACTTCATTCAGTTCTGTCCAGTGCTCCTCTATACTTCATTCGGTTCTGTCCAGTGCTCCTCTATACTTCATTTGGTTCTGTTCAGTGCTCCTCTGTACTTCATTCGGTTCTGTCCTTTGCTCCTCTGTACTTCATTCAGTTCTGTCCAGTGCTCCTCTTTACTTCATTCGGTTCTGTCCAGTGCTCCTCTGTACTTGATTCAGTGTCTACTACTCCTCTTCGTGAATGTGAAGACTGTGCTCTCGTACTTTATACGCTCTTGTGTAGTAACAGTGGAGAGTAATGATAGTGATGACAGAATGGCTGCACACTTCATTCTCATGTTAGTCTTGGTTCTTAATCGCCATCTTAAATGTAATTCAACTGAAACGTGTTTGGAGGGTCTGTTTTAAGAATTATTAGGTTTATGATTGATTTGTCACTGAAATGAACTGCTCATATGTGGAAATGCTGAATCTGGATACACAGGCATTAAAAGACAAGATACTGCATCTTTAAAATGATGGTCATCACATGATTTGTTTTGCAGGATGTCAGCAGCTTCACATTTTTGATTTGCTGTTTTTCTTTCATTTGTGTTTCTTGAGTTGTGCCGTACATGTGTGATTTATTTTGAATTGTCTTTTTCTGTGAATGTATGTGCTCAAAGGTTTACTGCAGTGATACATCAGATCAGAGACGCATGATGAAATCTTACATTCAGAGTTTTGCATGTTCTTATATTCTCTTGTTTTTTTATTCGTTTTTTTCAGTAAGAGTCAGTTGTCAAATGAATAGTTTTATAAGATTGCAGACACATGTACATGAGATCAGATGCTTTGAATCTCACATTACGCTCACCCATATCTCTTCATGTGTTTGTGCTATTTCTCGTTCGCTCACCAGGAGGAGCTACTATTCTTACTCATATTACCTGTAAGTAACAGAAGCGCAGCAGTGGTTTATTCTCTGGTTAGTCCTGTTAGTCTTTTAAAGATGCAGTATCCTTTTTTCAAGCCAAAACACTATTTGTTTTGACCAATCACAATCCTCAGCACTCGATTAGTTCTTTGACATGCTCGGCAGCGGTGTTTTTTGAAAAAAGAATGCTGCACTTGTGTGTGTTGTTGTTTGTGGGTGGTTTGCATGTGTGTGTGTGGAGAGGGACGGTCCCTCACTCTATTCATCTATCATCCTAACACACACACACATTCATTCGTTCATATGGCCCAAAACCAAAGTCCTACTCCTAAAGGACCCATCCTCTTTAAAGAGTCTCTTTAGAAATCTACACTGTCTGGATGATGATTTATTCTTGTCACAGAGAGCATATTAATATTACATTCACAAATGTCCAGTCACAGTCCCAAATGGACTTCAAATACATCCAGATTTAAAATACACAAGCAACATCACAAACTATGGTGATATCTCAGATATGCTGGTATTTCTCAGTGCATTCAAGTAATGGAATCCGGTCAGTTGTAAGTGAGCACCTGAACAAACATTTGACACAAGTTTCAAATATACAAGCGTACTGTAAGTCTTTGTCAGATTGTGATCAAAGAGTCTTGTTGAGAACTGGGACGTTTGGACTGGTTTGCATGCTTTTATTTCGTTCACTGTTAATCTGGGTGGATTTCCTCAGGTTTTTCCTCTACTGTCCTGTAATTCCACTTCCTGTCTTCTGTTTTGTGTGTGAGTGTTTGCTGTGGGTGGAATGATTTTTGATCTTTAATGACTTTATATCTTTACGTGGTTTGTCAGGAAACTTGCTAAGAAGCGTAAGGATGCCATTGGAAACACGCGTCAGGAGATGACACACATGGTGAACTCGATGGATCGCAGTTATGCAGATCAGAGCACTCTACATGCTGAAGAACCCGTCACCTTCATGGACTCACACAACTTCAGCCGCTGTGAGTATTCAAACCTTCCTGCATCACAAATCATCGTCCGTCAGAAAGATGAAGAGCAGAATGAAGGAAATCAACCGACTTCTGTACACATGTGGGATTTATGATTCTTTTCTTCAAGCCGTTGCTCTGCTGTTGAGAAGAAGGTGTGTTTTTGTCAGGAGACGAGATGATGTGGGCTGTGGAGGTGTTGTTAAATGTCAGTAAACGTGCTCTCTGATACCCTGGAATAACCAGAAACACCTAACCCTTCAGAGAGCCGCCCACACTGAGATTGTCAAGCAGACGGGTTTTTGTGGGACTGAGAAAGTTTCCACAGGAGTGACAAGCTCTTGTGTTTCTTAACATCAGTTTGCAGTTTGGATTGATGACAGTGGTCACTGATGATGTCACACACACACACAGTGTTCTTATAACTGCTGATATTTCTCTACAGTGCCCAACGATCCGCTCGTGCCGACGGCTGTGTTAGGTGAGACATTACATGTGTGCGCGTATGTTTGCGGCGCAATTCAGTTCATGTGTGATATGTGTTTAAAATCAAACCATTATCACATCTAAATGTTATTATCAGCATACACTACCATTCAAGAGTTTAGAGTCACTTTCATCTTCTTTATTTAGGTTTTTAGACTAATTGTAAACTCCCGAAAACGCAAACGTCACTTTGTTGTGACCAATTGAGTAAATAAGAAATGACCTGTTAAATTTCATCAACACTATTTGTGTAGAAATGTTATTTGATCAAGCAGCTTTAGTCTGACATGGATGTTTCACATCTACTGTAATCTGAACTTTTATTGCCCACATTTTTTTCTCATTATTCAATTCAAGTCATCCTTAAACAAACATTTTTATGAAAAACATTTTTGGGATTTGTAATAAAGAATTATATTATATTAACAAAAGATTTTAAAGAAAAGGACAAGAAATATTTTTAGTGAATTGACTAATCCTTTGTTGGTGGTGTCTGTTCATAACATTTAGATTTATGCATTTTGCTGCCGCTTTTATCCAAAGCAACTTACATTGCTTTATCCTATACATTTGTTTCTAAGTATGTGCAATCCCCTGGGATCAAACCCACAACCATGCGTTGTTAACACAATGCTCTCACAACAGAGCTACAGGAACGCTAAAAATAATTCACCAATTATATATTCAGCCAGTTTTCATGAATACTCTTGAATAGACGCTTTCATCTTAACAACACAAACAAACGTTTCTGTGCATGCACTTTTGTGACCCCATCTTAACTTCCAAACAATAGAGTGCCTGTAGATTATTACTGATAACAATTAGAAGAAACCGAGTTAGATGGCTAAACTTGTCTCTCTAAAAAATTGTTTATTTAATCAAATCAACGTACAACCAAATCCAACAAATAACAATACAATTAATATGAATATAAATTAAATAAATATAGTTCTATTATTGGACACCAAGCCAAACTCAAACCTGAAGTTAACTGGGGGTCAGGTCTGATGAAACGCTCTATACATCAGCTTAATTACACAAGTGAGATGTGTTGTGTTGTGTATTTCATGTTTATTTTGGCTATAGTTGAAATCAGATTGAAGTATTAAAATGAACTGAATTGAGTTACATGAGGAACTTCATTACCCAGCATGCATCACTCGTTTGTTCATCCTTCACAATGTGTGTTATAAAGAAATCTCCACAAACAGTCACTTTTCTAACAACAGAGGATGATGATAACTGACACTCATGTATTAGACTTATAATGTGAAATCAAACTGCATTGATGTTTTTATTCTATAAGCTCGCTTGCTAAACATGTGGATGACATCGACATGCGTGTGTGTGTGTGTGTGTGTGTGTGTGTGTGTGTGTGAACCTGTGTGTTCACTAATGCTGAAAAACTAAACTCATCTTTTCTCTCTTGCTGCCCATCAAGTGCCCATTACTGGTGAGTGTGTGTATGTGTAGAAGAACTATCAATACCAGATCAATATTGTGATATATCCTTAAAAATAATATCACCATAGGGTTAGAAATTCATGTCAAAACTCAATTTTGTGCTTAAATCATTAATAACGATATATCGGCATATTGAAAACAAACAAAAACTGTACAAAAAAAGGATTTTCCAATTGTCACTGTCAGAAAATAGCCAGGGAAGGTGAGATGAGCTTGGATGCTGAGGACAGTATCAGTCATAGAAGATAAACCCATCATCACATGAACACTTGTCAAGTTTGGGATGCGTCATGTTAAATAATTGTTGTTTTGAGCTCAGTAACTTGTCATTTCTGTGTACGAGTAATAATACCCAAATGTATAAATGTGTGAAAATATTTTTTTGTTATTTTTGTGAGTACCGGCGATGGAATTTTTTTAATCTGTACAGATTGTTGTTGTATTGAGAGAAAGTATGTCTGTTAAGATGAAACGTTTGTGTCTGTTGCTCAGATGAGAACCACACGGCCGCAGCGGAGAACAGCAGACTGCTGGATATCCCACGATACCACTGCGACGGCACTGAATCACCCTATCAGACGGGTCAACTGCATCCCGCCATCCGTGTGGCCGACCTCCTGCAGCACATCAATCTCATGAAGACCTCCGACAGTTACGGCTTCAAAGAGGAGTATGAGGTTAGGATGTGAAGAATCATCTAGACACGTTCTCTCATGCTCACACTTGAGTTCAAGTCAAACCATGTGAATTCAAACTGAGTCCTGGAATATTCAATATCCTCATGTTGTCTGTGGTTCTTATGTATCACATTTTCATTAAAACATTTGTGTTTCTCTCTCTCTCTCACATTGGGTTGAAGGTTTGGAGTTAAAACACACACACACACACATGCAGTCGCTGTGAAAAGTAAAAGCATGATTTGATGTACAAAGAGAGAAGCACAAGTGAAGAGATGTCTGTTAGATACTCTGAACACCTGTCAATCACTCCAGCATCACTTCTTCATGGTGACAATCACATGTCTGGTCTGGTCTCTACATGAGCATCTATTCTACCGTCTAATTCTCTTGTTTTCTCTCTCCAGAGCTTTTTTGAGGGTCAATCCGCCTCCTGGGACACAGCAAAGAAAGAGCACAATCGCACAAAGAATCGCTATGGAAACATCATCGCATGTAAGATAATATGATCAGAGATTCTGTCATCCAGTCGGACTGACCGAAGGTCTCACACGAGAACATGACGGCTTGATATCAGTTCTCTAGATTTAGCTGTTATCGTCAGTATATTGAAGGACTTTTCTGTGTAAGATGAGGGAAATGAACACGCCATATGGGTGTGAAGAAAAATGAGTGGTAAAAGGTTTGATGTTGACATGGAATATGGCCCATACGAAGAAGCTTCTCTTGCCCTGTTTGGAGAACGGTTAGCTATAGCTAACGTTGTTTTTCTTGTGGTTGTGTTTCCGTGCGGCGTGCAGACGATCACTCTCGAGTTATCCTGCAGCCAATGGAAGACGACCCCTCGTCCGACTACATAAATGCCAACTACATTGATGTAAGTGGAGATGCCTCCTCCTCCTCCATTGGCGAACGTGTGAGAAACGTCTCTCCCTCCCTCGTATGTGAGGTCTTTTCTGCATGCCTTTGTCTCAACTATACACTATTTGAAGCTTTTCTTTTCTTGCTGTTGGAGGTGCTTGCTGACTCACTGACATGTGTTGTGCTCTCTCTCACTCTAACGCCGTTGGTTTTGGGGCGGTAGATTTGGCTGTACAGGGATGTAAGTATCGCTGTAGGGCTTTTAAACACCCCCAGCACACCCTCCCACCGCACCGATGCCCTCACGCTCATCTGCATGAACACACGCACACACATTGATTCTGTTGCTTTCAGTCTGCTCATCGTGCATGTGAACATCTCTGCACTCCATGTAATGCTCATCATCGGCTCTTTCTGTTATCGTGCTGGGGGGGTGATGTCCGTGTGGAGTTTAGATGACAAAAAATAAACATAACCCTGAGGATTAGATACACATAATCAAACACGTGTTCCTCTTATATTGTGCTGCTGATCCACCGGATGGATGATGATGTCATCATGCTGTGTGTGGTGTTGTGTTTCTCCTGCAGGGATATCAAAGGCCCAGTCATTACATCGCAACTCAAGGTACAGAAGAAGAAGAAATGAACAAGTGAACGGCCGTCTGTGTCAAACAGAGAAGTAAAGCGTGTCTCCGTCTGCCTCTTTCTCCAGGTCCCGTTCATGAGACCGTCTACGATTTCTGGAGGATGATCTGGCAGGAGCAGTCCGCTTGTATCGTCATGGTAACCAACCTTGTGGAGGTGGGCCGGGTATGTCACTATATTGCCTGCTGATGTGTGTGGGGCCATTTTTGATTTCCTCATGTTGTGTTGTGTGACCTGAAGGCCCCCTGCCTGACAAACCTTTTGAGTGAGTGACACCTGACATTAATCTCACTGGAAACCTTTAGGAACCATCTGGGACATATTTCACCCGCACAGGAATAAACACACAGTATCTGTGCTCTGTGAAAGGAATATAAAACCTATTTGCATTTAAGCATTACTAAATGATTTCCATGATGATGAAGATCTTGATTGATCACATTTCGGTCCACAAACACACACTCTCTGCACAAACACACACACACACACACACACACACTGTCTTTCTGCACAAACACACACACACACATGCTGTCTCTCTGCACACACACACACACACACACACACACACACACACACACACACACACACACACACACACACACACACTGCCTCTCTGCACAAACACACACACACACACACACACACACACATGCTGTCTCTCTGCACACACACACACACACACACACTGCCTCTCTGCACAAACACACACACACACACACACACATGCTGTCTCTCTGCACACACACACACACACACACACACACACACTGCCTCTCTGCACAAACACACACACACGCTCACACACTGCCTCTCTGCACAAACACACACACACACACACGCTCACACACTGCCTCTCTGCACAAACACACACACACACACACACACACACACATGCTGTCTCTCTGCACACACACACATACACTGCCTCTCTGCACAAACACACACAAACACACACTCACACTGCCTCTCTGCACAAACACACACACACACACACACTCACACTGCCTCTCTGCACAAACACACACACACACACACACACTCACACTGCCTCTCTGCACAAACACACACACACACATGCTGCCTCTCTGCACACACACACACATGTTTGTACAGCTATCTTTATGAGGACATACATTGACGCCACACAATCTCTAACCCTTTACCATAAGCATCAGAACTGAGTACCTGACCCTAACCCTCACCCTAAACCTGATTATAACCTAAACCTGATTATAACCTAAACCTGATTATAACCTAAACCTGATTATATCCTAAACCTGATTATATCCTAAACCTGATTATAACATAAACCTGATTATATCCTAAACCTGATTATATCCTAAACCTGATTATAACATAAACCTGATTATATCCTAAACCTGATTATATCCTAAACCTGATTATAACATAAACCTGATTATAACCTAAACCTGATTATAACCTAAACCTGATTATATCCTAAACCTGATTATAACATAAACCTGATTATATCCTAAACCTGATTATATCCTAAACCTGATTATAACATAAACCTGATTATAACCTAAACCTGATTATAACCTAAACCTGATTATATCCTAAACCTGATTATAACCTAAACCTGATTATATCCTAAACCTGATTATAACATAAACCTGATTATATCCTAAACCTGATTATATCCTAAACCTGATTATAACCTAAACCTGATTATATCCTAAACCTGATTATATCCTAAACCTGATTATATCCTAAACCTGATTATATCCTAAACCTGATTATAACATAAACCTGATTATAACCTAAACCTGATTATAACCTAAACCTGATTATATCCTAAACCTGATTATAACATAAACCTGATTGTATCCTAAACCTGATTATATCCTAAACCTGATTATAACCTAAACCTGATTATATCCTAAACCTGATTATAACCTAAACCTGATTATATCCTAAACCTGATTATAACCTAAACCTGATTATAACATAAGCCTGATTATATCCTAAACCTGATTATATCCTAAACCTGATTATAACCTAACCCTGATTATAACCTAAACCTGATTATAACCTGAACCTGATTATAACCTAAACCTGATTATAACCTAAACCTGATTATAACCTAAACCTGATTATACCCTAAACCTGATTATACCCTAAACCTGATTATATCCTAAACCTGATTATATCCTAAACCTGATTATAACCTAAACCTGATTATAACCTAAACCTGATTATAACCTAAACCTGATTATAACCTAAACCTGATTATACCCTAAACCTGATTATACCCTAAACCTGATTATATCCTAAACCTGATTATATCCTAAACCTGATTATAACCTGAGCCTGATTATAACCTGAACCTGATTATAACCTGAACCTGATTATAACCTAAACCTGATTATATCCTAAACCTGATTATAACCTAAACCTGATTATATCCTAAACCTGATTATAACCTAAACCTGATTATAACCTAACCCTGATTATAACCTAAACTTGATTATAACCTAACCCTGATTATAACCTAAACCTGATTATAACCTAAACCTGATTATAACCTAAACCTGATTATAACCTAAACCTGATTATAACCTAAACCTGATTATATCCTAAACCTGATTATAACCTAAACCTGATTATATCCTAAACCTGATTATAACCTAAACCTGATTATAACCTAACCCTGATTATAACCTAAACCTGATTATAACCTAAACCTGATTATAACCTAAACCTGATTATAACCTAAACCTGATTATATCCTAAACCTGATTATAACCTAAGCCTGATTATAACCTAAACCTGATTATAACCTAAACCTGATTATAACCTAAACCTGATTATATCCTAAACCTGATTATAACCTAAACCTGATTATATCCTAAACCTGATTATATCCTAAACCTGATTATAACCTAAACCTGATTATAACCTGAACCTGATTATAACCTAAACCTGATTATAACCTAAACCTGATTATATCCTAAACCTGATTATATCCTAAACCTGATTATATCCTAAACCTGATTATAACCTGAACCTGATTATAACCTAAACCTGATTATAACCTAAACCTGATTATAACCTAAACCTGATTATATCCTAAACCTGATTATATCCTAAACCTGATTACAACCTAAACCTGATTACAACATAAACCTGATTACAACCTAAACCTGATTACAACCTAAACCTGATTATATCCTAAACCTGATTATATCCTAAACCTGATTATAACCTAAACCTGATTATATCCTAAACCTGATTATAACCTGAACCTGATTATAACCTGAACCTGATTATAACCTGAACCTGATTATAACCTAAGCCTGATTATAACCTAAACCTGATTATAACCTAAACCTGATTATAACATAAACCTGATTATACCCTAAACCTGATTATACCCTAAACCTGATTATAACCTAAACCTGATTATAACCTAAACCTGATTATAACCTAAACCTGATTATATCCTAAACCTGATTATATCCTAAACCTGATTATATCCTAAACCTGATTATAACCTGAACCTGATTATAACCTAAACCTGATTATATCCTAAACCTGATTATAACCTAAACCTGATTATATCCTAAACCTGATTATATCCTAAACCTGATTATAACCTGAACCTGATTATAACCTGAACCTGATTATAACCTGAACCTGATTATAACCTGAACCTGATTCTCATAAAGATAGATGCACAAATACACACACACATGTACACACATATGCACACACATATGCTGTCTCTCTGCACACACACACACACTCTCTGCACACACATATACTTCATAAATACTGATACTTTTTTCTCACACATTAATCTTTAGGAAATATGACTGAATAATACTTCTAATATTGGTCATTGTAAAAGAGTTGAATTATATTTATTTCATGGTAATATTGTTTATCTGACTTTGATCCGATTCACTCAGTGACACACGAGAAACACTTCTCAAAGGGTTCAGGCATGTTCACATGTGTGTGTGTGTGTGTGTGTGTTTTTATTCATGTTTTGTGCATGTTTGTGGATATTTTGTTAGTTTTTGTCATGTTGTGCATGTAGATTGACCTCACAGCTGTCTGTGTAATGACAGATCTTATGAGACGAAAGCTTTACAGTAAATACATCACAATCATAAAGGAGAGAAAATAGAAGAAGCTGGAATCATGAAGCAGACGGCTGTGATTCAGCATGTCATTGTAATGTTTGTATGATTGTGTGTCATGAGCACGTACAGTAAGAGCCCTTGTGTTGGTTTCTTCTCCTCGTGAAGGTGAAATGTTATAAATATTGGCCAGACGATATGGAAGTTTATGGAGACTTTAAAGTGACGTTCGTGGAGGTCGAACCGCTTGCAGAATACGTTGTCAGAACTTTTACTCTAGAACGGGTGAGACCAACCTTAAAATCATGACTCTTGTTTCATTTTCTTCACGTGTAAACAAGTGTTTATAGAGTGATATCTTACAGAACTTCAGCAGAAACACAGTGTTGTTTTGTGGTGTTTTTATGGACATTCACAGAGAGGATTCAATGAGGTCAGAGAGGTGAAGCAGTTTCATTTCACCGGCTGGCCAGATCATGGAGTGCCGTATCACGCCACCGGACTCTTGTCATTTATACGACGAGTGAAGATTTCCAATCCACCCACGGCAGGACCCATCGTCGTCCACTGCAGGTACTCCAACAAAAACTATACACATCGCGTTCAAGCAGAAAACCCAGCTGACAGACATTAACACACTGATCATGTGATGAACGCTGTGTGCTATACACAACACTGCTGACATTATGTACCTGTGTGAAGAGGAAGAACATTATATAAAACATGGAAAGCTTTCATCGCATCCCCTCAATCTTCATGTGTCTGAGATGCTGTAGAAGAGAATGCTTGTCATGGCTTCATGATGTCATTTCCTGTTTTAGGGTGCATGTGAATGGTGTTTTTAATCTTCACACAAGCATCCACATCTGACAGTATTGGCCAGAGTCTCACTTCTGACCTCTTGATCAGTCACAGACGTGTAAAAGACAATCATTGTGCATCAGCAGCTGTGTGTGTGTGTGTGTGTGTGTGTGTGTGTACCACAAGAACAGGATGTGGTTTATCTGCATCTCTGCATGCACTGAACAATGCCATGATGCAGCTTTCTCTTCCTTTCAATTGCTTGACAATCACTTCTCATGCTGCTGGTGACTTTCTCTTCTTATAATAATAAACGTTATTTTATATATCGCCTTTCAATGATTCTTCCCAATGCTCTTTACTTAAAAGAATCCACATTAAAAGAGAAACAAGAAAACAAGAATAAACAAAAAGATTAAAGCAAAACAACAATCTGTAAGAAAACAAAACAATGAAGTCTTCAAATGTGTGTGTTAAGAGAAGCTTCAAAAGCACCAGAGTTGAAGCTCTCTGATTTCATAAGGAATGAAGAGCTTAGCCGATCACCTGATCGTGGAGTGTGAGCGCGGGGAACAGTCAGAAGGCCAGACTCTTGCTGTGGAAACTTTGAGTTCAGATAAGTAGTGAGATGCCAAACCATGTAAATGTAAGCAGAAGAACTTCATCATCTATACCAAACCTGAGAGGGAGCCAATGTAGGGACTCCAGAATAGGAGCGAAGTGCTCTCTATAGTTCTTCTGCTTGTCAGGATTCTCGCAGCAGAATTTTTAATGTACAGGATAATGCAATGTAAGTGGCTTTGGATAAAAGCATCTGCCAAATGCATAAAGAAATGTAAATGTAGAAAATCTCTTCTGTTGACATTCAGTCTGGCTGGTGTATTTGGCTTGAAATCCCACATTTACATGTTCATAAGAAACTAAAGTTACAGGAATGATGCTCCATCTGGAGTTTAGATGTAGAGAAACAGAGCTGTGAGATCAACATCTTCAGTCTCTTCTGACTGTAAGCAAAGTTTGGCCTGAGGACTGGTGAATTATAATCATGATGTGATGAAAGATGGTCATGTGACTGGAGCGTCTTCTTCTGGTGTTTCTGTAAGTGCGGGAGCCGGCCGGACAGGATGTTACATCGTCATTGACATCATGTTGGACATGGCAGAGAGAGAGGGCGTCGTGGACATTTACAACTGCGTTAAAGCTCTGCGCTCCAGACGAATCAACATGGTTCAGACTGAGGTGCGTGTGTACGCTCACATCTCTCACTTCACCTGTGTACTTTATGATGATGACCAAAGTTTTCTTCTGCGTTTCAGGAGCAGTACATTTTCATCCACGACGCCATCCTGGAGGCGTGTTTGTGCGGTGAGACGGCCATCCCAGTGTGCGAGTTCAAAGCCACATTCTATGACATGATCCGCATCGACTCACAGAGCAACTCCTCACACCTCAAAGATGAATTTCAGGTAAAACACCAGGCGGTGTTTGAGAGAATTCTCCTCCTGACGTCTCAGTTCTTTAACAACATGTTTCCTGCGCAGACCCTGAACTCTGTGACCCCACAGCCTCAACCTGAAGACTGCAGCATCGCTCTTCTTCCTCGCAATCATGACAAGAACCGCTTCATGGACAACCTTCCCCCCGATCGCTGCCTGCCGTTCCTCATCACCATCGACGGAGAGAGCAGCAACTACATAAACGCGGCTCTGATGGATGTGAGTTGATTTACAAACTCTCTGTCTCTCTGTCCGGCACGCGCTCTGTTCCAAAACCAAGAGATCGGTAACGCATGCACAACAATCCCAGAATGCATTGCCACAGGCTCGCTCAAAAATGGCAGATGTTGAAAAAATTGAAGAGGAATTGTCAGGTCAATGCACTGCACACAGTTTTGTTGTGTTTGAGAGTCATTGGTTTGGTGTGAAGCACAGTCACTGCTCCAGATGCTGTCTGTCTACATCTCATTGGCTGCTGGAACAGAGCTACAGAAAGCTAGAGACAAATCCAGCTGTCCAGTCCTTTCACGGACAAATGTTAGACAGGGACACTTTAACTTCATCATGATATACAGAATTCATGAATTCTTCTGAATGGCTGCATGTGGTGCTAAATTTCTTTCCTTTGGCTTCACGAAAACAAGTGCAAAGTATTTCTAGTGTTGTTATTATTATTTTTAGTGGAAAGGGCGAGGTAAGTGTAACTGTGAATCTGTTGCTATTTAAACTGTAGATTTTTTCATATATACTAAACCATGTCTCTCAAAAATGAAAATTTTGTTCTTATTTCTCAACTTGACCTTATTCCAAACACAGAGATGCTCATCATACGGCTTTGTTTGTTGAGTGTTTATTTGCAAGTAGACTGATGTTTTCTTACGTCATTTTGTTTTGTGTGAGAAACATCTCGGTCACGTATGTAACCTCAGTTCCCTAATGGAGGGAAACGAGACGTTGTGTCGAACCGACAGAATGGGGAGCGATAGGAGAACCTATCATCTCTGATTGTACTTTTAAAAGGCCAATGAACTGGGCAAATAACATGGCAAGCCAGTCTCCTTACCGACCATATGGATATAAAAGGAAGATGGCGTCCCATTCATTTACCTTTTTGGGCTGAGGAACCTGAGAGGCATTCTCAGTCATTGCAGCGGCCAGCGAAGCGTTGTGGTTTGAAGGACACAACGTCTCGTTCCCTCCATCAGGGAAGTTAGGTTACGTACGCAACCAAACTTTCCCTTTCTTGTCGGCCTCTCAACGTTGTGTCGAACCGACAGAATGGGGTTCCAGCCAAGCAACACTGACTGGCCTTGGCGAGTGACAAGTGAGCGTAGCCGCGAATCGTAACCTTCCAGTGGTGTAGTAAAGCAACAATTGTGTAAATCACGACAAGAGGCTCTTACTAACTACAGTACAGGCGGTGGCCTTTGCTACTCTAGGAGCGAGATAGCCCCCTGACACCGTAAAGAACACTGGGAAGCGCTACCCCCTAGCCTGAGGGGGGAACGCTACGGAGCCCACATCTGGTGTAGGGAGATCATACATGGAATACCTGCAAGGTCTCACCATTGGGGAGATCTCAAGTGAGTAGTAGTGCGGAGCCCCAACCAGGGGTAAACACAGAAACGGTGGAGTCCAACGAGGGGAGGTCACAGGTTCGATGACAGGGGAGTGAGGAAACATCAGACGGGACTACTAGTGGAGCACTAGCTCAGGTATAGCGGTTCACCTCATGAGGAAAACTCACCTATACTGGGCCTGGAATACAAGCAGGGAGGAGCGAAAGCTCGAAAGTGCATAGTGATGAATGAAATGCTTATACTTCATCCAGTGGAGGAAGTAGGGAAGCTGGAACACCGCAGGGTCGTCCTCCTCAGGGTGGAGCACCTGCAAGTTCACCACCTGGTCCCTGTGGGGAGTGGTAGGAATTTCAGCACCTAGCCATGCCGGGGTCTCAGCACCAAGTACATGCAAATTTCATGCATGCAGATATCCTACCCTCTTGGTGGAAGAGAGCGCCACTAGGCTTGTCACTTCATTGTGAAATGAGGTAAAATGCCCCTAGGGGCTCAAATGGGCCCCTTCCTAGGCCCACAAGGACCACATTAAGGTCTCAAGAGGGTACAGAGCACAGTCGGGGAGGATTCCAAGCCATCCTAAATCAGGGGAATCGGCCAGGGGGGGTTGTCGTCAGAAGGGTTTGCTCTGAGAACCAAGTCTGGTTGGGCCAATAGGACGCAACCAACAGAACTTGATGCTCCTCTTCCCTGACCTTGCGCAGGCTCACTGGGGGGAATGCGTACTTCCAATTGTCCTGCGTCCAGCTGTGCGCAAAGGCATCCGTGCCGAGGAGGGTCACGGTCATGGAGTACCAAAGCGGACAATGGGAGGTGTCCAGGGAGGCAAACAGGTCCTCCTGCACCTACCCGAACTGCAACCCAATGAGCTGGGTGGCCCAGAGAGGGAGTCGCCTGTTGCACACAGCACCCGTGGCATCTGTCATCACCACATATGCCTCTAGACCTGCCCATTTAGGACTCCAGCCCTGATAAAGGACATGTCTGTCCAAGGGGCTAGGGTGCGTTGGCGGTGAGATATGATGGGAATACGCCACGTGCCGGTGTGCTATGCTTTCCAGGGAACTCGACTCTGGAGCCAATGTTGAAGCGGTCTCATATGCATCAACTCGAGCGGCACGACTGCCGTCACGGATGCCATATGCCCCAGGAGCCTCTGAAAATGTCAGGGTCAGACAGCTAGCATTGACTGGGCGCACTCGCAGGAAGGAGCTCTCACGCTGTCATGGTAACAGAGTCTAGTTCCATACCGAGATAAGAGGTGTTCTGCTCAGCGGAGAGCTTGCTCTTGTCCCAGTTGACCTGTAGACCCAATCGGTTGAGGTGCCGGAGCACAAGGTCCCTGTGCGTACACAACAGATCTCATCTCGCAAGTGAGCCAAGATAAGCCAGTAGAGCATACTCACACCCTGCTCCCTGAAGGAAGCGAGAGCAGCCTCCGCGACCTTGGCAAAGGCGACCTTGGCAAAGGCACAGGAAGACAGGGCCAGACGTGTTTGGAACGGTGTTGGTGAGTAAACGAGGACAGAGTTTTCAATAGGTCAGTGCAGTGCAGAATGTGTAGTGTAGCTTCTCATTCATTCATCTCCTAGAGGTCTTGAGTTTGTAATGTACTGAATGGGCTGTTTCTCCTTTTGATCATATCATTTGAATTACACTTGATGACTCTGGGAGATGATGTGGGATATAAGAGAAAGAATCAGTATTGCTGTCGCAGCAGTTGTGATTTTTGAGGGTCATTTTAAATCCCTTTTCTTTTTCACTTCACAAACTCTTTTTAACCAAGCCGTCAGAAGAATACCAGGTAATTTCTGATTCAGTTCTACCTCTGTTAGACTGGATTTGTCTTGTTGCTTCAGTGGTATCAGCTCTTCTCTATAGTGGGTCTGCTCAAGCATGCCAACACAACTGAATGCATTCTTTCACATAGCTACATTACACATACAGTTCTCATTCTTGGTGGCTGTGGTCTTTGCATGGTCAAGCACACGCCGATCATACTGAGAGAGATTTTTTTTTGTTTGTGTTAACTTTCTGATGGAACAGTGTGTTGTGAAGTACGTGATGTTGTGTGTTGTGCAGAGCTACAGGCAGCCCGCTGCCTTCATTGTGACCCAACATCCATTACCCAACACTGTCAAAGACTTCTGGAGACTGGTGTATGACTACGGCTGCACTTCCCTCGTCATGCTGAACGAGATCGACCTGACTCAGGTGAGACATACTCACAAGCCTTTGATTTACTTCTGCATGGAGACGGTTTATTTCTGCTTATTACGATCTGTTCAACTATGTAAGTGCATGTTGCTGTTAACCAGTGGGTTACTGTGTTTATGTGTGACTGGTGTGTTCAGGTCTTCATGTGTGACTGGTGTGTTCAGGTGTTTATGTGTAACTGATGTGTTCAGGTGTTTATGTGTGACTGGTGTGTTCAGGTGTTTATGTGTGACTGGTGTGTTCAGGTGTTTATGTGTGACTGGTGTGTTCAGGTGTTAATGTGTGACTGGTGTGTTCAGGTGTTAATGTTTGACTGGTGTGTTCAGGTGTTTATGTGTAACTGGTGTGTTCAGGTGTTAATGTTTGACTGGTGTGTTCAGGTGTTTATGTGTAACTGATGTGTGCAGGTGTTTATGTGTGACTGGTGTGTTCAGGTGTTAATGTGTTAATGTGTGACTGGTGTGTTCAGGTGTTAATGTTTGACTGGTGTGTTCAGGTGTTTATGTGTAACTGGTGTGTTCAGGTGTTTATGTGTGACTGGTGTGTTCAGGTGTTTATATGTGACTGGTGTGTTCAGGTGTTTATGTGTAACTGATGTGTTCAGGTGTTAATGTGTGACTGGTGTGTTCAGGTGTTAATGTGTTAATGTGTTAATGTGTGACTGGTGTGTTTAGGTGTTTATGTGTGACTGGTGTGTTCAGGTGTTAATGTGTGACTGGTGTGTTCAGGTGTTAATGTGTGACTGGTGTGTTCAGGTGTTAATGTGTGACTGGTGTGTTCAGGTGTTTATATGTGACTGGTGTGTTCAGGTGTTTATGTGTAACTGATGTGTTCAGGTGTTAATGTGTGACTGGTGTGTTCAGGTGTTAATGTGTTAATGTGTGACTGGTGTGTTTAGGTGTTTATGTGTGACTGGTGTGTTCAGGTGTTAATGTGTGACTGGTGTGTTCAGGTGTTTATGTGTTTATGTGTGACTGGTGTGTTCAGGTGTTTATGTGTGACTGGTGTGTTCAGGTGTTAATGTTTGACTGGTGTGTTCAGGTGTTAATGTGTGACTGGTGTGTTCAGGTGTTTATGTGTTTATGTGTGACTGGTGTGTTCAGGTGTTTATGTGTGACTGGTGTGTTCAGGTGTTAATGTGTGACTGGTGTGTTCAGGTGTTTATGTGTGACTGGTGTGTTCAGGTGTTAATGTTTGACTGGTGTGTTCAGGTGTTAATGTGTGACTGGTGTGTTCAGGTGTTAATGTGTGACTGGTGTGTTCAGTTGTTTATGTGTGACTGGTGTGTTCAGGTGTTAATGTGTGACTGGTGTGTTCAGGTGTTTATGTGTTTATGTGTGACTGGTGTGTTCAGGTGTTTATGTGTGACTGGTGTGTTCAGGTGTTAATGTTTGACTGGTGTGTTCAGGTGTTAATGTGTGACTGGTGTGTTCAGGTGTTTATGTGTTTATGTGTGACTTTTGTGTTCAGGTGTTTATGTGTGACTGGTGTGTTCAGGTGTTAATGTTTGACTGGTGTGTTCAGGTGTTAATGTGTGACTGGTGTGTTCAGGTGTTTATGTGTTTATGTGTGACTGGTGTGTTCAGGTGTTTATGTGTGACTGGTGTGTTCAGGTGTTAATGTGTGACTGGTGTGTTCAGGTGTTTATGTGTAACTGGTGTGTTCAGGTGTTTATGTTTGACTGGTGCGTTCAGGTGTTTATGTGTGACTGGTGTGTTCACTTGTTAATGTGTGACTGGTGTGTTCAGTTGTTAATGTTTGACTGGTGTGTTCAGGTGTTAATGTTTGACTGGTGTGTTCAGGTGTTTATTTGACTGGTGTGTTCAGGTGTTTATGTGTTTATGTGTGACTGGTGTGTTCAGGTGTTTATGTGTGACTGGTGTGTTCAGGTGTTAATGTTTGACTGGTGCGTTCAGGTGTTTATGTGTGACTGGTGTGTTCAGGTGTTAATGTGTGACTGGTGTGTTCAGGTGTTTATGTGTGACCGGTGTGTTCACGTGTTAATGTGTGACTGGTGTGTTCACGTGTTAATGTTTGACTGGTGTGTTCGGGTGTTCATGTGTGACTGGTGTGTTCAGGTGTATTCGGGTGTTTATGTGTGACTGGTGTGTTCAGTTGTTTATGTGTGACTGGTGTGTGCAGGTGTTATTGTGTGACTGGTGTGTTCAGGTGTATTCGGGTGTTAATGTGTGAATGGTGTGTTCAGGTGTTTATGTGTGACTGGTGTGTTCAGGTGTTAATGTTTGACTGGTGTGTTCAGGTGTTTATGTGTGACTGGTGTGTTCAGGTGTTAATGTTTGACTGGTGTGTTCAGGTGTTTATTTGACTGGTGTGTTCAGGTGTTTATGTGTGACTGGTGTGTTCAGGTGTTTATGTGTGACTGGTGTGTTCAGGTGTTAATGTTTGACTGGTGCGTTCAGGTGTTTATGTGTGACTGGTGTGTTCAGGTGTTAATGTGTGACTGGTGTGTTCAGGTGTTTATGTGTGACCGGTGTGTTCACGTGTTAATGTGTGACTGGTGTGTTCACGTGTTAATGTTTGACTGGTGTGTTCGGGTGTTCATGTGTGACTGGTGTGTTCAGGTGTATTCGGGTGTTAATGTGTGACTGGTGTGTGCAGGTGTTATTGTGTGACTGGTGTGTTCAGGTGTATTCGGGTGTTAATGTGTGACTGGTGTGTTCAAGTGTTTATGTGTGACTGGTGTGTTCAGGTGTGTTCGGGTATTAAAGTGTGACTGGTTTGTTCAGGTGTGTATGTGTGAATGGTGTGTTCAGGTGTTTATGTGTGACTGGTTTGTTCAGGTGTGTTCGGGTATTAAAGTGTGACTGGTGTGTTCAGGTGTGTATGTGTGACTGGTTTGTTCAGATGTGTTCGGGTATTAAAGTGTGACTGGTGTGTTCAGGTGTTTATGTGTGACTGGTGTGTTCAGGTGTGTTCGGGTATTAAAGTGTGACTGGTGTGTTTATGTGTGACAGGTGTGTTCAGTTGTGTTCGGGTGTTAATGTGTGACTAGTGTGTTCAGGTGTTAATGTGTAACTCTTGTGTTTAGGTGTTTATTTGTGACTGGTGTGTTCGGGTGTTAATGTGTCTCTGGTGTGTTCAGGGTTGTCCTCAGTACTGGCCTGAGGAGGGAATGTTGAGATACGGTCCTGTACAGGTGGATTGTATATCCTGTTCGATGGACTGTGATGTCATCAGTCGTCTTTTCAGGATCTGTAATTTGACCAGGGTTTGTTTCTTTAGATTTCTTATGAATTCAGATTCTTTGTGGGTAAATGGGGTAATTTTGTGCCTCACGTCATATAGCAGAATGCCTACATGTTGTTTTTTGTTCTTAGCCACAGGAAGGTTATCTGATGGTTCGTCAGTTCCAGTACCTGGGGTGGGCAGGGCATAGGGAAGTCCCCGCCTCCAAGCGCTCGTTCCTTAAACTGATTCTGCAGGTGGATAAATGGCAGGAGGAATGTGAGGAAGGAGATGGAAGGACCATCATACACTGCCTGTGAGTCTCCATGTGTTATTCATAACTCGCATCACATCTGTCACACCAATACACAGTCATGAGAACTCAACAGCACATCTCTCTTCACCTGTGTCTCCTCACCTGTGTCTCTTCACCTGTGTGTCTTCACCTGTGTCTCTTCACCTGTATCTCCTCACCTGTGTGTCTTCACCTGTGTCTCTTCACCTGTATCTCCTCACCTGTGTGTCTTCACCTGTGTCTCTTCACCTGTGTGTCTTCACCTGTGTCTCTTCACCTGTATCTCTTCACCTGTATCTCCTCACCTGTGTCTCCTCACCTGTGTCTCTTCACCTGTGTGTCTTCACCTGTGTCTCTTCACCTGTATCTCCTCACCTGTGTCTCCTCACCTGTGTCTCTTCACCTGTGTGTCTTCACCTGTGTGTCTTCACCTGTATCTCCTCACCTGTGTGTCTTCACCTGTGTCTCTTCACCTGTGTCTCTTCACCTGTATCTCCTCACCTGTGTGTCTTCACCTGTGTCTCTTCACCTGTGTCTCTTCACCTGTATCTCCTCACCTGTGTGTCTTCACCTGTGTCTCTTCACCTGTGTCTCCTCACCTGTATCTCTTCATCTGTGTCTTTTCACCTGTGTCTCCTCACCTTTGTCTCTTCACCTGTGTCTCTTCACCTGTGTCTCCTCACCTGTGTCTCTTCACCTGTGTCTCCTCACCTGTGTCTCTTCACCTGTATCTCCTCACCTGTGTGTCTTCACCTGTGTCTCTTCACCTGTATCTCCTCACCTGTGTGTCTTCACCTGTGTCTCTTCACCTGTATCTCCTCACCTGTGTGTCTTCACCTGTGTGTCTTCGCCTGTGTCTCCTCACCTGTGTCTCCTCACCTGTGTCTCTTCACCTGTGTCTCTTCACCTGTGTCTCCTCACCTGTGTCTCTTCACCTGTGTCTCCTCACCTGTATCTCCTCACCTGTGTCTCTTCACCTGTATCTCCTCACCTGTGTGTCTTCACCTGTATCTCCTCACCTGTTTGTCTTCACCTGTGTCTCTTCACCTGTATCTCCTCACCTGTGTCTCTTCACCTGTATCTCCTCACCTGTGTGTCTTCGCCTGTGTCTCTTCACCTGTATCTCCTCACCTGTGTGTCTTCACCTGTGTCTCTTCACCTGTATCTCCTCACCTGTGTGTCTTCACCTGTGTCTCTTCACCTGTGTCTCCTCACCTGTGTCTCTTCACCTGTATCTCCTCACCTGTGTGTCTTCACCTGTGTCTCTTCACCTGTGTCTCCTCACCTGTGTCTCTTCACCTGTATCTCCTCACCTGTGTCGCTTCACCTGTATCTCCTCACCTGTGTGTCTTCACCTGTGTCTCTTCACCTGTATCTCCTCACCTGTGTGTCTTCACCTGTGTCTCTTCACCTGTATCTCCTCACCTGTGTGTCTTCACCTGTGTCTCTTCATCTGTGTCTCCTCACCTGTGTCTCCTCACCTGTGTCTGTTTGCCTGTGTTTCCTCACCTGTGTCTCTTCACCTGTATCTCCTCACCTGTGTCTGTTTGCCTGTGTTTCTTCACCTGTGTCTCTTCACCTGTGTCTCCTCACCTGTGTCTCTTCATCTGCATCTCCTCACCTCTGTCTCTTCACCTGTGTCTCCTCACCTGTGTCTCTTCACCTGTGTCTCCTCACCTGTGTCTGTTTGCCTGTGTTTCCTCACCTGTGTCTCTTCACCTGTATCTCCTCACCTGTGTCTCTTCACCTGTGTCTCCTCACCTGTGTCTGTTTGCCTGTGTTTCCTCACCTGTGTCTCTTCATCTGTGTTTTCTCGCTTGTGTCTCTAAATCTGTGTCTCCTTCCCTGGGTCTCTTCATCTGTGTCTCTTCATCTGTGTTTTCTCGCCTGTGTCTCTTCATCTGTGTCTCTTCGCCTGAGTCTCTTCGCCTGTGTCTCTTCATCTGTGTCTCCTCACCTGTATCTCTTCATCTGTGTCTTTTCACCTGTGTCTCTTCACCTGTGTCTCTTCATCTGTGTCTCTTCATCTGTGTCTCCTGACCTGTGTCTCTTCACATGTGTGTCTTCGATTGTGTGTCTTCATCTGTGTCTCCTCCCCTGTGTCTCTTCACCTGTGTCTCTTCACCTGTGTCTCTTCATCTGTGTCTCTTCATCTGTGTCTCTTCACCTGTGTCTCTTCACCTGTGTCTCCTCACCTGTGTCACTTCACCCGTTTGTCTTCACCTGTGTGTCTTCATCTGTGTCTCCTCCCCTGTGTCTCTTCCACTGTGTCTCTTCATCTGTGTCTCCTGACCTGTGTCTCTTCGCAGGTGTCTACTCACCTGTGTCTCTTCACCTGTGTGTCTTCACCTGTATCTCCTCATCTGTGTCTCTTCACCTGTATCTCCTCATCTGTGTCTCTTCATCTGTGTCTCTTCGCCTGTGTCTCCTCACCTGTATCTCTTCATCTGTGTCTCCTCACCTGTGTCTCTTCACCTGTGTCTCTTCACCTGTGTCTCCTCACCTGTGTCTCTTCACCTGTATCTCCTCACCTGTGTCACTTCACCCGTGTGTCTTCACCTGTGTGTCTTCATCTGTGTCTCTTCCCCTATGTCTCTTCACCTGTGTCTCTTCACCTGTATCTCCTCATCTGTGTCTCTTCACCTGTATCTCCTCACCTGTGTCTCTTCACCCGTGTGTCTTCACCTGTGTTTCTTCATTTGTGTCTCTTCATCTGTGTCTCTTCGCCTGTGTCTCCTCACCCGTGTCTCTTCACCTGTGTCTCTTCACCTGTATCTCCTCACCTGTGTCACTTCACCCGTGTGTCTTCACCTGTGTTTCTTCATCTGTGTCTCTTCGCCTGTGTCTCCTCACCCGTGTCTCTTCACCTGTGTCTCTTCACCTGTGTCTCTTCCACTGTGTCTCTTCATCTGTGTCTCTTCATCTGTGTCTCTTCACCTGTGTCTCTTCATGTGTGTCTCTTCATCTGTGTCTCCTCGCCTGTGTCTCTTCATCTGTGTCTCTTCACCTGTGTCTCTTCATCTGTGTCTCCTCGCCTGTGTCTCTTCATATGTGTCTCCTCACCTGTGTCTCCTCGCCTGTGTCTCTTCATCTGTGTCTCTTCGCCTGTGTCTCCTCACCCGTGTCTCTTCACCTGTGTCTCTTCGCCTGTGTCTCCTCACTCGTGTCTCTTCACCTGTGTCTCTTCACCTGTGTCTCCTCACCTGTGTCTCTTCCACTGTGTCTCTTCACCTGTGTCTCTTCACCTGTGTCTCTTCATCTGTGTCTCTTCATCTGTGTCTCCTGACCTGTGTCTCTTCGCATGTGTCTACTCACCTGTGTCTCTTCACCTGTGTGTCTTCGATTGTGTGTCTTCACCTGTGTCTCCTCACCTGTGTCTCTTTGCCTGTGTTTCCTCACCTGTGTCTCCTCACCTGTGTGTCTTCGATTGTGTGTCTTCACCTGTGTCTCCTCACCTGTGTCTCTTTGCCTGTGTTTCCTCACCTGTGTCTCCTCACCTGTGTCTCATCCCTTGTGTCTCTAAATCTGTGTCTCTTCATCTGTATTTTCTCGCCTGTGTCTCTTCATCTGTGTCTCTTCATCTGTTTTTCTTCGCCTGTGTCTCTTCATCTGTGTCTCTTCATCTGTGTCTCTTCATCTCTGTCTTTTCACCTGTGTCTCTTCATCTGTGTCTCTTTCATCTTTGTCTTTTCACCTGTATCTCCTCACCTGTGTCTCTTCACCTGTGTCTCTTCACCTGTGTCTCTTCACCTGTGTCTCTTACCCTGTGTCTCTTCACCTGTGTCTCTTCACCTGTATCTCCTGATGTGTGTCTCTTCACCCGTGTGTCTCTTCACCTGAGTCTCTTCACCTGTGTCTCCTCACCTGTGTCTCTTCACCTGTATCTCCTCACCTGTGTCTCCTCACCTGTGTCTCTTCATCTGTGTCTTCTCACCTGTGTCTCCTCGCCTGTGTCTCTTCATCTGTGTCTCCTCACCTGTGTCTCTTCACCTGTGTCTCTTCACCTGTGTCTCTTACCCTGTGTCTCTTCACCTGTGTCTCTTCACCTGTATCTCCTGATGTGTGTCTCTTCACCCGTGTGTCTCTTCACCTGAGTCTCTTCACCTGTGTCTCCTCACCTGTGTCTCTTCACCTGTATCTCCTCACCTGTGTCTCCTCACCTGTGTCTCTTCACCTGTGTGTCTTCACCTGTGTCTCTTCACCTGTATCTCCTCACCTGTGTCTCCTCACCTGTGTCTCTTCACCTGTGTGTCTTCACCTGTGTCTCTTCACCTGTATCTCCTCACCTGTGTGTCTTCACCTGTGTCTCTTCACCTGTGTCTCCTCACCTGTATCTCTTCATCTGTGTCTTTTCACCTGTGTCTCCTCACCTGTGTCTCTTCACCTGTGTCTCTTCACCTGTGTCTCCTCACCTGTGTCTCTTCACCTGTGTCTCCTCACCTGTGTCTCTTCACCTGTATCTCCTCACCTGTGTGTCTTCACCTGTGTCTCTTCACCTGTGTCTCCTCACCTGTGTCTCTTCACCTGTATCTCCTCACCTGTGTCGCTTCACCTGTATCTCCTCACCTGTGTGTCTTCACCTGTGTCTCTTCACCTGTATCTCCTCACCTGTGTGTCTTCACCTGTGTCTCTTCACCTGTATCTCCTCACCTGTGTGTCTTCACCTGTGTCTCTTCATCTGTGTCTCCTCACCTGTGTCTCCTCACCTGTGTCTGTTTGCCTGTGTTTCCTCACCTGTGTCTCTTCACCTGTATCTCCTCACCTGTGTCTGTTTGCCTGTGTTTCTTCACCTGTGTCTCTTCACCTGTGTCTCCTCACCTGTGTCTCTTCATCTGCATCTCCTCACCTCTGTCTCTTCACCTGTGTCTCCTCACCTGTGTCTCCTCACCTGTGTCTCTTCATCTGTGTCTTCTCACCTGTGTCTCCTCGCCTGTGTCTCTTCATCTGTGTCTCCTCACCTGTGTCTCTTCACCTGTGTCTCTTCACCTGTGTCTCTTACCCTGTGTCTCTTCACCTGTGTCTCTTCACCTGTATCTCCTGATGTGTGTCTCTTCACCCGTGTGTCTCTTCACCTGAGTCTCTTCACCTGTGTCTCCTCACCTGTGTCTCTTCACCTGTATCTCCTCACCTGTGTCTCCTCACCTGTGTCTCTTCACCTGTGTGTCTTCACCTGTGTCTCTTCACCTGTATCTCCTCACCTGTGTCCCCTCACCTGTGTCTCTTCACCTGTGTGTCTTCACCTGTGTTTCTTCACCTGTATCTCCTCACCTGTGTGTCTTCACCTGTGTCTCTTCACCTGTGTCTCCTCACCTGTATCTCTTCATCTGTGTCTTTTCACCTGTGTCTCCTCACCTGTGTCTCTTCACCTGTGTCTCTTCACCTGTGTCTCCTCACCTGTGTCTCTTCACCTGTGTCTCCTCACCTGTGTCTCTTCACCTGTATCTCCTCACCTGTGTGTCTTCACCTGTGTCTCTTCACCTGTATCTCCTCACCTGTGTGTCTTCACCTGTGTCTCTTCACCTGTATCTCCTCACCTGTGTGTCTTCACCTGTGTGTCTTCGCCTGTGTCTCCTCACCTGTGTCTCTTCACCTGTGTCTCTTCACCTGTGTCTCCTCACCTGTGTCTCTTCACCTGTGTCTCCTCACCTGTATCTCCTCACCTGTGTCTCTTCACCTGTATCTCCTCACCTGTGTGTCTTCACCTGTATCTCCTCACCTGTTTGTCTTCACCTGTGTCTCTTCACCTGTATCTCCTCACCTGTGTCTCTTCACCTGTATCTCCTCACCTGTGTGTCTTCGCCTGTGTCTCTTCACCTGTATCTCCTCACCTGTGTGTCTTCACCTGTGTCTCTTCACCTGTATCTCCTCACCTGTGTGTCTTAACCTGTGTCTCTTCACCTGTATCTCCTCACCTGTGTTTCTTCACCTGTGTCTCTTCACCTGTGTCTCCTCACCTGTGTCTCTTCACCTGTATCTCCTCACCTGTGTGTCTTCACCTGTGTCTCTTCACCTGTGTCTCCTCACCTGTGTCTCTTCACCTGTATCTCCTCACCTGTGTCGCTTCACCTGTATCTCCTCACCTGTGTGTCTTCACCCCTGTCTCTTCACCTGTATCTCCTCACCTGTGTGTCTTCACCTGTGTCTCTTCACCTGTATCTCCTCACCTGTGTGTCTTCACCTGTGTCTCTTCATCTGTGTCTCCTCACCTGTGTCTCCTCACCTGTGTCTGTTTGCCTGTGTTTCCTCACCTGTGTCTCTTCACCTGTATCTCCTCACCTGTGTCTGTTTGCCTGTGTTTCTTCACCTGTGTCTCTTCACCTGTGTCTCCTCACCTGTGTCTCTTCATCTGCATCTCCTCACCTCTGTCTCTTCACCTGTGTCTCCTCACCTGTGTCTCTTCACCTGTGTCTCCTCACCTGTGTCTGTTTGCCTGTGTTTCCTCACCTGTGTCTCTTCACCTGTATCTCTTCACCTGTGTCTCTTCACCTGTGTCTCCTCACCTGTGTCTCTTCATCTGTGTTTTCTCGCTTGTGTCTCTAAATCTGTGTCTCCTTCCCTGGGTCTCTTCATCTGTGTCTCTTCATCTGTGTTTTCTCGCTTGTGTCTCTAAATCTGTGTCTCCTTCCCTGGGTCTCTTCATCTGTGTCTCTTCATCTGTGTTTTCTCGCCTGTGTCTCTTCATCTGTGTCTCTTCGCCTGAGTCTCTTCGCCTGTGTCTCTTCATCTGTGTCTCCTCACCTGTATCTCTTCATCTGTGTCTTTTCACCTGTGTCTCTTCACCTGTGTCTCTTCATCTGTGTCTCTTCATCTGTGTCTCCTGACCTGTGTCTCTTCACATGTGTGTCTTCGATTGTGTGTCTTCATCTGTGTCTCCTCCCCTGTGTCTCTTCACCTGTGTCTCTTCACCTGTGTCTCTTCATCTGTGTCTCTTCACCTGTGTCTCTTCACCTGTGTCTCCTCACCTGTGTCACTTCACCCGTTTGTCTTCACCTGTGTGTCTTCATCTGTGTCTCCTCCCCTGTGTCTCTTCCACTGTGTCTCTTCATCTGTGTCTCCTGACCTGTGTCTCTTCGCAGGTGTCTACTCACCTGTGTCTCTTCACCTGTGTGTCTTCACCTGTATCTCCTCATCTGTGTCTCTTCACCTGTATCTCCTCATCTGTGTCTCTTCATCTGTGTCTCTTCGCCTGTGTCTCCTCACCCGTGTCTCTTCACCTGTGTCTCTTCACCTGTATCTCCTCACCTGTGTCACTTCACCCGTGTGTCTTCACCTGTGTGTCTTCATCTGTGTCTCTTCCCCTATGTCTCTTCACCTGTGTCTCTTCACCTGTATCTCCTCATCTGTGTCTCTTCACCTGTATCTCCTCACCTGTGTCTCTTCACCCGTGTGTCTTCACCTGTGTTTCTTCATCTGTGTCTCTTCATCTGTGTCTCTTCGCCTGTGTCTCCTCACCCGTGTCTCTTCACCTGTGTCTCTTCACCTGTATCTCCTCACCTGTGTCACTTCACCCGTGTGTCTTCACCTGTGTTTCTTCATCTGTGTCTCTTCGCCTGTGTCTCCTCACCCGTGTCTCTTCACCTGTGTCTCTTCACCTGTGTCTCTTCCACTGTGTCTCTTCATCTGTGTCTCTTCATCTGTGTCTCTTCATCTGTGTCTCCTCACCCGTGTCTCTTCACCTGTGTCTCTTCACCCGTGTCTCTTCACCTGTGTCTCTTCATCTGTGTCTCTTCGCCTGTGTCTCCTCACCCGTGTCTCTTCACCTGTGTCTCTTCACCTGTGTCTCTTCCACTGTGTCTCTTCATCTGTGTCTCTTCATCTGTGTCTCTTCGCCTGTGTCTCCTCACCCGTGTCTCTTCACCTGTGTCTCTTCACATGTGTCTCTTCCACTGTGTCTCTTCATCTGTGTCTCTTCATCTGTGTCTCCTCGCCTGTGTCTCTTCATCTGTGTCTCTTCACCTGTGTCTCTTCATCTGTGTCTCCTCGCCTGTGTCTCTTCATATGTGTCTCCTCACCTGTGTCTCCTCGCCTGTGTCTCTTCATCTGTGTCTCTTCGCCTGTGTCTCCTCACCCGTGTCTCTTCACCTGTGTCTCTTCGCCTGTGTCTCCTCACTCGTGTCTCTTCACCTGTGTCTCTTCACCTGTGTCTCCTCACCTGTGTCTCTTCCACTGTGTCTCTTCACCTGTGTCTCTTCACCTGTGTCTCTTCATCTGTGTCTCTTCATCTGTGTCTCCTGACCTGTGTCTCTTCGCATGTGTCTACTCACCTGTGTCTCTTCACCTGTGTGTCTTCGATTGTGTGTCTTCACCTGTGTCTCCTCACCTGTGTCTCTTTGCCTGTGTTTCCTCACCTGTGTCTCCTCACCTGTGTCTCATCCCTTGTGTCTCTAAATCTGTGTCTCTTCATCTGTATTTTCTCGCCTGTGTCTCTTCATCTGTGTCTCTTCATCTGTTTTTCTTCGCCTGTGTCTCTTCATCTGTGTCTCTTCATCTGTGTCTCTTCATCTCTGTCTTTTCACCTGTGTCTCTTCATCTGTGTCTCTTTCATCTTTGTCTTTTCACCTGTATCTCCTCACCTGTGTCTCCTCACCTGTGTCTCTTCACCTGTGTCTCTTCATCTGTGTCTCTTCGCCTGTGTCTCTTCACCTGTGTCTCTTCATCTGTGTCTCCTCGCCTGTGTCTCTTCATATGTGTCTTCTCACCTGTGTCTCCTCGCCTGTGTCTCTTCATCTGTGTCTCCTCACCTGTGTCTCTTCACCTGTGTCTCTTCACCTGTGTCTCTTACCCTGTGTCTCTTCACCTGTGTCTCTTCACCTGTATCTCCTGATGTGTGTCTCTTCACCCGTGTGTCTCTTCACCTGAGTCTCTTCACCTGTGTCTCCTCACCTGTGTCTCTTCACCTGTGTCTCTTCACCTGTGTCTCTTCACCTGTATCTCCTGATCTGTGTCTCTTCACCTGTGTCTCTTCACCTGAGTCTCTTCACCTGTGTCTCCTCACCTGTGTCTCTTCACCTGTGTCTCTTCACCTGTGTCTCTTCACCTGTGTCTCCTCACCTGTGTCTCTTCGCCTGTGTCTCTTCACCTGTGTCTCTTCATCTGTGTTTTCTCGCCTGTGTCTCTTCATCTGTTTTTCTTCACCTGTGTCTCTTCATCTGTGTCTCTTCATCTGTGTCTCTTCATCTGTGTCTCTTCATCTGTGTGTTGCTGCTACAGTTGATGTTGTTACTATTGTAAAACATTTGTTATATTCATGTATAATTCTGTTATAACACTGTTTGGAATTTAATTGTTTTTAAATAATAAGGATAAAGAACAGTATTGATAAGTATAATTCAGAGGATGAGAAAATCCGAATAAGTCTGTTTTACCAGTGCTGTGGTTAATGTTGCTTAAATAAATACTGTAATACTCATAGTTCATAGCACCCGTGCCTGCTCTCTTTACGTGTCTATCTTCATGTGTCTCTCTTCACGTGTCTCTCTTCACGTGTGTCCAGGAATGGAGGAGGCCGCAGCGGGATGTTCTGTGCCGTCAGTATCGTGTGTGAAATGATCAAGCGTCAGCATGTGGTGGATGTTTTTCATGCCGTCAAGAGTCTGCGGAACAGCAAACCCAACATGGTGGACAGTCCGGTATGTAACCTTCCCTTAACATGATTAAATATTTATACCTATGATCTTTATCATCAGCTCAGTCATAGTGTTTAACCTCATGACTTCATATCGTGTTATCTTTAGTCAAGTCATTAGTATTCATTGAGCACATTTGAAAGTAAGTTGCAGTAAATACATTTAACAAAGATATTTTGACAGAGGGAGAGAGAGATGTTTTGTAGGTTGTTGTGGTTTTTTAGAGCTTTGCCACATCCTTTGCTAAGTTTACACCTGCACTCACATTGAAGCGACATCGTTTGTGTTTCTGTAAAGTTTTCTACATCACATTCAAACAATTCATCTGGATTGAAGGTGTATTTTGATTTAAAGGAGCAGTATCGTTTCTGTTACGACGTTGCCCTGGAGTTCATCGAGACCTCGTAATGAAGATCTGTGATGGATCATCTCTGTTTCTCATCGGGACGGCGCACACACACTTCTTCAACTATCAACATCTATGTGTTGTATAAATGTCTCCGTTTGTGATTTCACCATGTCGAGGTTTACGAGATTGAAGTGCTGGCCATCTGGTGGCGTTATTTTTCAAAGACACTGATGTTGCTGAGTTTATTTTGTGCAGCCACATGAAACAGTACAGGCCGAGCTGTTTGCATGCTGAACTCTTCTTTGTTTTCTATCAGACACGTTAATAAAGAAATGAGTACTTGTGTAGATATTTTGAAAGGGATTTTCAACATCATCCGTAAATGAAATGCAGGTGTACGTATAACTTGAATGGCTAGGTTACTATGTCTTTATTGTTTTTGTTGTGTAGCAGGTGATGACCATAAGCCAAAGACTTGTGTAAATATGTGTATACGAATGAAGCGCATTGTTTGTATTTATTGTTTTCTTGCATTATTGAAAGCTTAAAACAATCATGAGCGTTTTTCATCTATCCTAAATTTACAGTTTAAACATGTTGTACATTTATATGTATCAGACTGATTGAAGTAGTGTTATTTTGAGTTGTATTTAAAAAGTTTTTTTATTGAACTTAAATTTTTTATCTGGTTTGTTTTACGTATAAATTGTGATTGTTTTCTTTACTGAAGAGGAACTCTGAAGGAAAAGACAAGAGCTCTATTTTTTCTGATGTTTTCACATTTGTATTGTGCTGGAAATGAAACAAACAATGAAGTGTACGCATTCAAATATAAACAGTATTAGACTCTAGTGTATTTAGGATCAAAGCCAATTTAAAAAGAAAGTTACAGCCGATGTTGTTGCTGAACGGACATTTTATAGAAAGAGAAGAAGATCCATCTTGTCAATTAAGTTCTGTATTTTTGTCTGTAGTTGTTGGCTTTATGGCTGTAATAACATGTCAAATATTCAAAATACTTTGAATAAAAAAATGTGTTACAGAATGTTTCGATGTTTTGTTGGTATAAAGGTGTTTTTTTATTTTTTATGTAAATATGAGTGTGTTATTGGTAATTGTTTATATTAGTTTGTAATAGTGTTAATAGTTAGATTGAGGTGCCAGTGTTTGATTTGACTTGATGATATTTAGTCTGGCGGAGGATGTGGGATTTGTGTAATTTTGCAGAATCGGCGGAGCTTGTCGCATTGAGTTGTGGTGTGCGAGTTGTGCTTGGCTTCCGTTTCTTCTGTACACAATGCTTCACAATTCTCAGTGAAACGGCATTTGCCTTCAGGAGTTTCATTTTAATCCTTTAGCTTGATGGACTCATAGAGTCCACAATCAGTTGTTTGTGTCTTTTAGAAGAAAACAGAAAATGGCTTTGACGCTGCATGAATTTACACAATGTGTGAATCTGAAAACTTTACCACGAGTTCTCCAGACTCAGTCAGGAATCTACTGTCAAGGTAACAAACTTTACCTCCATCTATCTAATAATAACTGATCACACAATCCTTCATTCTACAACAGAAGATCATTGTGTCCGTCTGTAAATGTACTTTTCTTCTTAGAAACATGCAGGTGAGAAATATGCTAAAATATAACACTGCTTTGTTTTTTATTTATTTAATAAATTGTATGAATTGAATCCAGAAGGTTACACAATTTTTTTAACGAAAATGTATGTAAAATGAATGATAGCAAGTGTTCAACTTTAAAATAATTGTTATTACATTTATTAAAACAATAGTGTTTAAGGAAAGTGCTGCACATAAGATAATACAAAAAAACATTTACAATAGATTAAAAGCATAACATGAGAAGCTTTCAACAGATTTTCAAGAATCCAACATTACAATTCCAGTTATAGCTATTAAATCCAGTAGAATTTCTCTGATTTTTTTAGGGGGTATAAACAGAAAATACTGCTTTGTGTTGTGTTTTGTGTTTCAGGCTGTGTGTATGAGATGTTTGGAAGAGAATGTTCTCTCTCGACAGGAGATCTGCTGAAAATTATTGATATCACAGTGACTGGATTCACTGCTGTCAGCTCCAGTAACACACACATCGATCTTCCACTAGACTATCCCGGTACTGAGAACCACAATCTCTCATTTCAATGTGGAAAGAGCTTGTGTGTTTGTGTGTGTGCGTGGCCCTGGATTCTATATGTTAGTGGGGACCTAAACCTGATCACACACCAACTCATGGGGACTCGTGTCACTGTGAGACCATAATTGAGATCCTCACGGGCACAAAAACTTATCACTGTACAGAACAACCACAGGAACCCTTAAAAAGAAACAATTGCATAGCTCCACCGTTAAAGTCTTGCTGATAAACTCTTTGTGGCGGTTTCCCCGGACAGGGATTATCTGAACACAGGACTAGGCCTTGGTTAAATTTAGATATTTAAGTTGTTTTTTAAAACACACTTTACCAAAAACATTTCTGGTTGGCATCTTGAGAGAAAACAAGCACACTGATATATTTTAAGATAAGACTCGAATGAGACATCTTTAACATTTAAATTAATCTGGGAGTAGTTTTAAACCCTGTCTGGAAACCACCCCTTTATGATCATGTGTTCCACATGATTTAGGTTTTCATCATTTGTGATGTTTCAGCACTGTTCTTGTACTCTGTGTGACAGGTATGTTTAAACTGATAGCCGACAGTGAGCCTTACAAAGACGTTGAAGAAATCGTGGAGTCGGTGAAGATCAGTTCTCACAGGTCGGGTCAGCCTGTGTTCATCACCCGCTCAGACATACAGCTCCCGAATGGATTCGTTAGAGAGAGAGAAGCCTTTAAAATCACAGACGTCAACATTCGACCTGATGCAGGTCATGTGAACTGTGAGCTTCTGCACAGAGAACCAAAGTCGTGCTTCAGTCTGAGTTTCTGTCAGCAGGGTCCCTTCATGGAGTGTGAAGACGATCAGTTTTACACGCTGAAGGAGATCGCAGACTGGAAGATCTCTAAAGGCCGGACGAGATCTGTTTCTCAGGTCAAAGATCTGCCTAAGAAAGACTTTTTATTTCCCCGTGTGTTGGAGAACATGTGTGGAGAGTTGATCTTGACTCCAGTCTATGAGCTGAAAGCCGTAACAAGACGTAAGTGGAACCGGCACCTCGTTTCTCTTGTTACCAACATGATCATAATAATAAATCCCTCTAATAATAAAAATATCCATCAAACTTAAAAACGTATTGTATGTTCCATTGAGCATAATCAATTTTTTTTAACTTTTTAGTTATTTTTTCTTGCGTGAAGCATAAATTTGACTTTAGAAAGCATTAGAAAATCACACTTGATTTAAACAACATTCTCTGAAAACATCTCGAAAGTGTTGGAAGAAGAAAGGTTTCATGATGATCATTGATAATATGTCTCTGTACTCAACTCATATTATATCATGGTCTGTTTGAATACTGGATTCTGATTGGCTGGAAGGTGTGCATTAAAACCAACCAAAATTGATCATCGTCTGATCATATATTGAACTGTAAACATCAATAGGGCAATTCCGTGAAAATATCAACCTTATCATGAAAAAAATGTTTTATATTCAATATGGTAACAGCACAGATCTGAACATTTGGTGATTAAGACACCCATGTGAGTTCTCTAATCAAATTTGTAAAGTATTTGTTTTATTTTTACTGCTTGATGTTTCATAGTCAGGTAAGAGTCATTTTCAGGATTGTCACATCCATAACGCAACATATTCCTCATAAATAAACACATGAAAATGAATATAAAGTAACTATTTGATGTTCTATAAAGAGGCATCACTTCTCCATTCATTGGGTATTATTGCTTCAGGATTGTGCATTTTATTTTACAGAAATCCTACAATGCATGTTTATTTCCCTTTTTTTTATATATTTTTTTCATAGACTGACTTTTTTTATGTTAAGACTCTATCAACAAGGGTTCAGTAAAATATAAACAGATGGTTAAATATAATCGTAACAAATGTATTCTCTGAGCATTTTTGTGTCACGTCCATGACGCTGGAATTGCCCAATAGCAGCTTGTTTTAAGCTTGGCAAATGGTACAGGCGGCTAGCTGTACAAATAATTCAACCACCTTCCACTACTGCACAAGTAGCCATAGATTATCCCTTAGTGATGTTACGTGTGGTTGCTAGAGAAGTCAATTGAAATGAATGGTATTATTTCTGAAACAACATGATGTGTGAGCTGCTTCTTTTGTCCATAAACATTTGATTTGACTGGGACATCTGATGCTCGTGTCTGGTGAATAAGGCCTGTATCCTCTGTTTTATTTCATCCCACAGTTAGCCAGAAGGTTTTGCTTATCCCATCCAATTTGGACGTGGAGGTGATGGATGTTACAGGGCAGTTCGACTGTGATTCTTTCGAGCAGCATTTCTCTCTGAAGGACGTCTATAAGAGTCCTGCTGAGTTGTTCCCGGTCGTGGCTGAGTTGTCGTGTCTGAGTTCATTCAAACTATCACCCGAGCTGAACTCTCTGGTTCATTCTGATCAGGTGATTATTCATCATTCTTACTGTCCCAAACGAATCTTGGCCTCAGAAATGTGTAGCGAATCTCCCAGACACTTTCTCATTCCGGAGACCTACAAGGGACGCTTGAAACGCAGGCCACGGAGATTCCCCACCGCCTACGACCTGGAGCGTGCTCGCAGTGAGACGGAGGAGATACGCGTGGTGGCCACCAGAGAGTTCGAGTCCGGATGCGATGGGCTCGCTTCCGTTCACGATGGAGATCAGTTTGTAGTGACCAAAGGAAAACGAGGTGGGACCGAGAAGGCCGCAGAAGCTTTTGAATGTCTGAAGGTGGGAGAGAAGAGTCAAGAACTGGAGGTGAAGGAGTCTGTGCGCCTACCCATGTGTTTGGAGGGTGGATTTGTTGAGCTTGTTAGCGACAAGCGTCAGTACACCATTGCAGAGATATGCCGATGGTTCCCGCTGCCCTTTAACGTCAATGTTTCCATGCGTGACCTCTCTCTGAAGGTGGACGTTCTGGCCGGAGTGCCCGGTCTGTGCATCGAGGAGGAGATCTCTGACCCCTGCCTCCTCGTGTCCACCTTCGACCTCTCAGAGATGATGGAGGTGCCGGTGAACCGTACAGACTTAACCCTTAAAATCAAAAAGCCGTGGACTGGCGAGAGTCTGGCACACAATGGGATTTCAGCCGTAGAGGAGATCTCAGAGGACGGTTACTTTACCCTGAGGAGGTACGCTGTTGCTACGGTGACACCCCCTCCAAGACCTCCGAAAAAGTCCAAGAATCCTCCTCCACGGCCCCCGAGGAGCCTCTCGTCCAGATCTGAGCAAACGCATGCCAAGGACTCCAGCTGTTCCCCAAAGGTAAATCATTTTTCCACTGCATTCATTTATGGCCAAGATTTTATCTTTTGCACGATTAAAGGAATGAAATCCTGACAAAAAGCATCCAAAAGAAATGCACTGTTATGTTGCAGCATCTCCAAAGTACTTACCCTTTTCCATGAACACAGCCACGCGCACACACAAGCAAACACACACACACACACTGACAGCATGACAAGACGCATGGAAACTGTCATCAAAATCCAGGTTATCACATAATTAACCAAAAACTTTCCCTAAATACATATAGAAATTTGACTATTGTGTTGCTTGACTCACCGCCATTGACGAGTTATCTCGTCATTAAAAAAAACGCTTCCGCACCAAAGACGAGTTATTACGGCAATCTGTGTTTGTACTGTTATACAGCAGGAGGCACTGTTACACACCTTTGGAAAAAGTACAGAATCTCTGAACCTAGAACGCATATGTTTGATCTGTTTTTAATGATTGTTCTGAGTGTAATCTGGGTGGAGTCTTTGACCAAAAAATGTTATCTCAGCTGTTTAATCAAAGTGATGCATTTTTTAAGAAACCTACCCACATCTACGGAGGGATAAAATACGAACAAATGAAGTTAGAAGAATAAAGACAGAAGAATACAGTTTATTTTTTGTTTATCCATAAATTAATTAGAGAAAATGTACTGTGAGCCCGGGGGCACAGTGGCTTAGTGGTTAGCACGTTCGCCTCACACCTCCAGGGTTGGGGGTTCGATTCCCGCTTCCGACCTGTGTGTGTGTGGAGTTTGCATGTTCTCCCCGTGCCTCTGGGGTTTCCTCCGGGTACTCCGGTTTCCTCCCCTGGTCCAAAGACATGCATGGTAGGTTGATTGGCATCTCTGGAAAAATTGTCAGTAGGGTGTGAGTGCGTGAGTGAATGAATGAGTGAGTGTGTGTGCCCTGCGATGGGTTGGCACTCCATCCAGGGTGTATCCTCCCATGATGCCCGATGACTCCTGAGATAGGCGCAGGCTCCCCGTGACCCGAGGTAGTTCGGATAAGCGGTAGAGAATGGAATGGAATGGAATGGAATGTACTGTGAGCCATCAAAATTTTGTGAAAACGATAAAAAACGCTGGCGCTGGCTGGCAACTTTTTTTTTAAAAAGGCCGGCGGGAAATGAGTTAAAAGTTAATCTGAACTTTTTTTCTTTGAAGTATTCGAGGTGTGAAATATACAGAGCATCTCTTGTGTTATTTCACCGGTTTCTCCAGTTTTCAATTTCTGCAAATAAATGCAAAGAGAAACAAGATTTTATTTGTTATATTGGTGGTAGTAATATAATTTTACCCAAACTCAGACCTTTAAATAGTACATTTTAAAGTCAGAAAAACTGTCTAAAAAATGGTCTCTCCATTTGTTTTATGCGCTGTATATACTGTATATATTTACAGTTGTGTTCAAAATTATTCAACCCCCAATGCTGTAAAGGGTTTTAGGGAATTTAGTTTACATTTGTAATTGTATTCAGAATGAAATCCTACAAGGACTTCTTAAAGAACCATATGCAACTAAAATGACATCAATTAGTTTTGTAATACAGTAGTAAATGTTTCTTTTGTGAATTCTTCATTGACATAATTATTCAACCCCTTAAAGACTACCACTCTGAAGAACAGAGGTTCAATGAAGTGTTTTCAATCAGGTATTGAAAACACCTGTGGATATCAGGGAGCAGCAATAAAGCCTAATAAGCACCAATTAGGCAGCTTTAAAATGACTGTGATACTCAGCTCCTTCTAGACATTTACTGGTGTGGTTACAAACATGGTGAGGTCAAGAGAATGGTCCAGGAAGACAAGAGAACAGGTGATTACTCTTCACAGGAAGGGCAATGGCTATAAGAAGATTGCAAAGATGTTAAACATACCAAGAGACACCATAGGAAGCATCATTCGCAAATTCAAGGCAAAGGGCACTGTTGAAACGCTACCTGGTCGTGGCAGAAAGAAGATGCTGACTTCGACTGCTGTGCGTTACCTGAAGCGTAGAGTGGAGAAAAGTCCCTGTGTGACTGCTGAGGAACTGAGAAAAGATTTGTCAGATGTGGGTACTGAAGTTTCTGCTCCGACAATACGGCACACCCTGCGTAATGAAGGCCTCCATGCCAGAACTCCCAGGCGCACCCCCTTGCTGTCCCCAAAGAATAAGAAGAGTCGACTGCAGTATGTCAAAAGTCATGTGGACAAACCACAGAAGTTTTGGGATAGTGTTCTGTGGACTGATGAAACAAAATTAGACCCATGGATCAACGATATGTTTGGAGGAGGAAGAACAAGGCCTATGAAGAAAAGAACACCTTGCCTACTGTGAAGCATGGCGGGGGGTCAATCATGCTTTGGGGCTGTTTTGCTTCTGCAGGTACTGGGAAGCTTCAGCGTGTGCAAGGTACCATGAATTCTCTTCAGTACCAGGAGATATTGGATGACAATGTGATGCAGTCCGTCACAAACCTGAGGCTTGGAAGACGTTGGACCTTTCAACAGGACAATGATCCCAAGCATACCTCCAAGTCCACTAGAGCATGGTTGCAGATTAAAGGCTGGAACATTTTGAAGTGGCCATCGCAGTCACCAGACTTAAATCCGATTGAGAACCTCTGGTGGGACTTAAAGAAAGCAGTTGCAGTGCGCAAGCCTAAGAATGTGACTGAACTGGAGGCTTTTGCCCATGATGAATGGGCGAAGATACCCGTAGATCGCTGCAAGACACTTGTGTCAAGCTATGCTTCACGTTTAAAAGCTGTTATAACTGTAAAAGGATGTTGTACTAAGTACTAAGATTGAATGTCACTTGGGGGTTGAATAAAACTGATAATGATGTGAGCTCAGAAAAGACATTTGTGGTTATTTCATTATAAATGTTATGTTATATTTGTCTGACCTACACGTGCCTCTTTGATTTAATTGTAAGCAGGATGACTGAATGATCATAATCAATGTCAAACCGACCAAAACAATCAATTTCAGTGGGGGTTGAATAATTTTGAACACAACTGTACATTTAATGCATTTGGCAGATGCTTTTATGCAAAGCGACTTACATTGCAGTAACCTATACATTTATACTTGGGCATATGCAATCCCCTGGGATCGAACCCCCAACCTTGTGTTGTTAGCGCAATGCTCTTACCACTGAGCTACAGGAAATATATATAATGTATTAAATAACATAAACTGGAAAAGTCCTAAACAAAGTTTTATATTTTACTTACACTATATAAAGTTTTGTTCAAAGCTTAAGACCTTTGTTAAATGCTCAATTAAATGTCATCATTTTAGCATCAAATCAGGTTTGATGAGCCATTCAGTATATTGGTGGTTCCTGTACAGGGTTTTAGATAGTCCTAGACTAAAATAAATGATAGAGCTGTCTAAACTGAAAACAGTTAGCACAGCTCACACCTTAAAATAAACTAGTGCCCTGGATTTGTCTGAAAATGCACATCAGTGAGGTTTTGTGACATGGTTATAAAATGTTCCACTTGAACTTCTGTCTATCCTGGTTTAACTTAACCCCTGTCTGGGAAACCGCCCCTGAATGTGCAAACTATTTCATCCTTAGATGTTTTAAGTCATGTCCTTGATCTGATATTGCATACAGGTCACATCAACCATTATAATAAGATGCTTGAATGAATAATTTGGCTGTTAGAAGTAGTCATTTGTGAATATAGTGCTGTCACTGTTCTTCATGGATCTCAATTACTGTAAAGCAAAGCGTTCCTGTGCTGTTACCCTTTAAAACCCATGCACTGTGCATATACAAAAACATTGAGAAACACAAACACAATGTGAATAACGTCTTGGTTACGTATGTAACCTCAGTTCCCTGATGGAGGGAACGAGACGTTTTGTCAAGAACGACAGATGGGGTTCGCCCTTGAGAACCAATCAACTCTGACTACTATAGAAAAGGCCAATGAAATTTGGCCAATGAAATTTGCATGCCGGTCTCCGACCCCGGATATCCGGTATAAAAGGAAGCCGGCGTGCAGCATTAATTTACCTTTTGTTCTGAAGAGCCTGAGAGCCTCTCACGACTGCAGCAGAATACGATACGTGTTTGTGGCATAAGGGACACAACGTCTCGTTCCCTCCATCAGGGAATTGAGGTTACATACGTAACCAAGACGTTCCCTTTCTGTCGGTCTCTCGACGTTGTGTCAAGAATGACAGATGGGGTTACCTATGGAAAACGCCACAACGCTGTATCGCGTCAATATCTCTAGCGAAGCGACGGTAACAGGCCTGGGCGTGTCAGCTCGAAGCTTTTGCAAAACTGTAACCTTGCAGTGTGGTGGTCGGGGGGTCCCAGAGCTTTCTTGTGAAAGATGGGTACAGCCCTGACCAGTAACCTTTCACGGACGGAGGCCTTAGTGCTCTACTGGCGAGAGGCCGTCCGGCTCGGGTTTACACCGGGTGAGCGCAACTCATATATAGGTATGGTCTCGTCCTTTGAGGAGAACGCATGGAACGTGCAGTAGTTAACCGCGAGGTGGAGGCCCACCTGGGGAAGCTCATGGGTTACCATGTGTGGGAACCGTTGCCATGAGGATATATCAGATGGAACAGCCCCCTGGGGGGTGTTACTGCGTCCGATAGCACTAGGTCCGGTTACATCTATCTGTGATAGTTCATATGGTATCCCGGCCTAAGGGGGAAGGCTGCTCTGCCCAGCCAACCCCCGGGGGTGCTTGCTTAGTGATGGATGGAATACCTGTTCTTAACCAGTGTCTGGGTAAGAAGTAATGTTGGTGAGGTACCAGTTTCTTAACCAGTGTCTGGGTAAGAAGGAAGGTTGGTGAGGTACCAGTTTCTTAACCATGTGTTTGGGTAAGAAGAAAGGTAGATAGCACACTGACCCAACCTCTTGGAGGGTGGGAAGGCGCTTTCGCAGGCATACGCCCCCCCGGATGCCAGTCCTACATGTCGCCACGCCCAGAGCATCAACTCTGAAGCCAAGTGTGGTCAGACCAGTGCGGTGTAACCAATAACACTTGGTGCTCCAGTGTCTGTGCACAGTGTCTGTGCAAGGAGGCTCCCGGGGGGGGAAGGTGTGCTTCCGCCCGTCCCGCGGTCAACTGTGTGCCAGGCCATCCGTGCCGAGTGGGGCCTTGGTCAGGGAGTATCAAAGCGGACAATGGGTGGTGTCGCCGGAGGCAAAGAGGTCTATCTGTTCCTGTCCGAACAGCACCCAAATGAGCTGGACCGGGGGTGGAGTCGCCACTCTCCGCAAGGCGTATACTGACGAGAGAGCGCATCGGCTGTCTAGTTCAGTTCGCCTGGGATGTGTGTGGCCCCCAGGGAGCGGATCACCTGCTGACTCCACAGGAGGAGGCGTCGGGCAAGTCGTGTTAGCTGCTGTGAGCGTACGCCCCCCTGGCGATGTACACTACGGCTGTCGTGCTGTCCAGGCTGACCAGAACGTGCTGGCCCTGCACTAGAGGCCGTAGCCTTCTCAGCGCAAGCAGCACAGCCCACAACTCTAGGCAATTGATATGCCAGCACAGACCGGGCCCGTCCAGCGCCCCGCTACTGTGTGCCCGTTGCACACTGCGCCCCACCCCTGCAGCGAGGCGTCCTTCGTCACCACGACGTGCCTCGTAACCTGCCCGAGGGGAACCCCACCCGGAGTAAGGTCATGAAAGACCAAGGGGTTAGGGTGCGTCGGCAGCAGGGCATCATCACCATGCGCCTGCTGCCGGTGTGCCACGCTGTCCTCGGAACGCGACTCTGTCGCCAGTGTTGAAGCGGTCTAATGTGCATCAATCCAAGGGGTATTACCCCCGCGGAGAACACCATGTGTCCCAGGAGCCTCTGAAATTGTTTCAGGGGGACCGCCGACCGCCTGAAGTGTTCCAGGCAGTTCAACACTGACTGGGCGTGTGCTGCGGACAGCTGCGCCGTCATGGTGACAGAGTTTAGTTCCATACCGAGAAAGAGGATGCTCTGCCCTGGGGAGAGTTTGCTCTTTTCTCGGTTGACCTGAAATCCCAATCGATCTAGATGCCGGAGCACCATTTCCCTCTGGGTACACAACAGATCTCGCGAGTGTGCCAAGATAAGCCAGTCGTCGAGATAGTTTAGTAACCGCACACCTTTTGTCTAGAAGGGGAGAAATGGCCCTCATTCCACGACCTTCGTGAAGACCCGTGGAGATGGAGACAGACCGAAAGGCAGGACTCTGTACTGATATGCCTGCCCCTCGAACGCGAACCGTAGGAACGGCCGGTGTCGAGGGGGAATGAGACATGAAAGTAAGCGTCCTTCAGGTCAATTGCCACGAACCAATCCTGACACCTGATGGATGTCAGGATGCGCCTCTGCGTGAGCATCCTGAACGGCAGCTTGTGAAGGTGCTTTGTTCAGGGTATGCAGACCCACGGGGCGCAACCCGCCGTCTTTCTTGGGAACGATGAAGTGTGGGTCGTGACCCACTGAACATCTTGGTTTTGAGGGACGAACACGATGCCTGTTTTGCCAGAAGGGTGGTGACCTCTACCCGAAGTACGGAGGCGTCCCTGCCTCTGACAGAGGGAGAGATGATGCCCCGAAACTTGTGAGAGTCTCTGGCGAACTGGATCGAGTAACCAAGACGGACCCCCCTCATTAGCCTGCGAGACAGTGTGGGCAGCTCTCGAGCTCCCAGGGACTGTGACAAGGTGACCAAGGGGACGGTCTGCTTCATCATTCCCACGGGGGGTGGTTCGTCGGCTGACGGAGCTAACCATCTGTCGCGGGGGTTTCCCCGGAGGGATGGTTGGCCCCGCCTTTTTGCCTGCCTGAGAGTGGTGGCAGCTGTCGTGTGTGTACGACCGAACGCCTCGCCAGGGCGTGAGGTCGGGTTGCCGGGCACAGTCCAGTGGAGTGTGCGATTGGCTGCAAGTACACCCGGGGAGAACGGAAAAACTCTGCGAGTAAGTGGGCGCCAGGCCCTGAAAAGGCCTGGCTTTGGTGACGAGGCAGGAGCCGTCCCGTACTGACCGATCAGAGCCGTGGCTGGAAGGTCGCGCCTGATGTTGTTCTCCCTGGGGTCTTCCCGTCAGTGTCCCTTCTTGCGAGAAGGTTGCTGACAGGGTGGAGGTTTCCCCCTCGACATCCGCTTCCGGGGTGCCGCCTGTGGGGGCACAGGAACCGGAGCCGATGTCGGAGGGGTCCTGGGTTGCCGGGAAGCAGACGTCATGTGGATCTCGGAGGCCTCTAGGCGGCCGAGTCGCGGCGTGAAAAAGTGTGGGTAATTGCCACGGTCTGCTTCACCGTCAAAAACTGCTGAGCGCAGTCCTCGACGGTGTTACCAACAACCCACCCTGCGAGATGGGTGCATCAAGAAAGCGGACTTCCTTGGTGTCACTCTTCTGCGCAAGGTACAGCCGGGGTTGTCTCTCCTGGACAACTACTGTGGACATCGTCCGACCCAGGGCCCTTGGTCGCCCGTAGAGCACATTCAGTGGCGGCACGGAGATCCTGCATTATACCCGGGTCGGCCTTACCCTCGTGGAGCTCTCTCAACGCTTTGGCCTGGCGGACCTGCAGGATGGCCATGGCGTAGAGAGGAGGCAGCCTGGCCCGTGGCTTCGCAAGCTATCGACACCAGTGATGCCGAAGTCTTACGCGCTTTGGACGGTAGGCGTGGACGATTCTCCCCAGGTGGTAGCCGTCCGCGGCACAGGTGCACCGCGGGCGGATGTTCCACCCGGGGGATCTCGGTGTAGTCCTTGGCTGCCCCACCATCGAGGGAAGTGAGTGGAGCGTTCCAAGTTTTACACAGCTCCTCATGCACCTCCGGGAAAAACATGGCACCCGGGGTGGGTGTGGTTTGCACCGCGCTCCGACCTCAGGAAACACGTATGCCCGGGTTAGCACGGATGACATCCCTTCTGCTTCCTCCTGAACTCGACCACTGGGGGTGGAGCTCGGATTCGTCAGAGTCAGATGTCAGTCTCCCTCCGATGCTACTAGCGACATCTCATCTACGTCACGCATCGTTTCCAAGTGTGTGCCTGAGGATCCGGACGGTATGCCACCGCCGGTTGGGGAACGTTCAGAAGAGCGAATCGGAATGCTCAGTCCTGAAAAGGACCTTTTTAGAAGAAATCTCTAACATCTCCGGAACCACCGAGACGCCCAGGGGAAGGTCGCTGCAGGTAGGGACGATCCGCTGCTCTACGCTGTAGATCCGGCAATGTAGAAGAAGAATTCATTGAATTCGTTCTGTTCGTAGTCATGAGCGAAGGCTCTGAAGAACAAAAGGTAAATGAATGCTGCACGCCGGCTTCCTTTTATACCGGACATCCGGGGGCGGAGACCGGCATGCAAATTTCATTCGCCAAATTTCATTGGCCTCTTCTATAGTAGTCAGAGTTAATTGGTTCTCAAGGGCGAACCCCATCTGTCGTTCACGACACAACGTCGAGAGACCGACAGAAAGGGAACTAGATGTTCAGAGGGAAACGGTCAGAAGTGTAATCAAGTAAACTGATGCTCATCCATCAAAGAGCTGGAGTTTCACAACTGAATTCACAATCTGACTGAAACCCGACTCATACAGACACACAAGTGTGCGTCACTCATATCCACAGATGTGAAAACAAGTTAAAGCATACAGGAACATGACGCTGGCAGCGTTGGCTCTGTTGGCTCAACATGCACAAAAAAACAGAATCTTTAAATGTCCACCTGCATTTCAGTGACATGACGTATCCTTTATGATCTGAAAGCAATAGTTCACCCAAGAATGGAAATTCTGTCATGAAGTGATTTCACACTCATGGACAATTTACTGCATGTTTAATGATGTCGTTGCTTTTGATGACTTTCTGATTCTTAAGTGTATGTTGTGTTGCTGTCTACAGGGGTCAGAAAGCTCTCGCATTTCATCACAACTTTCATTTGAATTTGTGTTCTAAAGATGTTTGACGTTCTTCATTGGAGAATTTTAATTTCTTTGAACTATCTCTTTCATAATAGTTTGATATAGTTGTGCCAAAAAACAAAGTGGATGCTGTTTAAACGTCATCTCAGAGTGAAGCTGCATGATAAAAGGACATTTCTCTAAATCCACTGAAGATGATCATCAACTCTCATTTAAACGCTGTTCTCTTGTGTGGCAGAATCGTCACATTCAACCTTTTAAGCGAGAAGAAGAATACAGTGACTCCAGACATGATAAAAACACTCTCATTGGTCCGAAAGCCTCCCCAGAGAAAGGTAAGAAACCCCATTTCTCATTTCCTCTGGGTTCTAGGTTGTAATGTACAGCTGGTAAGTAAGAAACAAATGTCCTCACAGTTCAAACAGTTATTGTGTGTGTTTGATTCCTCAGCTCTTGCTAAGGGTGGAAGTCTGGACAACATATCCACAAAAAGAAATGAAGACGAGGATGATGAGGACGACATGCACGATTATGAATACATAGATGAAGATCAGCTGGACAACATCAGGAAGACGAAACCCAGTAACACAATATAAATACACTGTCCAGATATACAATATAAAGAGTTCACTTGAGATAACATGACTGTTTTAATTGAACAGAAATCACACAAACATGTACATGGAAGATCAATTATTTCTTTTCTGGATATTATTATGGTTTAATATTATAATATAATCTTGTAAAAGTCCCAGTTCTGTAAGACATGACGCTTTTGAGAAATGGGATTCATACAGAAACTACTAGAAACAGATCATTGTTGACTCATATATATATACAGTATGTTTTTTTCTGTGGATTAAAGTGTATTGTGACTCCTTTGTCAGCATAGGATACGTCATAATGATTTATTTCTTGAATACAATGATTTCTTTTTACCTTCCACTAAAACTCACTTGGATGCCGCCGTATGTGAATGTGTTCAGGCGAATATGAGAGACCTCCACACTTCTTCACTTGTTCTGGTGAGGTGATGTTGAAAGCAGTATTTTAGCTTGTTACCTGAGGTTACGTTTGTCTTTGAACTAAAGCACTACAGGATTGGGTTTTGCAATGGCCTCTTTATAAAGTCATAGACAGAAAAACATGCATAAAACTTTAAATCACACAAGAGAAACATATTTTTTTAGTTCAGTCAATGTATTCTGACATGTTTACATAAATAAATGGACCAGACAGAATACTAATATATATGATAGTACACAGAATCTGCCCCACCACAACATTTTTTATTGGAACACTGACTTCTTAAGACCCCTGGAATGGTAAGGATGAGTTTTATGATGGATATATGTGCTTTGTGGAACTTAAATGGGGCACTCACCAATGCCATTACAAGCTAGAAAGAGCCTGAACATCTTTCAAAATGACTCGCATTGTGTCCGGCTGAAGGAAGAAAGTCAAACACTCCAGGGATTCATGGATTTTTTCATATTTGTCTGCACTTATTATTGTTAGTGTTCCTTTGTCATTTTTATTTTGCCCGTTTCATTATTTTGATAGTAAAGGTGTTTTATGCTTAACTAAATTGTAGAAACGTTTTGTTAAAGCCTGATGAATACATTTATTTAGAAAATCACTTTTGGATGAACTATTCCTTTATCTAAAGGTTTGTTTGTGAAATCAGGGCTACAATATTACAACCCAGTAATAAATTTGACTAAACTCAACTAAGTGGTAATAAAACCAAGTCATATGCAGTAATGTTATGCATGTTTATATACACAAGTATCATACTAAAACAATGTCGTTTAGCACAAATATCACAGAAGCATTTCTTCTGTTGCTTGTCCACAAACCAATAATCTGCATGCTTTATTTTTTAACATTGGATGTTGTGTTGTTATTCAAGAGTCTAACTATAAAACAAATGATTGAAATGAGGCACAATAGTATTTTGGGTTTCAGTGTGATCAACATCAACACTCATGGCATCCTCTGAATACATTTCATTTCAACTGATTGAACATCTTTTCCTGTCCAGGAGTCTCTTGTATGTTACTCTGAGTACACATGAGGAAAGAGGAACGATGAAGGTATTCATAAGGGTCTGCTCAGCTCTGTTTGTTTGTGGACTCCGTGTCACCCTCTTTCATGAAGCCCCAGAGTCTCAGCAGCGCCCCCCGCTGTGCAGGAGGAGTTATGAAGTACTCTTTCTGTCGAGGTGAATAACGTTCCTCTGCAGGTATGATGTCTCTGTAACTCCAGTCCTGCCAGCGGAAGTTAAATCTCTCTAGCAGCTCGATTCTGTCCTCCTGTCGGCTCACACAATCAACAGGATCTTTCTGCTGAACATCATCTCCCAGCAACACATCTTTAAAGATTAGAAGAGCTCGTATAGCGAACCAGCCACCCAGCCTGGGGTGAATACACACTCCAAACATCTTCTGTATAGAACAAATCACAACAGAACATGAAGACCTTCAAATGAAAACATTTCTCCCAAATTGAAATGTTGGTTTTTATTTGCAAAATGTATTTACAATTCTACAAGGTGTGTGAAATAGTCAATGCATTATCAATCTGAAACGTGTGTACTATGCGAATTCCACGATGCGGGAAGCAAAGCACCCAAAACATTTTTACATCAGCAACTTCTTTACACATTTGAGGGTTAGTCACGTAAAGGAGTGCGAGTAGTTTTCAATGTTAGCCTCGCACAGGCGCGCTGTGGTGCCGTCTTAGACAGTTTTTACCTCATAAAATTGCGTCTTTTTAGATAAATAACAGCTTTCAGTAAGTGAAAAATGTCTCTCACTGCGTGTTCTCTGTTCAGTGAGCGGCAGAAGCAGCACATATATGACCAAACCACAGCTTTCTTGTGAGTACAAACACCTTTTACATTCACCTGTCATTGTTACTGAATGGACATAAGAACATAAACATTTGCTTGTAATTAGATTATTATTTATGTTCGACAACAGAAACATTGAATAATAAATGAAAAGTCTAGTGCAACCTCTCCTCAGCTGTCAGTAACAGAGACATTTTTAAAAGCATTAACCCTACTGCAAGGCAATAAGAAGCATAAAGAAATATCAGATTATCAGATAAATAATGTAATAAATTTGCTTTGATCACGGCCACTTTATATTGTGGAAGACAAAGGGTTTCTGGGACTCATGTCACAGGCTGCTATGTTTTATGAAAATATTTGGTAACACTTTCCTTGAAGCATGTATGTTTTAATGCATTATAAAAGTGGTTTAAAGCATTTGAATGTACATTTTAATGCATTGTAATGTCTTATAGATAATTGTTATAACAGTTAATACATTATAACACTAAGCAATTCATTGTTACCACTACACATTTTAAATTGGTTATAATTCTTTACAACTACATATAATGCATCACAACACACATTATGAATAATAATAATCCATTTTACCCTTTAATAACTCTTTATAATGCATTATACACACATGCTTCAAGGAAAGTGTTACTTACTAATATTCATTTGTAAATTCATGAGACTTTCACTTCTGGTTCTGAGAAAGCTTCAAATAGCTCCTGTAATCGGTGATCGGTATCGGCCGATAAAGCTTTCAGTGATCGAGTATCCGTGATCGGCTCCAAAAATCCTGATCCTGATTTCATACATCATGTTTTTTTTAACGGTTGTCCCGTATACAGCACAGCACTGCTCTGTAAATATAAACTGATTTAGAGTGTCTGGAGGTCTTTCACTTACTTTGTCAAACCATGGAGGATTGTGGATATCTGATTTCTGGTAGTAGAACGCTGCTCCGGACACATGTGCAGCTGTTTGGGCAAGAAACCTGGGTCTCCTACTGGGCAGCAGCTCATAATCATACATCACATCCACACACTGATGTGGACAACACTGAATAAATGAGGAGGCATTGAACATCAGAACAAAGGAGATATATGTCAGGAAAGCCGTGTAGGATAAAGCCATGTCTGTGTCTTACCAGAGAGACACAGGAGGAGATCGTCTGAGTGACACACTCATCTATCGGGTCTCTGGTCGCTTCACATTCGTGACTCTGAAGGAAAGGCAGGAAAACTTTCTCAAACATGGACGGTGTGCTAAGGATCACTGCCGCCAGACTGTCATCTGCATATGAAAGATGATGGACTTCTGATGTCAAAGCATTGTACCGTTCAACCTGTAACAAACATCGTCAAATATTCATGACAATTCGGTTCATGTCCACAAACACTGATAGCAGAAGTACGGTTGGCGCACGGTTTAGCGGTATAACCCGCCAACAAAGTAAATGTGGTCTTAACATGATTGTTTTTCTTACTAGTAAATGTTTCGGTGGTATTTGACCATTTATCAATAATGGACATTAGCGGCCAATAAATATTATCTTCTCATTTTCAGAATGACAAACTCTCGTCTTTTAGCTGTAACATTTAACGTGTTAAATAGACCGTGTGCTTTATTTGCTTCAGAACATTACCTTGAAAGGATAGATTTCACAACCTTTAGCTTTAAAAGACTCCCTCAAATCTCTTATAAGCCCCGGCACGCCGTCAGTGTGAGCCGCCATATTTCATCTTCTTCTTCATCAACACAGCGGATCATAGACGAACAGCACATCACAGCGACACCTGCTGCTAAACAACACACGTTACACCCTTAACTTGATGGATTCTGTATTTTGGTCATTATACATAGCATTTTTTTTATCGTTTTTTGGTTGCATAATCTGTTTATACAAAAAAGAACACGTACGTATATTTGTGAAACCTTTTTATCCAGAAAAGCTTTACAATTACCATTGATTTATCTTTAGAGCAACAAACACATACAACAAACACATACAACAAACAAAAATTAAGAGAGCACACCAAATTAGTCTGCATTATTCCAGTGTTGGTTGAATTTAACAAAAAGATTGACTTAAAGTGATATTTTTATATCTTTATATCTATATTTTTTAATTAAAGTTTTGTTATCTGCTCTACTGGACTGTTTACACACACACAGCATCATTTGCACTCTATACTGCTCACTTGCACACCAGGAATATTATACTGAATGCTCATTTGCACTAATGGACTACTTTCATAACTGCATTAACTCATCTACTGCACTGTAACTCCAATAACTGCATTAACTCATCTACTGCACAGTAACTTCAATAACTGCATTAACTTATCTACTGCACTGTAACTTCAATAACTGCATTAACTCATCTACTGCACTATAACTTCAATAACTGCATTAACTTATCTACTGCACTGTAACTCCAATAACTGCATTAACTCATCTACTGCACTATAACTTCAATAACTGCATTAACTCATATACTGCACCGTACCTTTAATAACCGCATTAACTTATCTACTGCACTGTAACTTCACTAACTGCATTAACTTATCTACTGCACTATAACTTCAATAACTGCATTAACTCATATACTGCACTGTAACTCCAATAACTGCATTAACTCATCTACTGCACTGTAACTTCAATAACTGCATTGACTTATCTACTGCACTGTAACTTCAATAACTGCATTAACTCATCTACTGCACTGTAACTTCAATAACTGCATTAACTCATATACTGCACCGTACCTTTAATAACCGCATTAACTTATCTACTGCACTGTAACTTCACTAACTGCATTAACTTATCTACTGCACTGTAACTTCACTAACTGCATTAACTTATCTACTGCACTATAACTTCAATAACTGCATTAACTCATCTACTGCACTATAACTTCACAAACTGCATTAACTTATCTACTGCACTATAACTTCAATAACTGCATTAACTTATCTACTGCACTGTAACTTCAATAACTTCATTAACTTATCTACTGCACTGTAACTTCAATAACTGCATTAACTCATCTACTGCACTATAACTTCACTAACTGCATTAACTTATCTACTGCACTATAACTTCAATAACTGCATTAACTCATCTACTGCACTATAACTTCACTAACTGCATTAACTTATCTACTGCACTATAACTTCAATAACTGCATTAACTTATCTACTGCACTGTAACTTCAATAACTTCATTAACTTATCTACTGCACTATAACTTCACTAACTGCATTAACTTATCTACTGCACTGTAACTTCAATAACTGCATTAACTCATCTACTGCACTATAACTTCACTAACTGCATTAACTTATCTACTGCACTATAACTTCAATAACTGCATTAACTTATCTACTGCACTGTAACTTCAATAACTTCATTAACTTATCTACTGCACTGTAACTTCAATAACTGCATTAACTCATCTACTGCACTATAACTTCACTAACTGCATTAACTTATCTACTGCACTATAACTTCAATAACTGCATTAACTTATCTACTGCACTGTAACTTCAATAACTTCATTAACTTATCTACTGCACTGTAACTTCAATAACTGCATTAACTTATCTACTGCACTATAACTTCAATAACTGCATTAACTTATCTACTGCACTGTAACTTCAATAACTTCATTAACTTATCTACTGCACTATAACTTCACTAACTGCACTAACTCATCTACTGCACTGTAACTTCAATAACTGCATTAACTCATATACTGCACCGTACCTTTAATAACCGCATTAACTCATCTACTGCACTGTAACTTCAATAACTGGATTAACTCATCTACTGCACTGTAACTTTAATAGCTAATGTCTATAATTAATGCACACTTAAGTATCTTGCACTATTGTATAGTCTAAATTGTTATCTGTTCATCACCACCAGTACATTAATGTTCACAGTATATAGCCTTCTGTATATACTGTTCATTGTACATACCGACTGTCATATTTTCATAGAACATTCCTTCTGTAAAGTATTTTCATAGTACATGCCCATTGTATAGGTTTTTCCGACAAATGATGGTGACAGAAAAATTATGCCGGAAAAAGCCTCAGGTTCACGCGCAGCCGAGGATAACGGAACAACTACACTTAATCCCTTCCACATAAGACTATCGTGAAGTTTACTGAATGTCTGTATAAAATGGCATGAACTGGCAAATTGTGTACAATCAAATCCTTTAATGCACGACTAGACGTGGATTATCCCTTACAGATCTTCAACTGATGTATTACTTTTATCACAAACAGTAGCCAATAAATCTACTAATTATATCTAAAAATATATTTGCAGAATGGTATCTATGAAAAAAATGATATGAATAGGGACTTTTTCAGACACTGTACCATGTAATGAATGATTATAATTGATCTGTTTTTGAGCACACAGTATATTTTTGTTTGAAAGTAAAGTGACATGTGGTTAAGTACAGTATACTGTAGTATCTCTCACACACACACGGATCAGTGGGCCGGCTTTGCTCAAGAGCAACTCAGTTGTGGGTAATGAGAGTGGAAGAGAACACTGTTGATGTCCTGCCCGTCGTGAGACTCAAACCTGCAACCATTCAGTTAGAAGTCCAACTCTCCAACCATTAACCCTTCTGCTTTACAACTCTCATGGATGGAAATATCTCTAGCTAGCCATGAATCATATAGCTTTTGATTTTTTTCAGGTCTAAAATTAGGTCAGAATTTTTATAAATTATAATATCCAAATAGGTTATGTATCTCTAACAAGAATCTAATCTTTCAATGACAAAGATGCTTCAATACTAATATAAGACAAAATGATGTTTTGTCTTCAGAAAGAAGTGCTTTTTAAAGTGACTTTCAATCATTTCAAACCCTTAAAGTGTTGTTGGTTAACTATATTACTTAAGGCTAAACTATAAAAGCAATGCAGGAACTGGACTCGTCACATAAGCCTGTTTATCTCAAGTTTAAGAGAACTACCAAAACAAAATAAATGTTTATAAACTTTTAATGAAATATTGTTCAAACCATAGAATTTGATCAAATATGAACTAACGACTTACTAACCGTGTCAAAGGCTGCGGTTTAGCACCTAGCGAAGTCTCGCGATGACGTACACACTGTCTCGCGATAGACGCTGGCTCGTGCGGACGCCATATTGTGTGACACTATTTTGATTCGGGTCTGTTGGACGTGAGGAAGGAAGAAGGGAAATAAGTGAAAAGGGAGAAGAAGAGCCTTCAGTAAAATCAGCGAGTGTGTGAAAGAGCGGGGGCCGGTTGATATTTCTCCCCGCAGCGCAGTGTTTTTTCAGGGGTTTCGGCCTGGCGTGTGTCCGGCGGCAGCGGCGGCGGGGTGAAGGTGGCCCGGGCGGCGGCGGCTGACACGGTAAGACAAACGCTGCGGATTGTAGGCCTTCAAACTGTTTATGGACTTAAACAACTCGACTGAAATTCGTTTTCTGGGGGTTTATTCTCTTTCGGTGTTTTTTTCTTATTGTTTAAGAACGTCGACAAAGCCTTATTGTCCGAAAACACGATGAGAAAAGTTGTGAAAAAGTTGTGAAAGTTTTAAAAGTGTCGCATCCGGTTGAGCTGCGCTCTGTTATTTAGTGTCAGAATCTCTCGATCATAAACTTTATATACGACTATCTGGCTAGACGAATGTCAAGCTTTAAACATGACAAGACATTCATGATCTTTATAGATTCTTTTAACCATCGTCGATGAAATGCTGTTTAATTTTCATAAGTTAACTTAGCTGTCATGATTTCAAAACAAGCCAATGCTCGCTGTCAGCCGTGGACCGTTAACGTTAAACTTCATTGTGCTGCGGTTAATGCTTATACTTCATTATATGTAACGTCAACTTAATATTTTATTGGTTTAAATCACTACATTGAGAGCCGGGTTCAAAACAAACAGATTTTAAAAACATACACAGCTAAGATTTGGGTGGGTGGATATTGTTTCCTGGGAAAAATATCATAAATAAGGATGAAAGCCGAAAATATTATAATCCCCTTCAAATATTGAAAATAACCATTTTTAACTGAGACTTAAATCCTTTAACAATTCATTGTCATATATTTTTGTGTTCTGTATTCATTAATTGTCACTTCATATGGTTGGTTGTCATTATTAATTAAATACATTGTAAATTGTTACTTGCAGAACAGGATTAAACACCTTTAAATGTCTAAATAATTTATTCAATTCGATTTATTATATTATTAAATATATATAAAAATATGCACAGAAAACTTTATAGGGATTACAGAAAAAAATTGTGTTTTGTCAGAAATTGAGAAATTATCTTGGTTTGTGTTTTATATGTAAAATATAGTTCTGGAAAAAAGTTGCATAAAGGATTTATCCTCTTTTTTTGATGTCGACTCATGACTTGTAATTTTGTTGTATTTGTCACTTTGCTCTTCAGTTAAATTAGTTTGATAATAAATATCTTAAAGATCAATCTCATATTAATTTTGAGTACTTATACAGTAGGGATGTGTGACACTAATTGACTAGTCGTTTGAACGGTACAGCTCCTACTTGTCGACACTGAAAACAACAGTTGATTACATGAAAAAATGACACAAAATGTTATAATTCAAATGACTTTCGTTTTAATGTTAGATCTACCATGCTTTTCCTTTGTGCCGATTTCAGCACGCTCAGAAATGACCTCTTTGAAAGACGAGTTGTGGGGGTGTTTTTAAGGAGGAAAACAAGTAGGTTTTACGCAAACTATTGCCGCTTTTCAACTGCATGATACCGTCAGGTTTAGTACGACTCTGCTCAGTTCAGCTCATTTCACTTCGGTTCACTTTGCTTTTCCACAGCAGTTTAGAATCGCTTCAAAGTGGGTGGGGATTATAAACGTATTGTCATTGTTGCGCCGGCTCTACTGCTGTAGTGAACGCAACAAACACACGCACAACTCAGGAGTTATGGAGCATATCGATAGCGGATGGCTGCAAAACACAATTCCACTAAAATGGTTTGAGAGTTTGAGAAATCTTAAAGAAAAGCGCAGACAGCGATCATTTGGTTTACTCAACAGCGCACGAATGTAAGCTAAAGTAGCAATTAGCATTGAGTTAAGGGTCTCGAGCTCTATTTTATGGTCACAAAGCTTAAAACTAAATGCCAATATAACGTTTTAAAATGCGTAATCATGTGGTGCAAATCCAATGAGGCTGGTAATGATTCTCTCTGCCCAATCAGTGATCTCTGTGTAAACAGGTCACATTTTGGTATCGGTACCGTACACTTGGAACCTCAACCGAGGTGTTAATAAAAAAGTATCAGGTACTAGGTACTGTACCCAGTGGAAAACCTTCCAAAAGTGAGCTGTACCGCACCGTACCGTGCAGTACTATGCAGTGAAAAAGTGCCATATGTCATATCAAAGTGGCATAAAATTAATTTCACTGGAGACATGCTTAACCATACTGTATTGGGTTCTTATTGCCGGACAGAAGTGCAGAATGCAGCCATAAAAATAAATAGTAGTTTATGATCTAGGTTGAAAGGTTTGAAGAACAGCGATCAGGGCTCTAGACAAACTTTTTGCACTGGTAGCACTGGTGCGCAATAACTTTTTTTCTTAGGTGCACCAGCACGAAAGTTAGGTGCACCCAAATTTTAGACCGCATCGCATTTAACACATTTAACTGGTTTTACCAGTTCACTTTTTTTTTTAATGTCGGTATAGGCAAAATTTACTAGTAAATGATTAACTAACAATGTGGTCAACATAAAGTTCTTTATTTGAAGCACAAATTTACAAGAAAGGTAACTTGCTGAAAAAGTGTTGGTGCTTAAAGTGCTTCAGTGAAGTGAAATTTAAACTTTAAAGATCTCAAGATAAATGGACCAGGGTTTGAAGGCTGTGTCAGAGCATGCTTATGATTTACGGACGGATCAGTCCTTAACTTAACTTTATTCACGAATTTTTTTTTATTTTGCTCTTACCTTGTGTTTGTAACAAAAGTTATGGCTGAGGTCGACTGAAGCACTATGATTTTCAGGAACGGAATTTGGAGAAAAACGTGTTTAAAGGTAAGTGATGAAAATAAAAGCACAACAGTCAAGTATCACAACGAAATGTCACTTTCCAGTGGAAAGATACTTACTCCAATAACAATTTAATAAAAAAATCCTATTGTTGAAGTCTATAAAAATACTGTACAAAACCGATTGAATAACACGAAAGTAAGGAAAATGGTGCAGGGCACACTTAAAGAACAAGAGCTCTGCCATTATCACTACACAAAGACACTAACAAACGTTACGGACAACAACTAATAAGCAGTGAAGCAAGTTTTAAGTTGTTTATCATGTGCATAGTGTCTGGACTTTTGATCATCCCTTGTATGTTTTGCGATCGCGGTCCGGCTCGCATGAGCAGCGGAGCGGGGATAACTCCTGGTGCTGTAGACTGAGAGCTCTGTCATCTCACGAAAACATGGTAGAAAAAAACTTTGCATGCCATAGCTTACACAGGACTGAGGGGAAATGTGCATTGATACTCCTTCATTCTTCATGTTATGTGGTTTACTTTGATAGGTGAACTGTCTTTCCCGCGTCCCAGCGCAACATCCGACGGGCTTCCCAGATCGCATCACACATGTCTAGTCAGTAACAATGACAGGTGAAATCACGCAGGTTGCTTCGCTATCACGCTGAAGGGAAACGTGGATTTACAAATTGCCCTCATTGTAATCCTCCAAAATGACGGACAAAGGATTTTTCTGTCACTGGTAAAAAAAATCCGTCGATGACAAAGAATTTTGGGTTAATGTGACCTATGGTACACACACGTACAGGAATATCTGGACCACGGCCAATCAGACCTGATAATTTTTAGTCGCAAAAAAAAACTGGCCTTAAAAATGAATAGATCAACTGTATCCATGTGAAATTAAAGCCAACAACTGCATAGTTAAACAATTTAAACAACCCAATCAACACAATATCAACAACTTGAACAAAGATGTTTACTTGACTGCACTCAGTTTTTGGTCTTAAATTTGGTGTAAAGAAAAAGGGCTTTGGATTTAGGGCCGGTCAACCGGTGCATCCCTAATTACAACACAACTGAACAAACTATTTTATTTAGAACAATCACTCCCTCCTTGCATACAAAGCAAAACATTTGCATATATGTTTGCATATATTGGGAGATCTGAAAGAGTGAAAATATAGTGCACTGTTACTAATGTGTCTTTGTTCAAAAATAAATCATTCTAACCAATTAAAGAAATAAAAAGAGGGGTCTGAAACACAAAACACTGCACCAAACTCATTGGTAGGGACTGAGGACTCGCGCGCGCACACACGGAGCTCATTGAGATCGCATGCGAACACGGGAGAGCGGACGCGTATGCGGCCTGCGTCAACTCGGATCAAGCATGTCAGGAAAGAGAGAAGATGCGGAAGGGCTGTTTATCTTCTAGTTAATCGATCACAGATACAGTCACTATCACGGATGGATAAAAACATTCATTCTGACTTGACTTCTTTTTTTAAGCTGCTAGCGTCTGTTTTACATTAGTTTACGTTAGTAAACGTCCTGATAGCTTTTTTAAACGTCAGCGCCAGCATCTTTTTCTGCAACTCAGAGCGTCTGTTGAGGTTGTAAAAAGTTCAGTGTTTGCATGCAGCTCGTGGTCGACAGGGAATGATAATACAAATTCAACACATTTAATAAAATGGTTTAAAGGATCGCGAATGATCTATGATCCGCACAGATCAATCATGCTCAACGGATTGGAGACTAAGGGATTGATCATGGTGAAAGAACGTACGCCCTCTTCCTCCATCTTGTTGAGTTCAGCATTCATCAACTGCTGCAGTCTTTAACTTCAACTGCCGCATCTGGCAAGTCATCACAATAAAACTGTTGAGTGCGTTTAAAATCTATGAAGCCCGTGCTGCGTGCCCTCATTCTCAACACAGTAATACATTTGACAAGAAAGACAAGCAAGACAGCAGTGAAAGAGCTAAAACCTTATAGACCTCTTAACATTAGTCTGTCAAGATTTTTACTCTGACTGCATGTTTCGGCATATAATTATACCTATTCATTATACATACTGTCTGTTTTTATAATAATGCACATATAATGTACCCTAGAAGGCTCTCTGTACATGGACTTAATCTTTTGATATATTCAACGCATTTTCTGCCCATATTTAACACAACTATGATGAGCATTTAGTTTAGCTGGAGTGTAATCAATAAACACTATAACATCTTTCGACATTAGTGTCCATGCTCATTTCACATTCACTTAAAACTTTCATTGTGAATTTGTTGTTAAGTTGTTTGAAATTATGTATGTTTTTTAATTGAATACATTTTTCTTTAATGTCATCCACTGGTGTTTTGTGGCTCTTTTTTAAACTTATTTATTTGGGCACCGGTACTGTTTTGAAAAAATCGTTTTTGCACATGTTTCGAAAAAAAAACCAAATGAAACCCAACCCTATACTATAGTATCAGTTAGAAACACTTTAGTATCTAGGACTAAATATAGTAAATGCTATAGTATACTACATGATTTTTATGTGGACAAATATATCACCATTGTATAGTAAAAAAAATGATAGATGATATAAGCGAAGGTAGAGCCGGGCAATTAAAGGAACATTAAAGGGTTTTTAGGAGGATCTATTGACAGAAATGCAACATAATATACAAAACTAGTTCTTCAGAGGTGTATAAAGACCTAACCTAATGAACCCTTATGTTTCTAATATGTAAAGTTTCCTTTTATTGAATACGGCGCCATGTTTTGTACAGCAGTCCTAAACAGACAAACAACTCTACAACACGCGTTTCCTCTCCCTCTCCCCTGAGGTACAGTGGTGAAACGGATCGCAGATAATCAGTGATCCATAGTGATCGTAGTCTAAAGTTTTAACGCCAATGCACTCTCGCTCTTGCTCTCTCTCTCCAGTATCTGAACGAGTACAATATTAAAGCGGTTCCAGATAAACAATGACGCTCAAAACTTCTCTGTCACACAGCTAATATTACAACAACAACATGTCTTGGTTCTAACAAACAGAAAAACAGCAGACGACTCTCTGCAGGAAAGTTTCTCCATAGATATTAGGGATGCTCACATTGACTGTTTAACCGTTAATCGACCGTAAAAAATTTGACCGGTTAATACTATCAGTTAAACTATTTAAAAGGTATATTTATTTTAAGTTTAATAATATTCATAATCTTTTATTATAATAAAAATAATGTAACAAAACGTTTTTAAATAACTACTAAATCATACATGTTTTTAGTTTTCTCTATGGTGAAAGAAAAACATGCAAAATAACATGAGAAATATGCCAGCATCATCGTTTTATATTTACACAAGGATTAGTAAATCTAATAGTAAAATCTGTTAACTTGCAATCCTTGTTCTATTTTATGCCACTAGGGATTTCCTGTTCACATTGTTTGTGCCCCAGATCCGATGAGAGATATTTTCTCATCTTCTCTACCTGTTATTGTCTTGTGTATTCCTCATAGTTCCTTCAGTCATTTTCTCTTTTTGTTCTTCTTGTTGTCCTGCAGATGCTGAGATAGTGTGTGTGGGTGTTTGTGTGTATGTGAGTGTGTGCGTGCGTGCTGCGGTTGAGTCAGGTCTGTTGCGGCATTAGACGAATGGCACAGGGAAACCAGCAGTTTGACAACCAGGTTCTGCACCACCTGCGCAAGAAGTTTCCAGAAGTCCCGGAGGACGTCGTGTCTCAGTGTGTCCTAGAGGTGATGAATGACACAGTCAGGAGTCATCTTTTTTCTCGCATGATCAAAATCCAGCACAAAAAATCTACATTTGTCTTTATCAAAAACTCACTCTGAGAAATCCTGTTTGACTCTGAAATACATGCTGTCATATAGTTATATAATTTCTTGCATGAAAATTCATAAAAGGAGATGTTTTGCAGTAGCACTAATCTTTCTCAAAACTTCAGATACATCAGCCAACTTTCCTAGATATTTATCAGCAAAATTCACACCCGAAATGTGCCTGGATTTACTCAAATAATGGCTCAATCATACCTGAGGCTAAAATTTTCATTTTGTTTTCACTCTGTTCCCAGAACAAAAACAATTTGGCTGCGTGTTGCGAGTACCTGACCAAGGTTAGTCCTGGCTTCTTGTACAGCGAAGGGAACCAGAGTTTGACAGACCTTTGCAATCATTTGACCCAGCTCAACCTCGGTGTCTCACAGAATACCCATGATGCTGTGCAGCGAGATGTAGTAAGGATGAATGGCAGCAGAACTCTTGTCCCGAGCGTGAGCGACGGGCCGTCTGAATTCTACCAGCCTGAAGCTCAGCCCGTGCCTACTCAGACGCCCACGAGCCTCGGCGCGTTCAGTGCCATGGTGTCCGCTCGTAAACCACAGCCGCCTCAGCAGCTTGGCCTTTACCAGCTTGGGAGCAAAGGTCACGGACCGCCCCAGACACCACGCTTCAACCCTATCACTGTGACGCTGGCTCCAAACACCGGTCGGAATACACCCACCTCCCTGCACATTCACGGAGGGCCTCAGTCGGGTCTGAACAGTCCAAACTCCATCTACATACGCCCGTACGTGACGCAGCCCGGCACTACGCGACAGGTACAAGGCCGTGCACAGTACAGTCCCACCTCGCAGCCTACTCAGCAGATCTATCAGATCACTCATCCTGCGGGTTCCCAGAGTTCCTGGAGCGGGACCCAGCATCAGACCTCACACGTGTACATGCCTATCAGTTCACCCACCAACACCCAAGCACCCTCCATACCCTCGGTCGTGGCGTCGCAAGCTTCTTCCTCGTCACCCTCCTCTGCCGCCGGCCAGGTCTCGTCTTCCTTTGGCCAGTACAACATCCAAAATATCTCTACAGGGCCGCGGAAGAACCAGATCGAGATCAAATTGGAGTCTCCACAGAGAGGGGCCGGAGGTTCAGGGACAACCTCGGGTGCTGTCCTGCGCTCTGGCCCTGCCCCGCGAGTAGCATGTAGCTCTGCGTCTTCATCTTGTCCGTCTTCATCTTCGCTGGCTGCCGGAACTGGGCCCTCCACTCCCATCTCAATCGGAGGAGCCGGCCTGAGCCGCAGTCAACCCACCGTGTTTATCTCCGGGTCCCCGCCTGCCGCTGCCACAGCCCCCTCAGACGAATGCGCCGTAGTTCCCAGCGCCCCTCGTTCGCATCCCAAGTTTTACATTTCTGCCAACGCTTCCTCTGATGATGGAGGGGGACGGAACCAGCCCACCGTCTACATCTCTGCAAATCCGACACTTCAGGGTTCCTCCAGTATGCGGGGGTTGGGTAGTCAGGTGAGCATGGGGCCTGCCTACATCCACCACCACCCGCCCAAGTCTCGCCCTTCCGTAGGAGCCGGAGGCACAGCCACATCTCCTCGTGTGGTGGTCACGCAGCCCAACACCAAATACACCTTTAAAATCACTGTATCCCCAAATAAACCTCCTGCCGTGTCTCCTGGAGTGGTATCGCCGACATTCGAGCCCACTAACCTGCTCAGTCTGCCCACCGATCACCATTACGCAGACCCTGACACCCTGTACCAGTCTGACCCGCTTTCACCTCAGCGGGACAAAAGCACAGAGGCTCGCAGACTCAGCATGGGTGCTGACGACGTGGCTTACACCCAAGGTATGTGCTCTATTATTACGGTTAGGGTTAGTACTGAATACTGATTTATATGTTTTAGTTTTAAACCACTTTATAATCTATCATCAGAAAGAGCTCTATTGCCAAGTATGTTTGCACAAAAGTGAAATTCGTTTTTTTGAAAAATCATCCAGTGCACAGAAACAACAACAACAACAGCAGAACACCGAAACCGTAACACACTACAATACACAGATGATCTAAATATAAAAAGATTTTCAATTTTTCAGATTAATGCGTTTAAAATATTTAACGCAAATAATGAGGCATCAGTCTCAACTCTACTCAACTTTATATATATATAGCACTTTTTTCAATTTTAACCCTTTGTTACAAAGCAGCTGTACGTGAGACATATTGACTATAAGCAAATCAATTAAAGTTATAACTGTATAAACAAGAAGAATGTGAAAACACAAAAGAAAGACATACACATACAAATGCTCCACATTCACACAGACAGACACAGTGAAAGCACACATTTAAGATAAAGGAGAGAGAAACACAGGTCAAATATTAAACCGACTATAAATTCCTATATGCAAATAGTAATTATGTAAAATTTTCGAATTCTAAAGCAGCCCCCCGGCCAGGCAAATAGTGCAAAACAATATGCAAACGGTGGCGAGGAACCCAAAACTCCAATGGAGTAAAAAAAACTCAGGAGAACCCAGGCCCAACCAGGGGATTCCAGTTCCCCTCTGGCAAAAGCTGCTGCTTCTGCAGAAGCTCGACAGTGCTTGCACAAGAAGGCTAAATAAAAATAAATGAATTTACTAATAAGGTAAATTATAGATTTAGGATTATCGTTAATAATCTAATAGTTTTTGAAATTTGGAGTGATGTCATGTCAAGTCGCCTCGTCCTTCTTTATCCAGCTCTTGTCAGGTTGCTGCTTCCCATTCTCCGCTCTACCCTCAGTTCTGGACATGAACTGCATCTTGCTCACTGTGGTAACCTTGGAACAACCAGTTGGAGTTTTTGTAATAAACCTTCAGTGCAACCACCTAACAGTGCATTACAGTAATCTAGTCAATTAAAAAGTAGAACACTTCATCGCTGGATAGGATTTGTTTTGTTTTTTATGTCAGTTGTACAAGGGGAACCCTTTTCAGAGAAAAATAAACCTGTTTTCATCGCAGATCATCCAGGGGTAATTCAGGTAAAATATTCAGCGGATGCACCACGTGAAACATGGATTCAAAGGCCGGAGCGATCGCTCGGTGTCGCTCCGGTTCTTCTATGATACCGCTCACACCACGAGTCTAATGTTGTGTTCAGACCAAACGCGAATGGCGCATCAAGCGCGAGTGATTTACATGTTAAGTCAATGCAAAGACGCGATAGACCTACTTGCGGCACGAATTGCGCGAATGAGGCGGCGCGAATTGAAAAATCTGAACTTTGGCGAAAATTCCCTTCGCGTTAACCAATCAGGAGCTTGCTCTAGCAGTCAGGTGATTATGATGTTGTGAGGGGAGGCAGAAATCCCAAACAACAATGGAGGACAAAATCATCGTTGCTGTATGTGGATACCTGGAGCTGTACGACACATCTTACTTTTATCGAAACAGAAATAAAAAGGATCTTGCTTGGAAGAAAGTGAGTGAGGAAGTCGGACAATCTGGCAAGTTGTCAAAAACGATCTTTACACAATTTAAGCTTTATATATATATACATGGGACTGGAGCCGCCTGGCAGAAGCCCCTCCCATGACGCGAATTCGCGTCTGCAATGAAGCGAATTTGACGCGCGAATGAAGCGAGTAAACTAAAATGTTCAAGCGTCCAACTACGCGCGAATAGAGCGATTGGTCTGAACACAACATTAGGCATGCACAAATCAATCCATAATTTGCTGTTGTGTTTGTTTGAAATGAATATATGTTCTATTTTGACTGATGTTGCTGTGAGTTCTTTATAGGATATAGGCTGTGTGTTGGACGTGTCGCGTAGCGGGTTTGCTGCGTGTTGAATTTCCTTTCCGTGCCTATGTTAACAGATTAGAGCATCCACACTGGACGCGGCGTCCGTCAAAAATAGCGAAGCGGCGAGAAGAGCCACTTCTGGACGCTTTTGAAACGTACCGTGGCGCGTCTTGTGGAAACACAAGCATAGACTAGAATGACCGCGATCAGTTACGGTAGCCCATCGGAGCCGTACATTCGGTGTTAATGAGGGGTAAGGCTTCGGTTGAAAACAGCGGAGTTGAGAGGAGAAGTCTGGTGCGACATGGAGCGGTGGAGCGGCAGGAGGCGAACAACCACGTGAGCGGGGAGCAGAAATTCTCACCGCTCAGCTCCGCTCACATGCTCTGGTGTGGATAGAAAAGAGATATTCAGGTCTGTCCATTATTATTCTGGTTTAGGATGAATGTAGGTTGTTGTCAGGTGGATTGCACAGCATCACCAGCGTCTGGCTGAACTGGAAGAGTGTCAGGCCAGAACCAGACTTGGTCTGCTGACCTCTGGTGCCCTCGAAATCGTAGGATGTGGCTGTAGCCCATGCAAATATGTTAGAAATGTTTTATTGTGATGCAAATGCTTCGTTAACTTTTATGCCAATGCACCGTTGCCAATGCATGAATCTTACCATCCCTACTGCACATCATCATCATGGGGTTGTAATACTTCAGATAGAAATCTTGTTTTATGTTCTTTATAGTCAGCATTACACTTATGAACATGGACATGCAACATTTGCCATTTTATTCAATTGTTATGCCTATTTAAAAAGGTAGGTGTAGGTGTCTAGCTGTAATTGTTTTAATTTAGGTTGAAGTTTTTCCACATTCATGAAATATTAGTGCATCATGTTTTGAGGTTACTATTTGACATTTGAGTTTATAATTGTTTTTCAGAACAGTTTGTCTTGGTGAAATGTAATTTAATTGAATCGATTTTCTTTGCGAATCAAATTAAATTGTGTCTAATCGAAAAACCTGTTAAATAGAAATCCCATCGATTCGCTGTTTACCCAAAGATGCACACCCCTAATAATAACTGCTGCGTTCAGTCTTTCTGCCACTCAGTGGGCGTGACTCACTTCACGTCACGTGCAGAACCTCTCTATTAGGGCTGCAACTAACGATTATTTTAATAATCGATAAATTATTTATTCGATTAATCGATGAATCGGATAAAAACATAAACCAAGAAAAGCATTCATTTCCAACCCTTTATTCAAAAACAGAACTAAAATCTTTAGAAACTGCACAAACACGTTGCTCCTTGAACATCCCTGAGCTGTTATAATAATAATAAAATAAAAATGAACTAACACAAAAAACATACACATGTATGCTTTACATCTGCCAAATATATAGACTTTTTTTTTTAAATAAAGCGCCACCTGAGCTGCCAGAACAATAAATAGTTTATAAAAAATAAAGAACAATACAAATCAGAAAATTTGACAGGATAACAGACAGGATTACAGACAGACACTCGCAGATGCACATACTTTTGCAGACGCACACACTCACAAACTCTCACACTGACACACACACACACACACACTCTCTCTCAAATTCACTTGAAGCTTATTCATTAAATTATTACCATCATTGTAGTAAGTGCAAGCTTCATTTATACACCACATTTTAACAAAGCTTAAGATGACTGAGTGCTATAAAAGAACTTTAAAATTAAATTAAAAAGTACAACACACACAAATATATTTGTCAATAATAACCTATATGGGACAAAGCACAGAATAAACACTGCAAAAATTGCTTTTCTAACTTAGTAGTTTTGTCCTGTTGTCAGTCCAAATATCAAAAAAATCTTAAATCAAGAAACATGTACTAGACACATGAAAGAGTATAAGAAATGATGTCTTGTTTTCTGAAAAAACACCTCAAAATGAAGTGATTGTTTGCTTAAAACAAGCAAAATTATCTGCCAATGGGGTACGAAAAATAATCTTAATGAGATATAATTTCAAACAGACGTTTTAAGCATCAATTAATTTTCTCATGCCATTTTTCTTGTCTAGTAATCTTGATTTTTTTTTTTAGATACTTGGACTGGAAACGAGAAATAAATTACTAAGTAAGAAAAGCTTTTTTTGCAGTGTAGCTATAGATGACAACAGATTGATAAATGAATAGTCCAAAAAAGGCGAGTGAATAAAAACGTGTCTTTAGTCTTGCAATGCAAAGTGCAGAGTAACTATACCACCCCTGCTTTACTTCAGTTATTAACGAGCTAATGCTAACTTGTCGTGCTTGTCAAGCTGGATAACGAGTAAACACCAGCACCAGAGACATTACGTTCCTCAATTCAAAACGGAACAAAAGTATGATTCTGTAATGACTTAACCTGCTGTTGAACTCCCTTCCTCCTCATGAAAGACTCCAACATGTTTGCGTTTCAGGTGCTGGATCATTGCCGTGATGCTCCCGCCATGTCGCTTTAGCATATTTTGCAGTTAACACACTTTTTCTGTTTATTTAGTGTGAAATGCTCCCACACCTTGGATGACACATTTCTCTGCCTCCGCCATGTATCTTTTCTCCGCTCGTTTATTTTACTTTTGCTCCGCCCTGTCTATGAGGCGCCGAACTCTGCTAGCATCAGTGCGCGAGAGAGACAGAGTGTGTTCACTTCGCTCCGCGCTCAAATAAAGTTTTTTTTTAATAATCAAACGTCTCCGTGTCGCCCGACACAACGAATCGATAATGAAAATCGTTGCCAACTCTTTTAATAATCGATTTTAATCGATTAAATCGATTTGTTGTTGCAGCCCTACTCTCTATGCTGTACGAATTGACCTTCTGTTTCTATGGTTACTGAAGTGTTCTTCTGATCCTCAAATATACAAACCAGACTTTTTACTGCTGATATTTCAGCATAATTGAATGTGTTGACGTTTATCAAACATTTTGCTTGATGTAAACAATAAGCACTTCCGAGGAGCACTTCGATTTTTGGACGTAATTAAGCCTTGAAGATCTTTTGTTTAACATCTCGATGAAGTTGTAAATACACTGTTAGTTGTATTCTGGAAGAGGTTTTCAACCATTGTTGTTAAGGTCTTGTAAAACAAATTCTAAGCGTTCAATTGATATGAGAAGCAGCTGGTGGTTCTAGAAGGCATGTGCTATATGTTTTATATGTTTGCTGTAAAAGACTTTCCACAGGAAGCTGCCAAGAAAAGGGTTTCATTTGATAGCGATGCGTGTATGATTTGGGTTTGGTGTTCGTATATGTGTGACGGAGCAGCCAAACTATTTTAAACATTCCTTAATAATTATATATGTTCTGGCAACATTAGATCAATCAATATTACTGAGCCTCCGTGTGTGTGTTTAACATGTTGTTGTATATGTCCGTAAAATATAGTAGTATGTGTATGCAGGGCTTAAGAGTTTGCCATCACAATAACCCATTTCACACAGAGAGCAGTGATCCCTGAAAATTAAACTAAAATTGCTAGATGGGGTGATGGAAACGGCCCTGTGTAAACAAAAGACAGGAACGATGCTACATCATCAAACTGACGTATGCTGCTATCTTATTACTAGTTTTTGGTCGAGGACGGTTTCAAAATAAACGTCACATTCAGAAAATCAAATGATCCCAGCCAAGACACATTACCAGTGTATTTTCCAGAATCTAATGTGATGTACAAAAACTCACTTCAGCATTCAGAATGTCATAAAACTAGGCTCTGTCCTAGTGCAAATCGTGAAGCATCAGACACGGTCATTAAATGTGCTTTACATTGGCCAGCTACCCAGTGCGTTGTGATTGGCTGAATACCTCAAGCGTGTGGTGAAAATGTAACATCCCTTGCCATATTCAGAACATCAGCATTCAAAGCTTATTGACAGCTGATAATGTCACCGGGACCGTGCGAGTTCAACCCCGAATATGATCCAGAAAAAGTATTTGACCAAGCGCATTAATCAACTATGCCAGCGGAGCGTAACAGATCATCAGTAAGGTTTTATTTTTAAAACTTGTAGGTTTAGCAATGAGCTAACTAGATCTGACTTCTTGAGCTGCCTTTGACGCTGTGTCTAGACGCAACGCCACAAAGTCAATAAAACATATTATATTGAGGCATTTGTTTCATCCAGTGAATATAATGACTTGTATCGTGCTGGAGGGGAGAACAGCCAGTGGATACAAGGCTCCTGATGGATTCAGCCTCCTAAATATAAAACCATTTCTGCATTTGTGATCGTAGGACTGACAAAAACCTTACGTTTTTGTCAGAGCCTCTGCTTTTAAATAAAACATATCTTTTGGTTTGAGACTTTCACTTTTGCAATTTGACATGTCTATTATATGTATGGACAACTTGTAACGCACCAAAGATACAGGCAAACACGAAATTGCGTCATATGGCTCCTTTAATAGATCTAATTTTTTTAATAATCTATTTTGGTGTCTTGTTGCTGGTAACATGCTAATGACAGACTGGTAGAATCTCGAACTTATGTTGGCAGTACAGCTCTCTCTTGTGTGTGTGCGTGTGTGTGTTCCTGAACTGTTCTGAAAATGTGCTTATTAGGATTGTTTGATCATGAAGGGATCTGTTGGCTCAGTATTTATGGTACAAATATGTATGTTTACAGCTTTGCTAGGTCATCAGAGGGCACGTATGGAGCGATTATGGCATGAATTAGAGCTGAAGAAGAGAAAGCTGGAGAAACTGAAAGAGGAAGTCAATGACATGGAGAACGACCTCACGAGGAGACGATTGCAGCGCTCCAACTCAGTGTGTCAGATACCATCTGTAAGTTACTGGAGTGCCGCTCACACTCTCACACACTCTCGGTCGCTCACACGCACACACACACACGCTCTCCCTCAGTCACACGCTCTCGCTCACACACACACACACACACACACACACACACACACTCAGTCACACGCTCTCACTCACACACTCACACACACTTCTCACACACACACACACACACACACACACACACACGCTCTCCCTCAGTCACACGCTCTCGCTCACAGTCACACGCTCTCACTCACACACTCACACACACTTCTCACACACACACACACACACGATCTCAGTCACACGCTCATACACACACTCTCACACACACACACACACACACACACACACACGATCTCACTCACTCAGTCACACACTCTCGCTCACACACACTAACCCACACGCACTCACTCAGTCACACGCTCTCGCTCACACACACACACACGCTCTCGCTCACACACACACACACACACACACACAATCACTCAGTCACACGCTCTCGCTCACACATACTCACTCAGTCACACGCTCTCGCTCACACACACACAATCACTCAGTCACACGCTCTCGCTCACACACACTCACACACACACACACCCACACGCTATCCCTCACTCAGTCACACGCTCTCGCTCACACACACACGCTCTCCCTCACTCAGTCACATGCTCTCGCTCACACATACTCACTCAGTCACACGCTCTCGCTCACACACACACACACACACACACACGCTCTCCCTCACTCACTCAGTCACACGCTCTCGCTCACACACACACAAACACAATCACTCAGTCACACGCTCTCGCTCACACACACTCACACACACACACACGCTCTCCCTCACTCAGTCACACGCTCTCGCTCACACGCTCTCCCTCACTCAGTCACACGCTCTCGCTCACACACACACGCTCTCCCTCACTCAGTCAAACGCTCTCGCTCACACACACACGCTCTCCCTCACTCAGTCACACGCTCTCGCTCACACACACACGCTCTCGCTCACACATACTCACTCAGTCACACGCTCTCGCTCACACATACTCACTCAGTCACACGCTCTCGCTCACACACACACACACACGCTCTCCCTCACTCACTCAGTCACACGCTCTCGCTCACACACACACACACACAATCACTCAGTCACACGCTCTCGCTCACACACACACGCTCTCCCTCACTCAGTCACATGCTCTCGCTCACACATACTCACTCAGTCACACGCTCTCGCTCACACAAACACACACACACACACGCTCTCCCTCACTCAGTCACACGCTCTCGCTCACACACACACAAACACAATCACTCAGTCACACGCTCTCGCTCACACACACTCACACACACACACACGCTCTCCCTCACTCAGTCACACGCTCTCGCTCACACGCTCTCCCTCACTCAGTCACACGCTCTCGCTCACACACACACGCTCTCCCTCACTCAGTCACACGCTCTCGCTCACACACACACGCTCTCGCTCACACATACTCACTCAGTCACACGCTCTCGCTCACACACACACACACACGCTCTCCCTCACTCACTCAGTCACACGCTCTCGCTCACACACACACACACACACACACAATCACTCAGTCACACGCTCTCGCTCACACACACACGCTCTCCCTCACTCAGTCACACGCTCTCGCTCACACACACACGCTCTCGCTCACACATACTCACTCAGTCACACGCTCTCGCTCACACATACTCACTCAGTCACACGCTCTCGCTCACACACACACACACACGCTCTCCCTCACTCACTCAGTCACACGCTCTCGCTCACACACACACACACACACAATCACTCAGTCACACGCTCTCGCTCACACACACACGCTCTCCCTCACTCAGTCACACGCTCTCGCTCACACATACTCACTCAGTCACACGCTCTCGCTCACACATACT
>CM056454.1:19400533-19408033 GCA_029783895.1 Triplophysa bombifrons | reverse complement strand
GATGGTGAGATTGTGTTGCACTGTAGGGTGTGCTGGAACCACGAGTAGTTCTGACTTGGCCAGATTCAGCTAGAGGTGATGCTCTTTCATCCAAGCTGAGATGTCCTCGAGGCAGGCTGTAATGCGAGCTGCTTACAGTGGCATCGTCTGAGTGAAAGGAGATGTAGATCTGGGTGTCGTCAGCATAACAGTGATACGAGAAGCCATGTGCCCGTATGATGGGTCCCAAGGATCTTGTGTAGATGGGAAAAAAGCAGTGGTCCAAGCACTGATCCTTAACGGACCCCAGTGTTCACTATGAAATATTTGTTTCAGGACAACAGGATTTTATGAACATCAGAAACTATTTTTCATGTTTAAAGTACATAACTAGGGATTTTAAAGTCCTACTTTTTTCTGGAGTGTCCAACAACAAGTTTATGTACATACACTGTGTAAAAACATGATTATTTCTTAATAATAGGCAGTTATTCTTACCTTACAACTTGACTGTGTCTCAAATGATTTGTTCTGCGATTCATCTGTCAACACCTGACTGATCATTTCTGATTTCCATATCTTTTCTACAATATCTAAAAAATAAAACATGCATGCATATTTAAGCTTAGGTAAACTAAATTTAGCTCTGTACACTGTAGTAGGCTTTATGAGTCATGTTTTATTGCTCTTATATTTTTTGGTGTCCTAATGTTGACCCAATTGCTTCCATTGTTTACCCAACTTGTAAGTCGCTTTGGATAAAAGCGTCTGCTAAATGACTAAATGTTAAATCTGTCTAATTCAGATGGTCTAGTCTGCTGTGATTGGTCAGATGGTCTAGTCTGCTGTGATTGGTCAGATGGTCTAGTCTGCTGTGATTGGTCAGATAGTCTAGTCTGCTGTGATTGGTAAAATGGTATAGTCTGCTGTGATTGGTCAGATGGTCTACTCTGCTGTGATTGGTCAGATGGTCTACTCTGCTGTGATTGGTCAGATGGTCTACTCTGCTGTGATTGGTCAAATGGTCTAGTCTGCTGTGATTGGTCACATGGTCTAGTCTGCTGTGATTGGTCATAAGGTCTAGTCTGGTGTGATTGGTCAGATGGTCTAGTCTGCTGTGATTAGTCAGATGGTCTAGTCTGCTGTGATTGGTCAGATGGTCTAGTCTGCTGTGATTGGTCAGATGGTCTAGTCTGCTGTGATTGGTCAGATAGTCTAGTCTGCTGTGATTGGCAAAATGGTCTAGTCTGCTGTGATTGGTAAAATGGTCTAGTCTGCTGTGATTGGTCAGATTGTCTAGTCTGCTGTGATTGGTCAGATGGTCTAGTCTGCTGTGATTGGTCATAAAGTCTAATCTGGTGTGATTGGTCAGATAGTCTAGTCTGCTGTGATTGGCAAAATGGTCTAGTCTGCTGTGATTGGTAAAATGGTCTAGTCTGCTGTGATTGGTCAGATTGTCTAGTCTGCTGTGATTGGTCAGATGGTCTAGTCTGCTGTGATTGGTCAGATGGTCTTGTCTGCTGTGATTGGTAAAATGGTCTAGTCTGCTGTGATTGGTCAGATTGTCTAGTCTGCTGTGATTGGTCAGATGGTCTAGTCTGCTGTGATTGGTCAGATGGTCTTGTCTGCTGTGATTGGTCAGATGATCTAGTCTGCTGTGATTGGTCATAAGGTCTAGTCTGGTGTGATTGGTCAGATAGTCTAGTCTGCTGTGATTGGCAAAATGGTCTAGTCTGCTGTGATTGGTAAAATGGTCTAGTCGGCTGTGATTGGTCAGATTGTCTAGTCTGCTGTGACTGGTCAGATGGTCTACTCTGCTGTGATTGGTAAAATGGTCTAGTCGGCTGTGATTGGTCAGATTGTCTAGTCTGCTGTGACTGGTCAGATGGTCTACTCTGCTGTGATTGGTAAAATGGTCTAGTCTGCTGTGATTGGTCAGATTGTCTAGTCTGCTTTGATTGGTCAGATGGTCTAGTCTGATGTGATTGGTCAAATGGTCTAGTCTGATGTGATTGGTCAGATGGTCTAGTCTGCTGTGATTGGTAAAATGGTCTTATCTGCTTTGATTGGTCAGATGGTCTAGTCTGATGTGATTGGTCAGATGGTCTAGTCTGCTGTGATTGGTCAGATGGTCTAGTCTGCTGTGATTGGTCAGATGGTCTTATCTGCTGTGATTTGTCAAATGGTCTAGTCTTCTGTGATTGGTCAGATGGTCTAGTCTGCTGAGATTGGTCAGATGGTCTAGTCTGCTGTGATTGGTCAGATGGTCTAGTCTTCTGTGATTGGTAAGATGGTCTAGTCTGCTGTGATTGGTGAGATGGTCTAGTCTGCTGTGATTGGTGAGATGGTCTTATCTGCTGTGATTGGTCAGATGGTCTAGTCTGCTGTGATTGGTCAGATGGTCTAGTCTGATGTGATTGGACAGATGGTCTAGTCTGCTGTGATTGGTCAGATAGTCTAGTCTGCTGTGATTGGTCAGATGGTCTACTCTGCTGTGATTGGTCAGATGGTCTACTCTGCTGTGATTGGTCAGATGGTCTACTCTGCTGTGATTGGTCAAATGGTCTAGTCTGCTGTGATTGGTCAGATGGTCTACTCTGCTGTGATTGGTCAGATGGTCTACTCTGCTGTGATTGGTCAAATGGTCTAGTCTGCTGTGATTGGTCAGATGGTCTAGTCTGCTGTGATTGGTCAGATGGTCTAGTCTGCTGTGATTGGTCAGATAGTCTAGTCTGCTGTGATTGGCAAAATGGTCTAGTCTGCTGTGATTGGTAAAATGGTCTAGTCTGCTGTGATTGGTCAGATTGTCTAGTCTGCTGTGATTGGTCAGATGGTCTAGTCTGCTGTGATTGGTCATAAAGTCTAATCTGGTGTGATTGGTCAGATAGTCTAGTCTGCTGTGATTGGCAAAATGGTCTAGTCTGCTGTGATTGGTAAAATGGTCTAGTCTGCTGTGATTGGTCAGATTGTCTAGTCTGCTGTGATTGGTCAGATGGTCTAGTCTGCTGTGATTGGTCAGATGGTCTTGTCTGCTGTGATTGGTCAGATGGTCTAGTCTGCTGTGATTGGTCATAAGGTCTAGTCTGGTGTGATTGGTCAGATAGTCTAGTCTGCTGTGATTGGCAAAATGGTCTAGTCTGCTGTGATTGGTAAAATGGTCTAGTCGGCTGTGATTGGTCAGATTGTCTAGTCTGCTGTGACTGGTCAGATGGTCTACTCTGCTGTGATTGGTAAAATGGTCTAGTCTGCTGTGATTGGTCAGATTGTCTAGTCTGCTTTGATTGGTCAGATGGTCTAGTCTGATGTGATTGGTCAAATGGTCTAGTCTGATGTGATTGGTCAGATGGTCTAGTCTGCTGTGATTGGTAAAATGGTCTTATCTGCTTTGATTGGTCAGATGGTCTAGTCTGATGTGATTGGTCAGATGGTCTAGTCTGCTGTGATTGGTCAGATGGTCTAGTCTGCTGTGATTGGTCAGATGGTCTTATCTGCTGTGATTTGTCAAATGGTCTAGTCTTCTGTGATTGGTCAGATGGTCTAGTCTGCTGTGATTGGTCAGATGGTCTAGTCTGCTGTGATTGATCAGATGGTCTAGTCTGCTGTGATTTGTCAGATGGTCTAGTCTGCTGTGATTGATCAGATGGTCTAGTCTGCTGTGATTTGTCAGATGGTCTAGTCTGCTGTGATTGGTCAGATGGTCTAGTCTTCTGTGATTGGTAAAATGGTCTAGTCTGCTGTGATTGGTAAGATGGTCTAGTCTGCTGTGATTGGACAGATGGTCTAGTCTGCTGTGATTGGTCATATGGTCTAGTCTGCTGTGATTGGTCAGATGGTCTAGTCTGCTGTGATTGGTCAGATGGTCTAGTCTGCTGTGATTGGTCAGATGGTCTAGTCTTCTGTGATTGGTGAGATGGTCTAGTCTGCTGTGATTGGTGAGATGGTCTAGTCTGCTGTGATTGGTGAGATGGTCTTGTCTGCTGTGATTGGTCAGATGGTCTAGTCTGCTGTGATTGGTCATATGGTCTAGTCTGCTGTGATTGGTCAGATGGTCTAGTCTGCTGTGATTGGTCATAAAGTCTAGTCTGGTGTGATTGGTAAAATGGTCTAGTCTGCTGTGATTGGTCAGATGGTCTAGTCTGCTGTGATTGGTAAAATGGTCTAGTCTGCTGTGATTGGTCAGATTGTCTAGTCTGCTTTGATTGGTCAGATGGTCTAGTCTGATGTGATTGGTAAAATGGTCTAGTCTGCTGTGACTGGTCAGATGGTCTACTCTGCTGTGATTGGTAAAATGGTCTAGTCTGCTGTGATTGGTCAGATGGTCTAGTCTGCTTTGATTGGTCAGATGGTCTAGTCTGCTTTGATTGGTCAGATGGTCTAGTCTGATGTGATTGGTCAGATGGTCTAGTCTGCTGTGATTGGTCAGATGGTCTAGTCTGCTGTGATTGGTCAGATGGTCTAGTCTGATGTGATTGGTCAGATGGTCTAGTCTGCTGTGATTGGTCAGATGGTCTAGTCTGCTGTGATTGGTCAGATGGTCTTATCTGCTGTGATTTGTCAAATGGTCTAGTCTTCTGTGATTTGTCAAATGGTCTAGTCTTCTGTGATTGGTCAGATGGTCTAGTCTGCTGTGACTGGTCAGATGGTCTAGTCTGCTGTGATTGGTAAAATGGTCTAGTCTGCTGTGATTGGTCAGATTGTCTAGTCTGCTGTGATTGGTAAAATGGTCTAGTCTGCTGTGATTGGTCAGATTGTCTAGTCTGCTTTGATTGGTCAGATAGTCTAGTCTGCTGTGATTGGTAAAATGGTCTAGTCTGCTGTGATTGGTCAGATGGTCTAGTCTGCTGTGATTGGTAAAATGGTCTAGTCTGCTGTGATTGGTCAGATGGTCTAGTCTGCTTTGATTGGTCAGATGGTCTAGTCTGCTTTGATTGGTCAGATGGTCTAGTCTGATGTGATTGGTCAGATGGTCTAGTCTGCTGTGATTGGTCAGATGGTCTAGTCTGCTGTGATTGGTCAGATGGTCTAGTCTGATGTGATTGGTCAGATGGTCTAGTCTGCTGTGATTGGTCAGATGGTCTAGTCTGCTGTGATTGGTCAGATGGTCTTATCTGCTGTGATTTGTCAAATGGTCTAGTCTTCTGTGATTTGTCAAATGGTCTAGTCTTCTGTGATTGGTCAGATGGTCTAGTCTGCTGTGACTGGTCAGATGGTCTAGTCTGCTGTGATTGGTAAAATGGTCTAGTCTGCTGTGATTGGTCAGATTGTCTAGTCTGCTGTGATTGGTAAAATGGTCTAGTCTGCTGTGATTGGTCAGATTGTCTAGTCTGCTTTGATTGGTCAGATAGTCTAGTCTGCTGTGATTGGTAAAATGGTCTAGTCTGCTGTGATTGGTCAGATGGTCTAGTCTGCTGTGATTGGTCATAAGGTCTAGTCTGGTGTGATTGGTCACATAGTCTAGTCTGCTGTGATTGGTAAAATGGTCTAGTCTGCTGTGATTGGTCAGATGGTCTAGTCTGCTGTGATTGGTCAGATGGTCTAGTCTGCTGTGATTGGTCATAAGGTCTAGTCTGCTGTGATTGGTCAGATAGTCTAGTCTGCTGTGATTGGCAAAATGGTCTAGTCTGCTGTGATTGGTAAAATGGTCTAGTCTGCTGTGATTGGTCAGATTGTCTAGTCTGCTGTGACTGGTCAGATGGTCTAGTCTGATGTGATTGGTCAGATGGTCTAGTCCGCTGTGATTGGTCAGATGGTCTAGTCTGCTGGGATTGGTAAAATGGTCTTATCTGCTGTGATTTGTCAAATGGTCTAGTCTGCTGTGATTGGTAAAATGGTCTAGTCTGCTGTGATTGGTCAGATGGTCTAGTCTGCTGTGTTTGGTCAGATGGTCTTATCTGCTGTGATTGGTCAGATGGTCTAGTCTGCTGTGTTTGGTAAGATGGTCTAGTCTGATGTGATTGGACAGATGGTCTAGTCTGATGTGATTGGACAGATGGTCTAGTCTGATGTGATTGGTCATATGGTCTAGTCTGCTGTGATTGGTCAGATGGTCTAGTCTGCTGTGATTGGTCATAAGGTCTAGTCTGGTGTGATTGGTAAAATGGTCTAGTCTGCTGTGATTGGTCAGATTGTCTAGTCTGATGTGATTGGACAGATGGTCTAGTCTGATGTGATTGGTCAGATGGTCTACTCTGCTGTGATTGGTCAAATGGTCTAGGCTGGTGTGAATGGTCAAATAGTCTAGTCTGCTGTGATTGGTAAAATAGTCTAGTCTGCTGTGATTGGTAAAATAGTCTAGTCTGCTGTGATTGGTAAAATGGTCTAGTCTGCTGTGATTGGTCAGATGGTCTAGTCTGCTGTGATTGGTCAGATGGTCTAGTCTGCTGTGATTGGTAAAATGGTCTAGTCTGCTGTGATTGGTCAGATGGTCTAGTCTGCTGTGATTGGTAAAATGGTCTTATCTGCTGTGATTGGTAAAATGGTCTTATCTGCTGTGATTGATCATATGGCCTAGTCTGATGTGATTGGTCAGATGGTCTAGTCTGCTGTGATTGGTAAAATGGTCTTATCTGCTGTGATTGATCATATGGCCTAGTCTGATGTGATTGGTCAGATGGTCTAGTCTGATGTGATTGGTCAGATGGTCTAGTCTGATGTGATTGGTCAGATGGTCTACTCTGCTGTGATTGATCAAATGGTCTAGGCTGGTGTGAATGGTCAGATAGTCTAGTCTGCTGTGATTGGTAAAATAGTCTAGTCTGCTGTGATTGGTAAAATGGTCTAGTCTGCTGTGATTGGTCAGATGGTCTAGTCTGCTGTGATTGGTCAGATGGTCTAGTCTGCTGTGATTGGTAAAATGGTCTAGTCTGCTGTGATTGGTCAGGTTGTCTAGTCTGCTGTGATTGGTAAAATGGTCTTATCTGCTGTGATTGATCATATGGCCTAGTCTGTTGTGATTGGTCAGATGGTCTACTCTGCTGTGATTGGTCAAATGGTCTAGGCTGGTGTGAATGGTCAGATAGTCTAGTCTGCTGTGATTGGTAAAATAGTCTAGTCTGCTGTGATTGGTAAAATGGTCTAGTCTGCTGTGATTGGTCAGATGGTCTAGTCTGCTGTGATTGGTCAGATGGTCTAGTCTGCTGTGATTGGTAAAATGGTCTAGTCTGCTGTGATTGGTCAGATGGTCTAGTCTGCTGTGATTGGTAAAATGGTCTTATCTGCTGTGATTGATCATATGGCCTAGTCAGATGTGATTGGTCAGATGGTCTAGTCTGCTGTGATTGATCATATGGCCTAGTCAGATGTGATTGGTCAGATGGTCTTATCTGCTGTGATTGATCATATGGCCTAGTCTGATGTGATTGGTCAGATGGTCTAGTCTGATGTGATTGGTCAGATGGTCTACTCTGCTGTGATTGATCAAATGGTCTAGGCTGGTGTGAATGGTCAGATAGTCTAGTCTGCTGTGATTGGTAAAATAGTCTAGTCTGCTGTGATTGGTAAAATGGTCTAGTCTGCTGTGAT
>CM056454.1:19265533-19395533 GCA_029783895.1 Triplophysa bombifrons | reverse complement strand
TACAAAGAGACATTGCCAGTGCGCATTTTACTTTGTTTTATTAGTCCGACTGACTCTCAGCCAATCAAGATTAGAGAACAGAAAGAACAGTTTTATAAAGGATTTTAATACACAATGTTGAAGAAAAGAAGCCTACTTAACAGTTCTCTGAGTGAGCATCTCTTGTTGAAGTTTCTGTGATTCGGATTCGTGTGAGACCAGAGCATTCATTTAGAACGCTGATCAATCTGACAGGAACTGTTTTAATGCACACCCCTCAGCCAATCAGAATCCAGGATTCAGACAGACCATGGTATCATTTTAATGAATAACTGTACTTTATGGCGTTGATCTTGTTGTTCAGAGCTCGTTTGTCTTAAATATAATGGGCCTTTTTAATAAAATGAAAATTGTCTTTTTTAATATGACAGGACTGCCATACAGAGAGCGAACCGTACACAACAAAACTTATTAAAATACTGTCAAGTGTGACAGTAGCCCCGTCGCTCACGACATCCATTGACATCATTCAGAGCTCGTGTGCCACAGTTCCCCCGTTCTAACGTTCTCGTAAAAGTGTGATCTCACCTTCTGAGACAACAGTGACCGTCAGCTTTTGTGGGCAGAGTTTTGAGGGGAGTCGTGAGTTGAAATGGTTGTCAGTCAGAATTGCTTGCATCATTTTGCAGTGTAGCCGATACTAATCAAACAGATTTAGTTTTTTCATATTTTTATTTTATAATGTTGAATGACACTTTTTAATGAAGTGTTTTGTTGTAGGGGTACAGAGTACAGAACATTCTTTCAGCAGTCAGTTATTCATATATGAGGGAGAGAGCTCAATTTCATTTGAGGTTATTTTGTATTATAATGAAAAGCAAGACAACATTTAAAAAGTATTTTGAGCATTCAGTTTGTGCAATGGTGAAAAAATTGCTTAAATAAACCAGAACATGCATGTTTTTCATACATGATGCATATTTCTGTCACATCAACAGGCTATAGTCTGTATGGCTGCAGTGGCCTATAATGTTTTAAGAAGCATGAACTGAAATGGGTTATTAAGTGTGAATGTCTTATCTTCTGAGTAGAGATGTGATTCAGCACATTTAGCCGTGTGATGTTGCTTTAATATGTGTGTAAAAGTGTGTCAATATCAAGTCTCTTCGGCAGTGTGAAGGCTTGAACTAGATCAAGTTAGTGCATCTTTGTTTGTAGTAAGTGTGGATTCTTACAGCTGCTTTTGTTTCAGGACCAGATTTTAATCCCGTTGCGATTCACAATTTTTATGACAATCTGGGATTCTTGGGTCCAGTACCTCCCAAACCTATCAAAAATCATCCAAAACCAGGTGAGTTTCAAAGAAACATTGCGTCCGTCTTCTATGCTTGCATCCTCACATGGTGATTGTGTTTCTGGTCATTTGTCTGCTTTTCTCAGTCTGTAGTTTTCTGTGAATGTCTAGGTCTTTATTTATCATTTTCTTTTGGATGACACATCTTTCTTTCTTCACCGGTCTTCCTGCTTTTAATCCAATCTGTCCATCATGCTCGCCAGGTGCAGATCACACCGGCTCTCTAGACAGGAGAGGACGCAAAATAAATGTCAGCTCCAAGTTAAAGAGAGACCCCTCTTTACCTCCTGTCCCGCCTCCTGTGGCCACGCCCATGGGTGGGTCTCTGTCTTTCTATCTCGTTCTCCTGCTTTTCCCCACTCTCTTCTCTCACTCTTCTCTGCACGAGCTTGACTGACGGCCTTTTTTTGTGTCTGATGTGTTTCAGAGAGCAGTAGGAACACGAGGGTAATGCCGGAGCCTGAGGATGACGACGGAGTTCAGTGGAGCTGTACTGCCTGCACCTTCCTCAACCATCCCGCCCTCAACCGCTGTGAAGAGTGTGAATTTCCACGCCATTTCTGAGCCCCACACACACACATGCAGTGTACACGTGACGTACAGAGAAATGCGCTGATGGCCATCGCTTCCCACGGGTGTTTTTCGCCGTCGCGGTGTTGGTGTTTGTCCACTGAAGACTGGATGATGTTTACAGCTCTATGTGTGTTTCTCACCAGAGATTTCAGCCTCTTGCTCAGTGAAGAGGTTCAGTACTGCAGTAATAATGTTCTTGACATGTATGCATGGATGCCAGCGTGCCTGAGCGTGCAGCCGCCCGAAAGGAGAAAACTCCAGAACTTCCTTAATGGATGCTCGTCATGAGGTGGAATCTGCTAAACTCAGTTTTGAACTTTTGTTTGGTAATTGAAACCCAAAATGAAAATGGAAAAAAAACATGCATGCTTTAGATGTACAGTTTACGGAGGAGAGTGTCTGCCACAGAATCGACTGTACATAGTTTTAGAATTTTGTTTCTCAAAATTTCACATGTAATTCTGTAAGTATAGCTTCATAGACTTCATTTATTTCTATGTGTTATTGTGTTTGGTTTCAAACCATGAGCTTTTAAGGTGTTTTGTGAGAACTTTAAAGGGATGCTCGCATATTCAATGGCAAAAAGACCTCGATGTGCGTTGTCAAGCGCTCCATCCAGCGTACGAGCTGCAGACGCAGCAACAGTAAGGTACCTGACCTCGGAACGGTCCAAGAACTTGACAGACGTCAGACAATCAAATGCTTTCCTATGTAACAACTGGAATGTAGGTTTATTCTGAGAAATGCCAGAACGGAATGTTTCTTTATCTGAATATTTGCAATATAATGTGCGGTTTTGCAAGGTTTGTCTAACGGTGACCTCCTGAAAGTAGATGAGTCTCCCAAACGACACTCACCTCTGGCCTTTATACATGAGATCCCCTTGTTTCTGGGTGTTGCTGAAATTCTTCACCAAGTGCCTTCTGTGTTTTTGCGGTTCTCTGTTACAGATCGCAGTGCACGTCTCAGCTGCAGATCGTAGAGAAATGAAACCGGTCCTTTAAAATCTTTCATGTTAATGAAACCAGATTTCAGAAAAGTCTTTTGTCATCTACTTTTGAGGCTGATAATGCATGGATCGTGCAGTAAACAGTCCGACAATAATGTATATTTATAATTACAAATAAATATCAATTTCCAATTGCTGGTTTCTGAAAAACCCTGCTCACAGAGAACGGTTACTTTGTGCTCAAGGAGGATGTTTTATTAACTTGGGGAAAAAACAGCAAAGGAACAATTGAGTCGGCCTTTCGTGGTTTAGATTATAAAAGCTAATAATGAGAAAAATCTTTGATATCCAATGATGTTTGTGATTTTACCTGGCAAACTGTCTTTGTAATAGATAAGTTATTTGTAAAAATAAAAAACAATCTCCTTTATATTGATTTAAATCGATTGGCTTTTTAAATATACGTGCTACTGTTTGTTTTTATCAGGTTAAAATTTGAATGAAAATCCCGTCTATTGTATATGGTTAATTGAAGTGAATTTTCCCCATAGAAATGCATCGTATTACAATGTTATTATCCTGTTAAAGATCTCTATGGATTTGTGCATGTGTATGGTCATTCACATGTTGCTAGAGCTTCATTCGGCAGTCCTGTTTCACCTATACATACCTTACATTTACCCATTTGACAGACGCTTTGAATTGCATTGTGTTATACATTTGTTTCTGACTTTGTGCAATCCCCTGGAATGGAACCCATGACCTTGGTGTTGCTAGTGAAGTAACCTTATACTTCTCGTGTAAATACTGGTACCAGCCCTGAATGTAAATACAGGAGAGGTTTCCCGGATAAGGATTATCTTAATCCAGGAATAGGGTTTAGTTAAATTAGGACAATTAAGTAGTTTTGGATGGATGGACGGATGCCTTTATTGTCACTTACATGTACAATGTAATGAAAAGAACCAACTCCATTCCAGTGTAGTCAAGACAAAAGTATGTACACTTGTAAATATAAAGACAATTTTAAATATATATAAAAAGAAAAGAAATATATGTATTGCACATTTTATATATATATATATATATATATACATACATACATACATATATATATATACACTCGTGGCCAAAAATTTTGAGAATTACATAAATATTGGAAATTGGAAAAGTTGCTGCTTAACTTTTTATAATAGCAATTTGCATATACTCCAGAATGTTATGAAGAGTGATCAGATGAATTGCATAGTCCTTCTTTGCCATGAAAATTAATTTAATCCCAAAAAACCTTTCCACTGCATTTCATTGCTGTCATTAAAAGACCTGCTGAGATCATTTCAGTAATCATCTTGTTAACTCAGGTGAGAATGTTGACAAGCACAAGGCTGGAGATCATTATGTCAGGCTGATTGGGTTAGAATGGCAGACTTGACATGTTAAAAGGAGGGTGATGCTTGAAATCATTGTTCTTCCATTGTTAACCATGGTGACCTGCAAAGAAACGCGTGCAGCCATCATTGCGTTGCATAAAAATGGCTTCACAGGCAAGGATATTGTGGCTACTAAGATTGCACCTAAATCAACAATTTATAGGTTCATCAAGAACTTCAAGGAAAGAGGTTCAATTCTTGTAAAGAAGGCTTCAGGGCGTCCAAGAAAGTCCAGCAAGCGCCAGGATCGTCTCCTAAAGAGGATTCAGCTGCGGGATCGGAGTGCCACCAGTGCAGAGCTTGCTCAGGAATGGCAGCAGGCAGGTGTGAGCGCATCTGCACACACAGTGAGGCGAAGACTTTTGGAAGATGGCCTGGTGTCAAGAAGGGCAGCAAAGAAGCCACTTCTCTCCAAAAAACCATCAGGGACAGATTGATTTTCTGCAGAAAGTATAGTGAATGGACTGCGGAGGACTGGGGCAAAGTCATATTCTCCGATGAAGCCCCTTTCCGATTGTTTGGGGCATCTGGAAAAAGGCTTGTCCGGAGAAGAAAAGGTGAGCACTACCATCAGTCCTGTGTCATGCCAACAGTAAAGCATCCTAACACCATTCATGTGTGGGGTTGCTTCTCATCCAAGGGAGTGGGCTCACTCACAATTCTGCCCAAAAACACAGCCATGAATAAAGAATGGTACCAAAACACCCTCCAACAGCATCTTCTTCAAACAATCCAACAACAGTTTGGTGAAGAACAATGCATTTTCCAGCACGATGGAGCACCGTGTCATAAGGCAAAAGTGATTAAGTGGCTCGGGGACCAGAATGTTGAAATTTTGGGTCCATGTCCTGGAAACTCCCCAGATCTTAATCCCATTGAGAACTTGTGGTCAATCCTCAAGAGGCGGGTGGACAAACAAAAACCCACTAATTCTGACAAACTCCAAGAAGTTATTATGAAAGAATGGGTCGCTATCAGTCAGGATTTGGTCCAGAAGTTGATTGAGAGCATGCCCAGTCGAATTGCAGAGGTCCTGAAAAAGAAGGGCCAACACTGCAAATACTGACTCTTTGCATAAATGTCATGTAATTGTCGATAAAAGCCTTTGAAACGTATGAAGTGCTTGTAATTATATTTCAGTACATCACAGAAACAACTGAAACAAAGATCTAAAAGCAGTTTAGCAGCAAACTTTTTGAAAACTAATATTTATGTAATTCTCAAAACTTTTGGCCATGACTGTACATACATACATATATATACACACACACACACACATTTTAATATGAAATATTGCACTTTTTATGATATTACCCAGAAGCTAAGGTTCTAAACCATTTTATAAATTTGACAGAAGAAAAGAGCAACTGGGGATGATTGGACTATATGCGATGCATGTGAGAGTTTAATGTTGTTCTTGCCTTTGGAAGACGGCAATAAACCAACATTACTTGTGGGCATTTCGAGACGACACAATGGCATTGATGTTATTAAAGTAACGTAAGTGCAAGTTGTTTTCAGTTTGGACAGCTCTTTTATTTGAGCCTAGGACTAGTATTAATCCCTGTCTCTGAGATCGCGCATATAACTTTTATATTAAACAGCAACATATACATCAAACCCTTTGATACTGTCCACACCACCCTTTCTCAATCCTGGTCCTCCACATTTTCCATCTCTCGCTAATCAAACACTCCCGTATCAATTCATCAGCTCCTTATTAAAGATTCAAAGACCTCAGAAGAGTGTCAGATTAGAGTGCATTAAAAATGTGCCGGGATGTGCAGGATTAGGAATGGAAAAGATCATCCAAAAACTCTTGAGTGTGTTGTTTACACTTTAGATTCTTCTTATGAAGTATCACAATAAACAGTATAAATAGTATAACGCAGAACACTAGCCTTAACTCCGTACAGGAACCAACCCATAAAATGACTGACACGGAGGAATTACTCCCATCTCAGGACCTTCACAAAATCTGAAACCGCTTTGGGTTGGTTTACATGTAAAATGAAGTTCTAAGTGAAAGATGAAATCATGAATATCATCATTACACAAACAAGTAATGCTCAATCAACATTTACACACAATGTGCCAAAACATTTTATTTTTCGAAAGGACCTTATACACATACATGACAGGCTTAGTGAATTTATGGTGGTTAGGGATCATAAGTAACCTAACTGAATAATGACTTAATATAAACAATGCAACATTGTAAAAAGCGCTTGATAAATAATATTGACTTGAATCTGTAATGTATGACACTGGACACATTAATATAGAATAAACAGTTATTTGAACTGTCTGCCTCATAAAGCCAGGCTCAGACCGGATGATTATGGGCTGTCCCAGACGACAGAGGGCAATCGTGCTCATGGCTCCTAGACAGGTCTTATGGGGTACAGTGAGAGAGATTTAAAGACGGCCATTGTCATGATCTTGTGATCAAGACAGCCTGGCACTTTAAGTCATTTAGCATGACTGTTCCCTTAAGCCGCCACCTCTTTTTTTGCACTGCTGAAGTGAGATTCATGTTACTGTGTTTGTTTTCAACTTGTGCACCCTGATGATGTTTACTAACTTGCATCGCAGCCTATGATTCAGTTTTATACATGCCATACCCAAGTTTATTAGATCCGTGTCTCGAAGGGTGATTTGTTACAGCATTTTACAAGATGGCTGAAATCTGTAGCGGGCTTTATACACAATTCTGACTGACTGAACCGCTTGATGTACAAACTGTTGTTATTTGTAAGACTTAATGCTCTTGTTAGAACCTCAGACTGAGGATGTGTTTGAATGCTCATCCTGCTAAAACATGAGTGTTATGATCACTGTTACAGATGAAAGGCACATTTGGAAGCCTTTGAACTCATTCACATTAATGCATTTGGCAGACGCAAACAGCTTACATTGCATTATACTATACATTTGTTTCTAATTATGTGCAATCTCTGGGGTCGAACCCATGACCTTGGCATTGTAAGCGCCATGCTCTAACCACTGAGCCACAGGAAAGCTCCTCATTTAAAATGATCAATTACAATGGCAGTCCATGAAACTCTTTGGAATTTATAAACAGATGTAAAAAAAATGACAAATCAAATACAAACCAAAGCATAGACCATTAGTGGACACAGAATCCGACTAGCTGAACTGGGTTCTTTGTGATAAATATGACTGTTCATGTGTTGTAGTTTTTGACAGGTCCGACTGTCATATGTTCAGATGGACAACTTACTGCTTTCTCACTGCAATTCCTTCACATCAATGAGCTCTAACAGGTTCACAGTCCACCGTCGGCAGGGTTTTGGAGATTTCAAAAGTTTACACGTTACAGGTCACCCCAGCATCCTCTACATGACCACAGTTGGTTTTGCCCCAGTCAGAGAACTTGCACTGCTGAATAATGTCCTCTGTACCAACACAAGCAACATCGTCCATCCAGATAATACCAGTGCCTAAAGAGACAGACAGACAGAAAGAAAAAGCTAGAGTATATCAATCACAAACCATTACCTCATGATAACAGAAAATAATAAAAGTACTTCCCACAGGTCTGACATCATCAGTAACTTTACACCTGCAATGCTTGTCAGCATTTGGTGATCTTGTGTGATCTCACATAATATTAAAAGGATTCATTCCATTGAACCAGCAGTTGAAGTTTTACAGGTTTAACAGGAGAGATTTGTTTTGGATATCAGTGGCATGTCTGTAAAGCTGACCTTGTCCAAACCGTCCAGTTTTGTGGATTTCTTTTGCACCACGGTACCCCAGCATCCTGCACACAACATCTCCATCATTTATGTCCCAAACGTCATCACACACCGTCCCCCATCGAGATTCGTGGAAGACTTCAACTCGACCCTCGTGAGGGCCTGAGCCGTTCACCAGCCTCACCACGGTTTCTTCAGCTGAAACAGAGGCTCTGTCAACTCACTTGACTAGATCTCATCACAGGTTCCTGGTCTTCTCTCGACCACTATGTGACCAAACCAACTGCAAAGGAACCATTCACTTAATTCCTGCATCGTTTTTTCTACAAGCAGATCCATGTTGATTTCTTAAAATGATAAATTTTTCTGATAGCCAAGATTTTTTTAAGGAACCCCTGTAGGAGTACGCTATGCTTTCATGCTCATAACTATATACCACACAATTGAAACCGCAGTCCTGTGTGAACCACTGGGTGGCAGAATTGACCTCTGTTTGAACAAGAAACTATTTCACATGGCACTGTTTTCACCACTTAATCAGAAACACATTTCTTTCGTGTTTACACTCCTGTGAGAGCTTAGCTGCTGGTCGGATAATTGTGATATTTGTCACTTGTACATGTATGATGAATCACATACAGTAAAGAGTTGATTTACTGGTGTTAGGGACCTGTCTTTTGCTGGTTTTAAGAGGCTTGGTTAAAATCTCTAGCGTTTGCTTATGGTTTGGACGAGGAGACATTTGTGTTTGAGAGTCTCACACCTGTTGCTCATAGTTCTTCAACACTTTGCTTCACTCTTGGTGATTTGGGAATGTTATTTGTTCTCTCTCTTCAGTTTCTTCAGTCAATGAGTGCTGCATAAACCTATTTACATTGGGTCTACTTTGCTCTTTTCAATGTGCCGAGTTTACAATCACTCCAACTGAAGTGTTGAGGCCAATTCACACCAAATGTAAAATAAATATTTATCAGCCCCTATTGAAGATTTACCTGTCTTCTCTCCTTTGTCTCCTCGCTCGCCCTTCTCTCCTTTCTGTCCCCTCTCACCTGCAGATGAAACACACATTTATTTTCATGTTTGTCTCATGTGCTGTTTGTTAGTTTGCGCTGTGAAATAAATATGGAACTTCTTGACTTTATAGGAATGACGGTGTGGTGATTTCTACCTGCAGCTGTTTCACAGTGTTTGTTGAAGTCCTACTGAGCATAACTTGTATTTTTGTATGGCATTGGAAACTAGTGATGTGATTTTTGTCAGCAGACTCCTGAAAACATTTTAGAAGCGATTCATGATCAGTCTAAATGAGGTTTTATGAAGTTTTAAATGAAGTTCTAAGTGTAGATTAGGGGAGCACCTGGTCATGGCGTTCTGTTTTTAAGCAGCCCACCTTTCTGCTATAATAAGCTTTTGTTCTGATATCCATCCACCACATCGACTCCTATGACTCAAATGATTTCATTTGATGTCATTCAGTAGCTCAGAGCTCGAGCAGAGTCTCGCCACTGAGCTCCTCCCAGCATGAGTTTCATGTTATTATTTTGATTATCATCATTGTTAAGAGTAAATTGTTGAAGATGGATGGGCAGGTGAATGTACCGACAGATTTGTGACAATTGAAGGTGAAAACATACAGTACATGATGTTGTGCTGAAGGGGGCAGTTATAAATCCTATGTTGAAACATTTCATTCTTTAGGGGCGTAGTCTTTTCTAGAATGACATTACTCCCATTCACAGGCACGCATGAGGAGTCTCTAAAAAGTTGAAGTTAGAATAAATAATGCTTGTTTTAAGCTAGAGGGTCTCAACCTGATTCAATTCCTATGAACGATTTTTGGAACCACACATGAGGGAGTATCTGCTGGTTTTCCTGCAGTATTTATTTATTGCACATCACGACATCACGCTGTAATGCTTCGGCTGGTCAGACCTGTGATGACAACTGAAGCATTAGCTAACGTCTTGGTCTCAAATCCAGTTTTTGCAATGGAAAAATTAAAACATACTGGCCATAAATAATGACGAACAGAACTCCATGAAGCCAACGGTTCCATCCATGTAACTGTATGTGAAATCAAACCCGCAGTCATGCTATCACACGGTGGACTTACAGGAGCAGGTTGAATTACGAACTTCATAGAAAAGGTTTTAGCTCTAGTTTAGATTTACCCATGTCTCTTGTGTCAATACAATGAGTTCATTCATTATGTTTGATTTCCTTAAAAGGACTGAATTAACAAATTTGGCATTAATTTGTTTGTTTAAATAATGGTCATAATACAGACAATGTACAGACACGTACATTGTACAGTCGTGGCCAAAAGTTTTGAGAATTACATAAATATTAGTTTTCAAAAATATTGCTGCTAAACTGCTTTTAGATCTTTGTTTCAGCTGTTTCTGTGATGTACTGAAATATAATTACAAGCACTTCATACGTTTCAAAGGCTTTTATCGACAATTACATGACATTTATGCAAAGAGTCAGTATTTGCAGTGTTGGCCCTTCTTTTTCAGGACCTCTGCAATTCGACTGGGCATGCTCTCAATCAACTTCTGGACCAAATCCTGACTGATAGCAACCCATTCTTTCATAATAACTTCTTGGAGTTTGTCAGAATTAGTGGGTTTTTGTTTGTTCACCCGCCTCTTGAGGATTGACCACAAGTTCTCAATGGGATTAAGATCTGGGGAGTTTCCAGGCCATGGACCCAAAATTTCAACATTCTGGTCCCCGAGCCACTTAGTTATCACTTTTGCCTTATGCTCCATCGTGCTCCATCGTGCTGGAAAATGCATTGTTCTTCACCAAACTGTTGTTGGATTGTTTGAAGAAGTTGCTGTTGGAGGGTGTTTTGGTACCATTCTTTATTCATGGCTGTGTTTTTGGGCAGAATTGTGAGTGAGCCCACTCCCTTGGATGAGAAGCAACCCCACACATGAATGGTGTTAGGATGCTTTACTGTTGGCATGACACAGGACTGATGGTAGCGCTCACCTTTTCTTCTCCGGACAAGCCTTTTTCCATATGCCCCAAACAATCGAAAAGGGGCTTCATCTGAGAATATGACTTTGCCCCAGTCCTCAGCAGTCCATTCACTATACTTTCTGCAGAAGATCAATCTGTCCCTGATGGTTTTTTTGGAGAGAAGTGGCTTCTTTGCTGCCCTTCTTGACACCAGGCCATCTTCCAAAGTCTTCGCCTCACTGTGCGTGCAGATGCGCTCACACCTGCCTGCTGCCATTCCTGAGCAAGCTCTGCACTGGTGGCACTCCGATCCCGCCACTGAATCCTCTTTAGGAGACGATCCTGGCACTTGCTGGACTTTCTTGGACGCCCTGAAGCCTTCTTTACAAGAATTGAACCTCTTTCCTTGAAGTTCTTGATGAACCTTTAAATTGTTGATTTAGGTGCAATCTTAGTAGTCACAATATCCTTGCCTGTGAAGCCATTTTTATGCAACGCAATGATGGCTGCACGCGTTTCTTTGCAGGTCACCATGGTTAACAATGGAAGAACAATGATTTCAAGCATCACCCTACTTTTAACATGTCAAGTCTGCCATTCTAACCCAATCAGCCTGACATAATGATCTCCAGCCTTGTGCTTGTCAACATTCTCACCTGAGTTAACAAGATGATTACTGAAATGATCTCAGCAGGTCCTTTAATGACAGCAATGAAATGCAGTGGAAAGGTTTTTTTGGGATTAAATTAATTTTCATGGCAAAGAAGGACTATGCAATTCATCTGATCACTCTTCATAACATTCTGGAGTATATGCAAATTGCTATTATAAAAACTTAAGCAGCAACTTTTCCAATTTCCAATATTTATGTAATTCTCAAAACTTTTGGCCACGACTGTACATTTACGACAAGCCTCTCTGTATTTCAAATACAACAATGGGAAACAATGTTTTATATTCTTGAAAGTCGACAGACATCTCATACACATGAGCGGCCTGTTTTCGACACAGCATGGAATAAAGGCTCAACTGTGATATTTCTAACTAGAAGCCATATGCTCTCTTTAAAAACTCAGACTACAATGAATGCAGAAGATCTGCAGAAGAGAACGAGCGGGTTGTTTTGTTGGACGTTGGGAAGAATAAAATGAGAGTGGGGGATGGTGTAGTGTTCTGGAGAGCATTACAGAAATCATTATATGTTTTGGAAGGTGTTTAAGAAGAACTGCATGCCCAGAAGATGAGATCAGAGTGAAACTGAGACTCAGAGTAAAAAAAAAGAGTGAAGCCCAGAGTAAACTTCTGGCTCATGGACAGTGCTCGTATACAGTAGTGGTCAACTTAATTCAAATATCTTATTAAAGAAGCATTAAAGAGGTTGTGTTCATGTTACTATGATGTGTTTCACAGTTTAATTGAGCTGAGATCAACGCTCAGCTTTGAGAAGAATTAAAGAAATTAAATTCTGTCATTACTAACCCTCGAGTTGTTTTACAACAGTAAGACCTTCGTTCAGCAATTTAAGGGTTTCCAGTCTACCACGTCAGTGTCAAACACCAGCTAACAAGATTGTGCAACTCATGCTTGTTGACCACAGACAAAATCCCAGATTCTGCACAAGCACCACATGCACTTATGTGCTGGAGACTGATGTGGAACACTGGAAATGGTTCAATTGTTCAAAACACAAAACGTATTCTCGTCACTTCATAGAATGGAGTTCGAACCACTTTAATAATAATAATAATAATAATCATTTGTTACATTTATACAGTGATTTTCTGGGTACTCGTAGCGCTTTACATGGAAGGGAGAAATCTCCTCAAGCACCACCCACCTAGATGATGCGACGGAAGCCATATTGCGCTAGAACCCCCACCACACACCAGAGGAGACAGAGTGATGAAGCCAAAAGGTACATATGGGGATGATTAGGAGGCCATGATGTATAGAGGCAAATTTTTTAGGACCACAGAGAGTCAGGACCTCGGCTTAATGTCTCATCCGAAGGACAGTGCTTTTGACAGTATAGTGTCTCCGTCACTACACAAGGGCATAAGGACTCACACACACCACAGGGTTAGCACCCCCTGTTACTTTCAGTAGCAACATGGTTTCTCCCATCCAGGTACTGATCAGCTTCAGCCCTGCTTAGCTCCAGTGGGCAACTTTAGTCACATGGACTGTTTTAATGATCTTTACTCACTTTCTGCGCTGTGAGTGTATTCTGTGTTGCTGTTATTGGAGGGTCAGAAAAAAATCTTAATTTGTGTTCTATAGAAGAACGAAGGTCATATGGTTGTGGAATGATTAAAGAGCGAGTAATGATGGAATTTTCATTCTTGGATGAAATAGCCCTATAGGGATGTTTGGCAAAAATGTACATGCACCACATGTGCAAAGTTTATAAGCATAACATTTTGAAATGTTATTACAAGTAAAGTTTTTTGTTTTATTTTCTGTGATTATGGCTGACAGACAAAAAAAATCTCTAAATTTTGGAATATTTCCCAGGATATGTACAATTTTTGAGACATACAGCACCCTCCACCAAAATGAACACACACCCTTGTTAAATATGAGCAAAGAAGGCTGTAAAAATAAATCTAAATAAATGTTTCTCCTTTTGATCATTTATTAAAAAAAATCTACAATATTCCAACATTTCATTAAACTAAAACAATTTGAAGTGGTGGGAATGTCACACTATGATTTTTTTCCTCTTATATACCCTGGTCACAATTATCAGCACCCTTAGAAATTCTTATGAGTAAAATGTCTCCTAATATATTTCTGTTCATATTTAAATTTCCTTAGCACACAAAGGTAACTAGAAACATGATGTTGTTGTCCAGTCATGACTTCTTGTTTCACAGGAGAATAGATATTAGTACATGTACCATATATATATATAAGTTAGGAGGATAACGCTATCATATGATAGCAAAGGGAGCCAAGTCAGCCACGTGCTAAATAGAACATTCAAAGCCAGTGTTAAACTTACTCTATATTTATTTGTTATTTGGCAAATGGGCACTTGGAGTTTAGCTGTATGTATATTAATACATGATGTGGGTTAATATATTTATCAGCGGCAAGCTGTTTGTTTTGCTAATGAACAGGGGCGAACACTGCAGGTTAGTTTCGTTTTAAACATCTCAAATTGTTCGTCCTTAGGCTGAAAAATCTGTCACAGCAAACAGAGTATATTAGTTATGCTCTCAAGTTGTGTTTGATAACTTGTCAATGACAAGTGCTGAAATCCACATCATTTTGCTGAGATCTGCAGGCGTGCATTCCGTGGATTTTAGGCAAGAATCCACGCACAATGTGAGCGCATTAAGATGCGCTGTAAACTGTGATGGATTTTTTAGTCTCAGGACGAATGATTTGAGATGTTGAAAACGATACTAACCGCAGAGGAGATGAGGAAACATAATTTAGCTAAACCTCGCACTATAACTCAATATCATTTAAAGAGACATACACCAAAAGGGTTTCTGAGGATAGTTGTTTTTGGCGAGACAAAAAGGGTTTTGTTTACACACCCATTGAGTGTTTTTAAGCAAAATATGCTACAGAAATTTCATGAAGACCCTAATAAATCATACCAACTTGTTGAAAGTCATCCGATGAGTCCTTTAATGGATTGAATATGTTGAAAATCTGCCTGAAACAGGATGTGTGTCTATATATACAACGAGAAGAAGAATTTGAGTGACCAAAGACTCTTCACAGATCACAGATGGAAAATTGCAGTAATCAGTTGAATTTTGGGGTCAGAGAGCATTTAATAAAAATAAAGAAAACTGCACCTCCATCAGCACATGTTGTTTGGGACACTGTTCAAGAAACACATCTTCTGCTCTTATGCAAAAATAAACTCAACCATATAAATCTGCCATACTGGAACTTCTAACAGGACTGGGGTCTATGGCCATATGGAATGAAAGAGTTTTTTTAGCTGGAATAACACAATATAGGTTTGGGGCACACAGGGATTAAAGAATGCCCCATGTCCACAGTTAAATATGTCACCAGATCTTCATTGTTGTGGACCTACTTTTATACCAGAGGTCATGGACATATTGTTCAGATACATGTCATCATGTTTTATATTAAATACTAACACAAAAATAAACTTAACCTGACTTAATCTGCAAGAAATATTATAACAGATCATGTTTAGATCTTCAAACTAAACATCAAAATCAACAAAACATGCGTCACTGAAAGCAAAACCAAGATCCTGCCACAGCCATCCCAGTTCCCTGATCTGAACATGTGATGAACTGAACATAAGAGAGCAGCAACATTTGAAGGATCTTAAGAGATTCTGTATGAAGGAATGGACTCGGATGACTTGCCATATATTCTCAAATCTCGTCAGACATAAATAAAAAGACTCAGAGCTGTTTTTCATGCAAATGGAGGTTGCAGAAAATTTGGAATACACGGGTGCCAATAATTGTGACCAGGGTGTTTAAGAGAAAAACATTTTTCCTACTGTGATATTCCCCCCACTTCAAATGGTTTTACTTTAAAGAGATGTTGGAAAATTGTAGATTTTTTGGATAAAAGATCAAAAGGAGAAACGATGCAGATGTATTTTTAAAGCCTTTTTTGCTCATGTTTACCAAGGGTGCCAATAATGGTGAGCAGTACTGTATATTCATTTATGCTCTGCATTACTGATTCTCATGACATGTACACAACAATCTAACAAATGTAAAGAGAAAATAAAAGACTTTACATGTAATGAACTTAGAATATGAAAGAATTTGTCTTTTTGTAATTCAATTCAGGGAAATAAATATGATTTAAATCTTCTGACAAGAAGGTAAGAGGCCACACCACAAAGTCAATTTTACTGGGTCAACTTTCAGCATCAATAACAGAAGTTGTGACCCCACAGATTTTTTCATATTTTCAGGGGATGCATCAGGGGTTAAATTGGGATATGTTATGTGTAGGGGCTCTGTGGGGGATTTCGCGGGGTGTGTATACGAAGCTCATCATCTTATTAGTTGACAAACTATGAAATATAAGTTGAGAGAGCTTTGATATGAACATTAAAATGCTGATCAAACTCATTCTAGACGCCAGCAGTTTACAAAGCTACATGTGAAAGGGCTAAATTCTTTCTGTAAGTATGTGCCCATTCCTTGAGTCAATATTAAAAATCTTCATCTATTAAGGTCCACAGAATTGCATGTAAGACCTGTGTATTTCCAGTACTTTTCTGTCAAAACTTCGTTGAATATTCTCAATGATGGAGATGACTCATTAACTTGTGCATCGCTGCTGCACACACTATGAACAAACTTCTTGAATTGGATTAAAATGACATCATTAGGAAGTCGAGTCTTTCTGAACAAACAGCACATAATGACTTGAAATGTTAAAAGTGCGTACTGGACGAGAAGCGAGGCCACACGTCATATCTAAAACTCACAAATAAGCATTGTGTGGGCACTGCTGAAAGGAAACACAAGTGCGCGCAGACATGTTGTGCGTCCCAAACACAATAGTTCTCCCTCTGAAGGACATCATATAAAACTTCACTCCAAACAAAGAGAAAATGATGCTCCTTTTTCCAATTGAATTTTAAACAGACAATTGTTTTTTTTTCTTCTGAGCCTACACATCAAGAGCTCGTCCAAGTCAGTAGGGCATAGGGATGATCACTTCGGAATGGAACGCTGGTAATGATTTCACCCACGTGGTAAATGTACGCGTGTGAGTTGGGTTACTACGTTGCATGTAGTTCAGTTTTTCCACGATTATCAATGTAAGTGTATAAACTGACAAAAAAAGGTAAATTGTTACTTAAACTTGAAATTTATACTGGATAACAGCAGATTTATACTGGGGCATGACGGAGTGCTGCTCCATAACACCGGAAGAGCCGGCCCAATTTAACCCCTGGGATGCATGAATGAGTTTTTGTGACAGAGATATATGTGTTTCAATCATTTTATTTAAAAAATAAGAGCTGCAGAAATCTTTGGAAGCTCTAGTCTACCATGATATATACAGGATGGGGCCGTTTCCCAGACAGAGATTAGATTAAGAAAGGACTAGGCTTTATTTAGATTAGACATTTAAGTAGTTTTTACAAACCTGGTTTCCGAAAAACATTACTCATGTGCATTTTGACACAAAAATATAGCACTGATGTATTTTAAGATATGTCAGTATAAGTTGTTTTCAGTTTAGACAGGTCTAATGTTTATTTTAGTCTGAGACTAGTTTTAAATTCTGTACAGTAATCCACACCTAAATGTTCTTCCCAAGTGTATGCAAACTTTTGACCACAAATGTATTTTACATTCTCAAGGATAATTCACAGTGATCCTATAAACTTTAAAAAACAAATGTATAGTACAATGTAATGTAAATCGCTTTGATTAAAAGCATCTGCCAAATGCATTAATGTAAATGTGACAAGGTTTCACACTTATTCCTAAGTGTTAGCTTTATTTATCCACTTTTATACTGAAGGGGTAGTAATGCACTGGCAAAGCAACTGTTTTACAGTAACCATGGTTTAAGTTGGTTTTAGAAGCAAAGTGGTTTAACAATAGCAAAATGTTTATTGTTTGTTTGTTTAAACTTTAAACCATGTGTAAAATAACCATGGTTTTATTAGTCTAAACTGTATGTGAAATATTTAAGATATATTTATTCGATGCTTTTATCCCAGTGTAAAATCTGAAAGCAAATTTTGATTTAGTTTTGGTCATAGTCTTTTGACGAAAATGCAATTTAGTTTTAGTCACATTTTAGTCAACCCTATCATTTTAGTTTTAGTATAGTTTTATTCGCCGAAATATGAAAAACGTTTTAGTCAAATAAATATACATTATATTATATTTAATCCCAAGGGACTGCACATACTTAGAAACAATTGTATAGGATAATACAATGTAAGTTGCTCTGGATAAAAGCATCTGCCAAATGCTTAAATGTAAATAATTTACTTGGTGTAGTTAAATGTTCCATACAAAGATTCAACTATTTTGATATAATTTACTTCACCTTAGAACGAAATTAAACCAGGTCATTACCTTTATTTTTCAGAAAAAAATCAGTAAATAGATCTGCATAGTTGGAAAACAGAACATTAGACCATGAACGACATGTTCCAGTTCATTCAATTGCATTTGAATCAAATGACTCGTTAAGTAGGGCGTATTCATTCAGTTCATTCAACCAATAAAACGCTCTGAACGCTCTCACACTCAAACCCTATTGGCTCATGGCATAACTCTTTGAAGAAAATAGATGCCTGCACTGTCTTTGATTTAGACAGTAGTTGATGAGAATAGCTTTCAAAATGACATAAATTGTATTACATTTCTTTAGTCATGCAAACATGTTAAATATTTGGTTGGAACATACAGTTTAACTCACTTCATCACTTCTATAATGAGTAGAGGACAACGCTGGTTTTCTTTTGGCTGACTTTGTTTTATATCTCACGTTATGCAGCAGCTCGTGTTAGCGGATAAATTAACAGACATATAAAAATGTTTGAGCTGTCTTTGTTATGTGTTTCGGGGGTGTCTCGCGTGGAGACACAGAATATATGTCTGTTCTTACCCTTCTCACAGAGACTTCTCTCTACCGCTTATATGAGAGAAGCAGCACATTCGAGCAAACTGATGTCCGCCAGGTGGGACAAGAATATTTTCGTCTCGTTTTTATTAGTTGACGAAAATGTCTGTACATTTTTATAACACTTTTCGTTATCATGCATTAATTAATTTAGTTATCGTCTCGTTTTCGTCAGTGAAAACATGTCGTTAACGAATACTTTTAGTCAACGAAATTAACAATGTTTTATCCAAAGCGACTTACAAAGAGCAATAAGCGATATGTCATACAGGAGCAATAACACAATAGGTGCCAATACAAAGTTACTAGTTTCAACCAAAGCTAGACCAGTACCTGTTGAGAGAAAGAGAGAGGGTTAGTGTTTTTTATTTCATTTGTCTGTCAAGTATTCACAGAAGAGATGGGTTTTAAGTAGTTTTTTGAATGTTGTGAGAGATTATTAATGATCATTTTAAATCTATAATTTACCTTATTAGTAAATTCTTTTAATTTTATTTAGTATTGATGTGTAAGCACTGTTGAGCTTGTGCAGAGGCAGCAGCTTTTGCCAGAGGGGAACTGGAATCCCCTGGTTGGGCCTGGGTTTTCCTGAGGTTTTCTTACTCGATAAGAGTTTTCGGTTCCTCGCCTGCGTTTGCATACTGTTTTACACTATTTGCCTGGCCGGGGGGGCTGCTTTAGAATTCACATTTTTCTAAATTTCTAAAGTTTTACATAATTCCTATTGTATATAGAAATTTATAGTTTGATTAATATTTGACCTGTGTTTCTCCCTCCTTTATCTTAAATGTGTGCTTTCACTGTGCGTGCGCCCGCATGTTTGTCTTTGTGTGTGGCCGTCCGTGTGTGTGTGTCTATGTCTATCTGTGTTCGTACGTTTGCATATTGTGTGTGTGGAGCATTTGTATGCGTGTCTGTCTTCTATGTTTTCACCTTTATCCTGTTTTTACAGATATAACTTTAATTAATTTGCTTATAGTCAATATGTCTCATGTACAGCTGTTTTGTATCAATGAAAATTGAAAAAGCGCTATGTAAATAAAGTTGAGTTGAGTTAAGTTAAGTTGAGATGTGGTTGACCGGACTGAGTTAGGAAGAATGTTCAGAAAGGAGTTGTGAATGAGCGTGAAAGAGATTTTCTGCCCTTATCGGAAGGCAACACAAGAAGCCGTTTGCTTGCTGAACGCAGGGATCTTGATGGGATGTAGGAGTGTAGGAGTGTGTGAAAGTAAGCCGGGGCAGATCCAGTGATAGTCCTGTAGGCAAGCATTAGTGACTTGAATCTGATACGAGCTTCAACTGGTAGCCAGTGGAGAAAAGGGGTGTCACATGGAAGACAAGGCGTGCTGCTGCGTTCTGTACCAGCTGTTCCTGGTTGTTTTGGAAAGAGTGATTGTGGTATAGCCAAGTTGGATGGTGAGATCGTGTTGCACCGTAGGGTGTGCCAGAAACACGAGTAGTTCTTTCTTGGCCGGGTTCAGCTGTAGGTGATGCTCTTTCATCCAAGCTGAGATGTCCTCGAGGCAGGCTGTAATGGGAGCTGCTACAGTGGCATCGAGTGATACGAGGGGCCATGTGCCCGTATGATGGGTCAAAAGTATGTCATGTAGATGGAGTAAAGGGGTCGTCCAAGCATTGATCTTTGAGGGACCCCAGTGTTCAAGTGGTGTGCAGTGGACAGCGAGCCCCTCTATGACACCCTGAAATTTATGGTTCTTACTTGTGCTTACACTTGTACTTACAGCTGTGTTACTTTGACAAAATAGGGGAACAATAATCTTGTATTCAGATGGTTCTGGTGGGAGCCTGTAAGGATAGAAGCTTCATCTACGTTAGATTAAATGTATGTGTGTGTTGGGGTCGGTGACCATGCAAAGCTCTAACCTTTGGGCCCCTCAGGGCCAATAGCTCCTTTTTCTCCATCTTGCCCATCCTTACCACCTTGTCCAGCCAGTCCCCGAGGACCCTGAATGCCCCTCACCCCTGGCAAACCTAATAATAACCATATTAATACAAAAAACTGACAGTTAAATATTGCCTCTATAAATGACTTCCAAATGATCATCACCTCAAAATATGAATGTGGTAATCAAAGCTTGAGTTAAAGATCTTTAATTAAGTCAGGTTAAATGTATTTTTATAGTGCTTTTTCACAATTTGCATCGTAACAAATCAGCTGCACAAAAACATGTAAAAACAAAGAATAACTAGAAATATAGCCCTAAAAATATAATCATATGATGTAGAGAAAAGTAAACAAAACAAAAAAACATACACATACAGTATCTACAACCCGAATTGCGGAAATGTTTGGAAGTTTTTAAATTTGAATAAAATGAAAACTAAAAGACTTTCAAATCACATGAGCACATTACAAATGTTTGATGCAAATTTGATGCATGCTACAGGTCTAAAAAAGGTTGGAAAATAAATCGGAAAATAATATTAACTAAAACAAGTGCATGTTGCTTTCTTGACAGCTTTCACACACTGTTTACTGTGTTTGCAGTACACTGCTTATCAGCAGCTTCTCTGTCCCACATATTCAACAATTGTCAGGTTTTTAGCACTTTTTGTGGAGAACCCCCTCCACTATACAAAATACTAAATACAGTGCTGTGTTGTAGGGTAAAATTCACACGTAACATATTCTCCTTAAAAGCGTCTAATGATGTCTAATGTTGTATGTATGTGAGATGGTAAAACGATTGCATCTCGCTGTCAATCACTCCTGCACTGAGTGAATCATTCTTTCTTATCATAAACTTCAGAGAAACAAGTTCAAATACATGTACAGTCGTGGCCAAAAGTTTTGAGAATTACATAAATATTGGAAATTGGAAAAGTTGCTGCTTAAGTTTTTATAATAGCTATTTGCATATACTCCAGAATGTTATGAAGAGTGATCAGATGAATTGCATAGTCCTTCTTTGCCATGAAAATTAACTTAATACCAAAAAACCTTTCCACTGCATTTCATTGCTGTCATTAAAGGACCTGCTGAGATCATTTCAGTAATCATCTTGTTAACTCAGGTGAGAATGTTGACAAGCACAAGGGTGGAGATCATTATGTCCGGCTGATTGGGTTAAAATGGCAGACTTGACATGTTAAAAGGAGGGTGATGCTTGAAATCATTGTTCTTCAATTGTTAACCATGGTGACCTGCAAAGAAACGCGTGCAGCCATTATTGCGTTGCATTAAAATGGCTTCACAGGGAAGGATATTGTGGCTACTAAGATTGCACCTAAATCAACAATTTATAGGTTCACCAAGAACTTCAAGGAAAGAGGTTCAATTCTTGTAAAGAAGGCTTCAGGGCGTCCAAGAAAGTCCAGCAAGTGCCAGGATCGTCTCCTAAAGAGGATTCAGCTGCGGGATCGGAGTGCAACCAGTGCAGAGCTTGCTCAGGAATGGCAACAGGCAGGTGTGAGCGCATCTGCACGCACAGTGAGGCGAAGACTTTTGGAAGATGGCCTGGTGTCAAGAAGGGCAGCAAAGAAGCCACTTCTCTCCAAAAAAAACCATCAGGGACAGATTGATCTTCTGCAGAAAGTATAGTGAATGGACTGCTGAGGACTGGGGCGAAGTCATATTCTCCGATGAAGCCCCTTTTCGATTGTTTGAGGCATCTGGAAAAAGGCTTGTCCGGAGAAGAAAAGGTGAGCGCTACCATCAGTCCTGTGTCATGCCAACAGTAAAGCATCCTAACACCATTCATGTGTGGGGTTGCTTCTCATCCAAGGGAGTGGGCTCACTCACAATTCTGCCCAAAAACACAGCCATGAATAAAGAATGGTACCAAAACACCCTCCAACAGCAACTTCTTCCAACAATCCAACAACAGTTTGGTGAAGAACAATGCATTTTCCAGCAGGATGGAGCACCGTGTCATAAGGCAAAAGTGATAACTAAGTGGCTCGGGGACCGGAATGTTGAAATTTTGGGTCCATGGCCTGTAAACTTCCCAGATCTTAATCCCATTGAGAACTTGTGGTCAATCCTCAAGAGGCGGGTGAACAAACAAAAACCCACTAATTCTGACAAACTCCAAGAAGTTATTATGAAAGAATGGGTTGCTATCAGTCAGGATTTGACCAGAAGTTGATTGAGAGCATGCCCAGTCGAATTGCAGAGGTCCTGAAAAAGAAGGGCCAACACTGCAAATACTGACTCTTTGCATAAATGTCATGTAATTGTCAATAAAAGCCTTTGAAACGTATGAAGTGCTTGTAATTATATTTCAGTACATCACAGAAACAGCTGAAACAAAGATCTAAAAGCAGTTTAGCAGCAAACTTTTTGAAAACGAATATTTATGTAATTCTCAAAACTTTTGGCCACGACTGTAGACATCATTTTATATGCTTATATTGTATATGTGTGAGGGGGAAACAATCGCATGATGCTGTCAATCACTCTTTCCTACAACGAGTGAATCCTCAATTGTCTTTTATTGAATTCCTCCAAAGCATGAGATAAAAACAAGGTAGGGTATGAATGAACAATCTTGTAAAGTGATGTGTGGATGGTATGATGATACCTCTTGTTCCAGTAAGACCAGGAAAACCAGCAGGTCCCAGCGGCCCCACATCCCCCTTATCACCCTTTGGTCCTGGGGGTCCTAAAAACATGTAATGATTAAAACAGTTACATTTCAATAGATTTTGGTTCCTCAAAGAGATAGTTCATCCTGAAATGAAAATTCTGTTATTATTTACTCACCCAGGGAATGTTTTCAACATGAAGAATAATCTGGGGAATTGGACTAATACTAATACTACTATAAACTAATATAATCTGAATTTAGGGCTGGGCCGATAAACAATATCATACCGAATCGCAATAACCATGATAAACTCTTGACTGCATTAGGCAAAGAAAACTCGACACAAGAAGAAAACGTGAGTGCAAAAAAGACAACGACAGTGAAATTTACATCGAAATGTCAATTTTTGAAAATGTCAACAAAAGACTAGCACAAATTCCGTTATATGAAAGGTGTTGGGAAACGTTTTTATATGCAAAGTTAACTTATCTGCTAAAGCGAGCTAATGCAACATGTATGTAACATGCCAGCATGATGTATTATAGTGTATATAAGATGCCTTTCTGGAAGATTTATTGGGGTTCACTGAATGCATTTAATCTCACTACTCGAGCAAAACATTGCAGCGTTCAACAGGACAAGGGTGCAGCAGCTCTTCTTCTCTTCAAGGAGGAATGAGCCAATAACGTTCTATTGTGAGCAGTGACGGAGCATCTGGTCGAATACGCTATTTACTGAATGAGTCAATTTTGTCGAAACTGGTACATGTCTATGGAGTTTATATAGACCCAAAACTCACTCGCATGGAATCCTCAAACGGCCATAATGTAAGCCACGCGCGGAAAGCTGCTCCGTGAGGGCCCATTTATACTCCGCAAGCGAGCAAAACAGTATCCGCAGGCGGAATAGAATCCTCGACGAGCGTGCGCGCTCGACTCTCTCTATGCTCTCGCAACTGCTCAACACTTGCTTGCTTGTTGAGTTGACTTCTGAGACTTTGGAGGCGGGACAATGGCAGATGTCCCCGCTAATCTGATTGGTAACTTTTAACATGCACTCACCTACAGATTACCTGTCTTCTTACCAAATGATTAGTGTATTACCTTGCTTTAGCTATGTGTTAGTATTTTAACAAGTGACATTTTGAATTCTTCCATCTGTCAACAAAAATGATGCTATATAATATAGCAGTTAAACTTACATGTAATGTATGACCTATGTAAAAACATACTATAATAATATAATTAAATGTCTCCTGTAGTCATTCAATTTGAGTTATCTAAAATCTGTTTATGATGATCCAGAATGCTGCAGCAAGAGTTATCTTTAATGAACCGAAGAGAGCACACGTCACTCCTCTATTCATTAAGCTACATTGGCTCCCTATAGTTGCTCGCATCAAATTCAAGACCCTGCTCCTGGCCTACAAGACCACCACTGGTTCGGCACCACCTTATCTTCACTCGCTACTCCAGACATACGTACCCGCCAGATGCCTACGCTCTGCAAACGAACAGCGGATTGTGGTCCCATCCCAAAAAGTTAAAAAATCTGTCTCGCGCACCTTCTCCGGATCTGTTCCACCTATGTGGAACGATCTACCTGCTGCTACAAGATCTGCAGATTCTGTAGCCATCTTTAAGAAACGTCTGAAAACACATATATTCCGTCAACATCTGACTGATCTGTTCTGACTCTATTTTCTTCTCTACTCTTTAAAAAAAAAATGGAATTAATGAATGGTTCTGTATACTGTGTTAGGTTATATGAGACCAGTCTTCTCTTTTGATTGCACTTATGCTTTTGTTGTACTTATGCTGTCCCAATTGTCCATTGCCTACCCCACCTGTAAGTCGCTTTGGATAAAAGCATCTGCTAAATGACTAAATGTAAATGTATACTGGCATAACCCGTTTTAATATTTTCAAAACTAATAAAGCAAAACAAATTCAATTTAAAATAAAATTTTAGGGAGTACATCATATTGTAATTTATAATAACTTGTGCTTTGAGTTATACTGTTGTAGCCATATATTAATTCTCATAACAATTTCATGAAAATGATTAACACTACAAAAGCAATTATAAATACACATACCAAACTATTTATTTCTAACTTCCTGTCAGGATGCCACATATTTAGATTCAAAGCCAAGGGCATACATAACACTGTAACGTCTCGGTTATGAAGCAGCCCAGTGCCGTAAGGCCTGTAGGTGAGCGCTACTTCCTGAAATCGGGAATGCACTAGAGAGACCACTTCCTACCGTAGGGAGTTAGGGTTAGATGGAACCCCCCGAGTGGGGGAGTTATATCGTCCGGTACCACTAGGTCTGGTTAGATCTATGTGTGGATAACTCAGTTGGTACCTGGTCTAAGGGGCAGGTCTGCTCTGCCCAGCCCGCCCGCAGGAGGTGCTTGCTTAGCGATGGATGGAATGGAACTTGGGTTCCTTTTCTGTCGGTCTCTCAATGTTGAGTCGACCCGACAGATGGGGTTCGCGCTTGAGAATCAACTCTGACTACTATAGAAGAGGCCAATGAAATTTGGGTAATGAAATTTGCATGCCGGTCTCCGCCCCCGGATATCCGGTATAAAAGGAAGACGCCGTGCAGCATTCATTTACCTTTTGTTCTGAAGAGCCACTCACGACTACAGCAGAGGACGATACGTGTTGTGACATAAGGGACACGTCTCGACGTTGTGTCGAGGCGACAGATGGGGTTCCCATGGAAACGCCACAACGTTGTATTGTGTCACAATCTCTAGCGAAGCCACGGTTACAGGCCTGGGCGTGTCAGCACAAGATTTTGCGAAATCCATATACACAGGTGCAACAGTAGTTGAAAAATGTGGGTGCAATTCCAACCAACATGGCAGTATGACAGACATTTCTAGAACACATTTACACAGTAAACATTTCTGTACAAGTTTTACACCAGAATACAACAAATTATGTAATATACATAATAATCATACACAGCAGCAAATGTACACAATGTGCGTAGTGTACACAGGACAATGACACATAATTTACAAATAACGAAATAAATAGCAGCGAATGTACACACAATGTGTGTAGTGTGCAGTGATTGGTATGTATCGTGTATTACAGTACGACAATGTATAAAGTTGTGTGTGCTATTGGGTGATAAAGTGCAGGGCTAATGAGTGGATTGTGAAAGTCAAGAGTTTAACAGTCTGATTGCTTGGGGAAAGACTATACCTAATTAACTTCCTTAATTAGGGATGCGCTGCAGAGGCCACTTCCTACCCAGGGGGAGGAATATAGTGGATATAGATATGGTCTCGCCATTGGGGGAGATCGCATGGGACATGCGGACTGAATAGTTAACTGCTTGGTGGAGGTCCACCTGGGGGAGGTCATGGGTTACCAGGAGTGGGAAACATCTCATGAGGATACATCAGACGGAACAGCCCACGGAGGGGGTGTTACAGACGTCCGGTAGCACTACGTCCGGTTAGAGCTATCTGTGATAGTTCATATGGTATCCCGGCCTAAGGGGGAAGGCTGCTCTGCCCAGCCAGCCCCCAGGGTGTGCTTGCTTGTGATGGATGGGATTCCAGTTCTTAACCATGTGGTTGGGTAAGAAGAGAGGTGGATGGGATGCCTGTTCTTTACCATGTGGTTGGATAAGAAGGGAGGTAGATAGCACACTGACCCAACCTGCTGGAGGGTGGGGAGGTGCTTTCGCAGGCATACGCCCCGCCGGATGCCAGTCCTAAATGTTGCCACGCAGGACGTGGGCTGACACCGGACACAGAGAGGTGCCTCGGGCCAGTGCCCAGGAGGTGGCTATACCCCGTGTGGAGTGAGCCCGCACTGCCAATGGGCACGGGAGATCTTGTGATCAGTATGCCGCCGTGACGCCATCCACGATTCATTGCGCCAGTCTCTGTTTGGAGACAGCCCTCCCCTTCTGCTGTCCTCCGAAACAGACAAAGAGCTGGTCAGAGCTCCTAAAGCTCTGTGTGGGGTCCACGCAGAGGCACAGTGCGCGTATTGGACACAACATGGATGGGGTTGGGTCTTCCTCCCCACTGGGGCACGCCTGCAAGTTCACCACTTGGTCCCGGAAGGGAGTCGTGGGAACTTTCGGCACGTATCTAGGCCTGGGTCTCAGGATAACGTGAGAGTTGCCAGGGCCGAATTCAAGGCAATCAGGGGATACAGAGAATGCATGAAGGTCCCCTACCTCTTGAAGGAAGCGAGCGCCACAGGAGGGCCGTCTTACTCGAAAGGTGAGGAAGATAGGAACCTCCGAGGGGCTCGAAGGGGGGCCCAGAGAGGCCCGCCAGGACCACATTAAGGTCCCAAGAGGGTATGGAGCGGGGACGAGGCTCATTCCGCCTTCTCGCGCCCCTTAGGAACCTTGTGACAAAGTCGTGCTGCCCTAGAGACTTTCCTTCAACTGAGTCGTGACGAGTGGCGATAGCGGCTACATACACCTACAGTGTGGAGGGGGAGATGTTAGTCTACAGTCTCTCCTGTAAGAAGGACAACATGTTCCAGACCGAGCACCTCCGTGGGTCTTCTCGTTGAGAGAGACACCAGGACGAGAAGAGGCGTCATTTATAGGCGTATAACCACCTAGTAGATGGAGCCCTAGCCTGGGTGATGGTCTCCGCCACAGAGGGGGGTAGCCTACACAGGATCTCCTGGTCCTGTCTAGAGACCAGACATGGAGGTTCCAGAGGTCTTGTCTCAGATGCCACAACGTGCCCTTTCCCTGAGAGAGCAGGTCCTTCATCAGGGGAATGGGCCAGGAGGGAGTCGTTGTCAAGAGCATCAGCTCTGAGAACCAAGTGTGGTTGGGCCAATGCGAGCCAACAAATAACACTTAGTGCTCCTCTTCCCTGACCTTGCACAGTGTCTGTGCAATGAGGCTCACTGGGGGGAAGGCGTACTTCTGCTTGTCCCGCAGTCAGCTTTGCGCAAGGGCATCAGTGCCGAGGGGGGCCTCGGACAGTCGCGGGAGGCAAACAGGTCTACCTGGGCCTGCCCGAACAGGATCCAATGAGCTGGACAGCACTGGGGTGGAGTTGCCACTCTTCGCGAGGCGTATCGACTGTCTGGTTCAGGTTGCCTGGGATGTGTGTGGCCCGAAAGGAGCGGATCACCTGTTGACTCCACGGGAGGAGGCGTCGAGCAAGTCGTGTTAGCTCTCGTGAGAGTACGCCACCCTGACGATTGATGTACGCCACAGCTTTATTGCGGTCTAGAGGGACCAGCACGTGCTTATCCTGCACGAGAGGCCGTAGCCTCCTCAGTGTAAATAGCACAGCCCACAACTCTAGGCAATTGATATGCCAGCGCCCCGCTAGTGCGTGCCTGTTGCACACTGCACCCCACCTCTGCGTTTCCAAATATGAGCTCTTCTGATCGTTCCCCAACCGACGTTGGCAAACCATCCGAAGAGCGAGGCAGGGGTGCAAGAGGCCCGTGAGCGCTTGAAAAAATCTCTGAACACCTCTGGAACCGCCGAGACGCCCAGGGAAAGGTCCCTGCAGGATAAGGACGATCCGCTGCTCCACGTCGTAGATCTGGCAATTTGTCTTAAAGCTTTTAGTTTAAGTTCCTTAGTCTTGTTCTGAAAAACAAAAGGTAAATGAATGCTGCACGGCGTCTTCCTTTTATTCCGGATATTCGAGGGGCGGAGACCGGCATGCAAATTTCATTAGCCAAATTTCATTGGCCTCTTCAATAGTAGTCAGAGTTGATAGGTTCTCAAGGGGGAACCCCATCCTTCGGATCTACACAACGTTGAGAGACCGACAGAAAAGGAACCCAAGTTCCATTCCATCCATCGCTAATTAAGCACCTCCTGCGGGCGGGCTGGGCAGAGCAGACCTGCCCCTTAGACCAGGTACCAACTGAGTTATCCACACATAGATCTAACCAGACCTAGTGGTACCGGACGATATAACTCCCCCACTCGGGGGGTTCCATCTAACCCTAACTCCCTACGGTAGGAAGTGGTCTCTCTAGTGCATTCCCCATTTCAGGAAGTAGCGCCTACCTACAGGCCTTATGGCACTGGGCTGCTTCTCGCTGTTAGAGAAACAAGCCTGCCGGCCGTGAGGACCAAAGGCAGAGGCTTCCCACCTTTTCAAAAGATCTGTGACCCCCTACCTACCTATCCACTGGAAGATTACAATTTCGTGAAAGCGCTCATGTCTGACACGCCCAGGCCATTCACCGTCGCTACACTAGAGATTGTGATACGGCACAGCACTGTGGCATTTTCTTTAGGAACCCCATCTGTCGGTTCGACACAACACCGAGAGACCGACAGAAAGGGAACGTTTTGTTTACGGATGTAGGGAATGAGATGTTGTGTCCTTCTTGCAACAATGCGTGCCGCCGCTGCAGCAGTGGTAAGAGGCTCTCAGGATCTTCAGAACTAAAGGTAAATTAATTCAGCACACCGTCTCCATTTTATACCCAGATATCCAGGGGTGGAGTCCGGCATGCAAATTTAATTCGCCAATTTCATTGGCCTTTTCTAATAGGGTCAAAGTTGATAGGTTCTCAGGGGCGAACCCCATCTGTCGGTTCGACACAACGTCTCGTTTCCTCCATCAGGGAACTGAGGTTACATACGTAACCAAGATGTTATGTTTAAATGATGCGATTGCACAGAGGAGAAAGTGTGTGCCGGATAAAGTTATGCACATATAAGTCACGCAATTTTTTTTCCGTGATCATACAGTTGTGTTCAAAATTATTCAACCCCCAATGCTGTAAATGGTTTTAGGGAATTTAGTGTACATTTGTAATTGTATTCAGAATGAAATCCTACAAGGACTTCTTAAAGAACCATATGCAACTAAAATGACATCAATTAGTTTTGTAATACAGTAGTAAATGTTTCTTTTGTGAATTCTTCATTGACATAATTATTCAACCCCTTAAAGACTACCACTCTGAAGAACAGAGGTTCAATGAAGTGTTTTCAATCAGGTATTGAAAACACCTGTGGATATCAGGGAGCAGCAATAAAGCCTAATAAGCACCAATTAGGCAGCTTTAAAATGACTGTGATACTCAGCTCCTTCTAGACATTTACTGGTGTGGTTACAAACATGGTGAGGTCAAGAGAATGGTCCAGGAAGACAAGAGAACAGGTGATTACTCTTCACAGGAAGGGCAATGGCTATAAGAAGATTGCAAAGATGTTAAACATACCAAGAGACACCATAGGAAGCATCATTCGCAAATTCAAGGCAAAGGGCACTGTTGAAACGCTACCTGGTCGTGGCAGAAAGAAGATGCTGACTTCGACTGCTGTGCGCTACCTGAAGCGTAGAGTGGAGAAAAGTCCCCGTGTGACTGCTGAGGAACTGAGAAAAGATTTGTCAGATGTGGGTACTGAAGTTTCTGCTCAGACAATACGGCGCACCCTGCGTAATGAAGGCCTCCATGCCAGAACTCCCAGGCGCACCCCCTTGCTGTCCCCAAAGAATAAGAAGAGTCGACTGCAGTATGCCCAAAGTCATGTGGACAAACCACAGAAGTTTTGGGATAGTGTTCTGTGGACTGATGAAACAAAATTAGAACTGTTTGGGCCCATGGATCAACGCTATGTTTGGAGGAGGAAGAACAAGGCCTATGAAGAAAAGAACACCTTGCCTACTGTGAAGCATGGCGGGGGGTCAATCATGCTTTGGGGCTGTTTTGCTTCTGCAGGTACTGGGAAGCTTCAGCGTGTGCAAGGTACCATGAATTCTCTTCAGTACCAGGAGATATTGGATGACAATGTGATGCAGTCCGTCACAAACCTGAGGCTTGGAAGACGTTGGACCTTTCAACAGGACAATGATCCCAAGCATACCTCCAAGTCCACTAGAGCATGGCTGCAGATTAAAGGCTGGAACATTTTGAAGTGGCCATCGGAGTCACCAGACTTAAATCCGATTGAGAACCTCTGGTGGGACTTAAAGAAAGCAGTTGCAGTGCGCAAGCCTAAGAATGTGACTGAACTGGAGGCTTTTGCCCATGATGAATGGGCGAAGATACCCGTAGATCACTTGTGTCAAGCTATGCTTCACGTTTAAAAGCTGTTATAACTGTAAAAGGATGTTGTACTAAGTACTAAGATTGAATGTCACTTGGGGGTTGAATAAAACTGATAATGATGTGAGCTCAGAAAAGACATTTGTGGTTATTTCATTATAAATGTTATGTTATATTTGTCTGACCTACAGGTGCCTCTTTGATTTAATTGTAAGCAGGATGACTGAATGATCATAATCAATGTCAAACCGACCAAAACAATCAATTTCAGTGGGGGTTGAATAATTTTGAACACAACTGTATGTATAAAATTCACTGGTCGTATTAATCAAATACATTAACAAAATGACCATCCACGCCTGGGAATCCTCATGTTATTTATGGATGTGGCCAAGTTTCTGAAACTTTAGCCAACATGAAAGAAATGTTGACAAAACTTTCCAAGACGTTGTCAGAAAGTTGTCACAAAGTAACGGCATGTTGACCAAATTGTGACTATCAGGCACCGGCATCAAAATGTACCTTGTTTTCTTGGTATTGAGATAACAATCAAAGCCTACCTTGTAATACAGTCAAGTTTTTGAGGGTCATGGATTGCTCCCACTCTTTCAGCCTCAGATCTGCTGTGATGACATTGAGAATCTCAATCTCATTCCTCATCTGTTCCTCAAGGTGTATTTGTGTGATTCTTGTGCTTGTGGCATCTTGGGATACATTTCCAATCGTTTCCTGTAGTTCAACGATCTTCATCTGGTGCAGGCTAACATCTCCACCAAGTGAATGATTTAACGTTTGTATCGCCCAGCCGACCTCCTCCAGACGCTCCTGCAGAGTCTCAACGTTTAGCACCATTGTGTGTAGCTTCTCATGTTGGGTTCGTATAGAGACGGTAGCTAAGGTTAACTCCTCTCCCAGACTGCTGCTGTTCCTTGAACTAGTTCGAATGATCATGGCCAGATGGTCCCATAGCTGAGCTACAGAGTCAGAGGTGTTTTCAGAGATGGTTTGTAGGGCCCTGATGTCCCGCTCCAAGCCCTGCGCCAGCTGACCTGCTCACAAAAGTCACAGCAACAGAGAGCTTCATTAGTCATATTTGCTTTATTTGAGTATATTTTTTATCATTTATTTATTTATATTTGTTTATACCGGATGTTCTTTTTATTCACCCCGGCAACTTAAATTCAAGTTTATGTAAAAGGTCCAGTGTGTAATTTTTTTGGAGGATCTTATGATAAAAATGCAATATAATATACATAATAAGTGTTCAGAGGTGTATAATGTTTTTTCTACCTCAGAATGAGGTATATTTTATGCGCCAGTCCCTTCGCTTTTGTGTGGTTTCTACGGTAGCTGTAAACGGACAAACTGCTCTACAGAGTGCGTTTCGTAAATATGTTATCTCTTTGGCAGGAATGCACGATAAATTATCTGCCGATAAATCATAAATCATTTCCCCTGGTTAAACTTCTTCAACTGCACGCTGCTCACAATTAAAATACGTTACAGTACTGTCTTTCTGACATGATCATTCACTTCTATCACTGCTATTAGAAAAACATTATTGATGTAGGTACAGTATGTAGATATTTATGAATGTGTAAATTATAGGAACAAAAGCATACTGTTTGAATCAGACTGCTGTCTAAATGCTTTCTTTCTTGAGAATTGTTAGACATGTGGCAATAAAAACATATTTTCTGGGTTCCTCCGGAAGAACATCGATATTTTTTTTTAATAAAAGTGTAAGAAAAGTGTAAAGTAGGTTTGGTACATGAACATCGAGGGAAAAAGAGAACTAATGGATACCTTGTTTTCTGCAGTCAATGTTTTCTAATAAAAGCAGTTGTCCACGTTGTGCCTCTTGTTTCAGTCTTAGGGAATTTTATATTAATATTTAGATACTGTATATTGGCCAATATATCGGTTATTTGCTTCCAATGTTAAAGAATTTTCAGTTATCGGCCAAAATGTACATATTGTGCATCTCTACTCTTTGGCAAAGAAGTGAAAACGTGACGACATCTTGCCCTGTGAGAGCCACCGTAGTGCTTCGAAAGGGAGGGGTGGAGTGATGCCCCTAAAATCTACTGACTGGACTTTTAAAGCCTTGTAAAAAGGACCATAAGATTGCTGATCACACGTCTAAGCCATCTGTCACAGAGTCTGAGAGAAGGGGGAATAGCTTCAGATACTTCTCTTCAGACTCCGATATGCCCATGGCTTTGTAATAAGATAAATTTGGACTTAGCAGGCCACCTACGGCTCTTCCACAGTCCAATTATGCACCCTAGCAATTAGCCTAATTAACATTTACAATTAGTCATTTGTCAGACGCTTTTATCCAGTGATAGTCCTGTAGGCAAGCATTAGTGACTTGAATCTGATACGAGCTTCAACTGGTAGCCAGTGGAGAGAGAAGAAAAGGGGTGTCACATTGAAGACGAGGCGTGCTGCTGCATTCTGAACCAGCTGGAGTGGTTTGATAGCCTTTGCAGGAACACCAGCAAGGAGAGCATTGCAGTAGTCCAACCTTGAGATGACCAGGGCCTGGACTAGAAGTTGTGCCGCATGCTCAGTGAGATAGGGTCTAACCTTCCTAATGTTGAATAAGGCAAATCGGCATGACCGCGTTGTCTTTGCTGTGTGATCATTGAAGGACATCTGTTCATCAAATGTTTGTTGAAAATGTTCCTTTCCATTCATTATTTTAGAGAAGGACTAATAGTGACTGTAGCAGCTGTTCTGGTCACAGTAACTACAGCACAATTAATGTGATACTTCAGAAATAAAGGTTGAAGAAAGTCATCATAGTATTACAGTTAGTTTTTTAAAAGAACCATTGTGTTTTCAGCGATTACCTAGGTGATGCAGCTGTTCACTTTGGTTGTGGAAGAGGTTTTCTAGCTTCCAGATGTTCTTCAGAAGGTCGCTCTGAGAGGGAAGCTGGCTAAGAGATCTCTGCAAGGTCTCAGTGCGCTCTCCCAGATGAGTCACGTTCTCCAGCAGAGCCTTCTGCCTCTCCGAGGATTCCCGAGACTTTGACACTGAACGAGACAAAGATTTCATCAAGAGATTTACAAAGAGAGGTATTGTTGACACACCAATTCTGATTGTAAGGTAATAAAAAACGGGACAGAAAAAGATTTGGGCGCATAGAATAAACTGTGGTGTCCTATTATGCCGAACATAAAAAATGTTGTTCATTCCAAATCTTCAGCAGAAAACTCTTTTAATGAACTACACCACCTAATAATCCCTTCCAGTTCTTCGTCATCCACGGTGGATCCACTTTTCAGTAGTGGTTTGAATAGGACAGTTCATCACAATACTATGTGATATAATTTTTCTCCACCAGCAATGCGATATTTGTCGATAATACCTCGGAAATTTTCAGGACAAAATTACTATTTGATTGGATTAATGTATCAATATTTCAATATTACTTGTTTAGTTTACACAAGCAGTTACATTTTAATTAACTCACAAATGCAACCAAAATAGGTCAAATGAACATTTAATTGAACTCCTTCCCAACAACACACTAACAACAAATACACTTAGACAGACATTATTTGAGGAATGGAAAGGGGAGAGTGTCCAATAAAGGTACCTCGTATCGATGATTTTATTGTGGCATCGATGCATCATATCGTTAATAATGTAATCGATACATTGATCCAGAGCGATGTTTTGTCACACTCATACTGCTGTGAAATGCCCTGTTCAAGTTGTCCTTGTGGTTAAGACCTTGTGTTAAACCTCTTGGATAGTGTTTACAGCTGAGAGGCTAAGGCTTTCTGAAACAAGCTTTAAGCGAGTGACCAACATAACAGACTGGACCACCTTCATAGAGACTGTATCGAAACAAGTGGTGCACAAGAGGAGTGACAGCTTAGCACCATTGCTGACATTCTGTGTATGTTTCATTCATTTGTCATTTGATGCATAATTTCATGCAGGTATCACTGTTGTTATATAATATTTATAAATTTCAGGTTTGTCTTATCAATATCAAAGTCTGCTTTATTGTTAATTCTTTCCACATGTACATATAGGATTGAAAAATATATATATATAATATTTATATAAAAAATACAGATAAATACATATTATACACATTTGTCAAATACAACCGTTACGAGCAGGGATATAACAAAAAAAGATAGGTAATGGCAGATAGAGTGCAAACCAGTGAAATATACAACAGTGCAGATGTAAGGTTATACAGATGTTATTCTGCTCAGGTTCAGCTCGGTGAACTTCAGTTCAGTAATCTTGAGAGAAGAAACATGCATCTCATTGAACTCACATCAGCAGGGAATTGGCATGAATTTAGTAAAACCACTACAGATGATTAAATAACCTAAACTCCTCAGGCCAAAAACAAATGTGCAGAGAACACAAAAGTGCGAGGTTTGATCTAGTGTTCTTACAGTATGTGTACAACCTCAAGAGTGCTGTGAGTCATTTATCTACAACTTTTTTGTGTGGTATATACTGGAAATTCTTCTCTGTTTATGACCTGAAAGATGTGTGTGCATTATTCCCTACTGTACAACTAACAAGACAAAAACGGACCTTCAACATTTTATAGTAGTGTAATGTCATGGTCAGCTTTCACAAGACAACAATTGTGTAGAGCAAAGGAATGATCTCAACCCTGCTCCTGGAAGACCCATAGCAGCAAAACAGTACATATTTTAAATGTTTTCCTAATCAAACACATCTGCTTGAACTCATCATCTTATAGAAACTCCAGCAACAGCTGAAATGATTGCGTCAGATTAGAGAGTCATCCAAAATGTTGGGAAGGTTTGGAAACAATGTCTGCCGCATAGTATGACTTCTAAAAGTTCATCGCTTTCCACATGTGAAGATGGAAATGATTAACTCCAGTATCTATAGCAAATTTATGCGGGTGACATTCATTATTATTTATTATATGACATTAATTAAACAGGAATATACAAATCTTGATTATAATCAGGTGGTTTGTTGCCATCTTATACAACCGAACCAAAAAAATGCACTTTTCACACAAATGAAACAAAATTCAGACCCCGTACTGCAATAGCAACTGCATATTAGATACAACATTTCATTGGCATAATTAGTCTTCACTATGGGCCTTATAGTCTCTAAAAAAGGGAAAACAAAGACGAATTGGAGCCATCTCAATAGGTGCTTTATCCCTTCAAGTATAGTTTTCTTTCAGCTGTTGTGAAACTTTAATCAAAATATATAATAGTCATTCCAGTTTAAACGAAAGACAAATTATATTTAGATTACCTGATCTTAACTCTCTCTCTTCATTTTATGGCTATTGAAAACTTGTCTTGGGCGATTTTCCTTGTTTCAGGTTGTCGTTGACACCAATCTACTTCAGTACGTTGGGTGTATTTCATTCATATCCTGTTGTTGTTGTGGTTTTAGATGTGGAGAAAGAAGGCAGAGCCCCAGAACAAACTCACCTATGAAATGGCCATGGAGCAATGGTAGATTGAAGGTGTTAACCAGCCAGCCCAAAAGGATTGTTTCCCAACTATGGTTGCAAGTTCCAACATTGACAGCATAGTTCAATGATACATTGCTTTCCCAAAACAATCGTTCCAACAAACATAAGCTATCAGCATTGCAAAGTTGTGTTGTTGAAATTGCAGCCTTAGAAACAGTTAATTGTTATTATGACATGTGGACAAGCAACATTCGCTGCCCATAAGTCTAAATATGTACAAATTCCATTTAAATTAATTTAATTCGCCAAAAGAAAGCGCTGTTTTCGAGAAGTGTGCATGTGTGCAGATCTACAGGGTGGAGAACAAATGGCACAATAATCAAATAAATTTGGAACTATCTTAACTATCTTTGATTGTTATTTTAAAGTCAGTTTGTAAAACATGTTCTTCTCTCCCCTCAAGGCCTCACGAAACACAGCAGATCACCAGAATAATGGAATGCATAGTTGATATAAAAAACTGGATGAGTAACAACTTTTCATTGCTAAACTCGGACAAATCAGAAGTGTTACTTATTGGACCGAAAACCGCCATAAGTAACAACCAAGAATACTGCTTAACTATTGACGGATGCTTAATAAAACCTGTGTCATCAGCTAGGAATCTGGGCATTTTATTCAATAATAATCTGTCACCTTTAAAGCCCTACACGGTCTATCTCCACAGTACCTGAGCGAGCTTCTACTACTATACAGTCCCTCACGTTCAGTATGCTCATAGAGATCTGGACAGTAGGTAATACCTAGAGTTTCATAATCAAGTGCAGGTGGTAGATCCTAACCCAACCTCGGGCATGTTAAGCTCTCATAAATGTGATTTGTTCCTCACATCATTGGCGCTTTGGCCATAATTAACAACTTCCCTTTATCCAAATTTCCCTATAACTCAAAGAAATTTATAATCTTATAAATAAACTATTAAGAGTAAGTTAATGTGCCTCGACCCGATCATTTTGAAAAGTACTCTGTGCCAAAAGGACACTGTAATGGTTATGCTCAATGAAGTTGTTTTGATAGAAGGAAAAAGATGCATTTCTAGTTTCAACATTATTTCTTCTTCAGACATTCCTCTTTAAAAGAAATGAAGTACCAGTTTTTGGAAAATGACCCTCATTTAGATTATGATGACTGAAAATGTGTCCATTCGCATGAAGCCATATATTCTTATTTCTCTTGGACTGAACCTTATAGGGCTTTAACAAAGTAGTTTCCAAAAAGAAAGGTTGGTCAAGTACAAGGAATCTAAAAGGTATCAATGAGAGGTTAAAGAAACTCCTTGCAGGAGAGAGAAGATCCAGCAGTTATTACACAGATATTTCTCTGACATACCTCTTTGCCATGGCAGCAAACACAACTGCAACACGTGAAGCAAGAGGAGAAAGGCAAGGCCTTCTGCCTGAGGGGGCGCTGATAATCTCCTATGGGTCGTACTTGAAGTGACAAATGACTTGTATGCGATTGTATGAATTGAAGGGTAGGTTTTGTTGCAACAAACAAATAATCATGTAATATACATCAAATACATAATGTTATCTAACATATCTAGCTCTTCGTATTTATCAAACCAGTAGCTGGAGTGACTTAAGAGTGTAAACTGAAGCTCAACTTGTACATATGCACAATGCTCATCAAATCAAGGATGGAGAAAGACTGTAGTCACAAACAATCTGAACCAGCTCCTCTCTGGGTACTACTTTATATGTATATACATCAAGGTCATATCATCAATACATGCAGTAGTGACTACATACAGAAAACATAATAAGATTTGGATTGTATTCTCTCTGTTATATATAGCTGTAATAACCTTGATATGTTTACTTACTACAGTATATAGACAGATGAGAACAGTCCTGGTTTTGCAAGGTTTTTTATTTCACCACCTCTACTACACCTCTTGGAGTTTTGGTTCTTTTGCACAATTTCTTGTTCAAAGTTTTCTGTTGTAACAGTGTGTTATAAATAATCAGATTGTTCTACTGAAATGTTGCAGGAACTCCACTGTACATTTTCCTGCAATAAAATGTTTGATGTATCATGTAATTTATTTAGAAACTACCTTGTCCCAAAATCTCATTGACAATAAAATGCACAAATAGCTCATTTCTAATCTTTCTGATGGCATGTTTATAAGAAAAAGGATCCAGGCAATCGGATTAAAAGTGAAATAGAGGGTTCTAATGAAACTTTGATACAAATAAAATGCTTGGTCCAATACAACAAAAAATAATTAGCAAAGGAAGAGAGAGGTACATATGCCTACCTGCTATGAAGAGCCCAAATATAGTGAGCAGTAGAAGAATGTAAAGGGACACAATGGCATATTTGATTGCAGTGAAGGAACCCAACTGACCACAGCAACTATCCGCCTTTCTTCTACATGAATGTTGTGCTGAACCTACTGTAGAAGAAAAACAGACTTCAAATCCTTTCATCTAAACACCCAATACTGGTGATCATAATACCATTTTGAAGAACAGGTTATTTGTAATTCACAAAAACACAATTCTATCAAGAGAATGTGATTAATGTGGAGAGAGTTTGAGAAGATTAAAATACACTCATATTGTACTGGTACAATAATGGATTATAAAGTCACTAAATTGCCAAATATTAGTCTGTAATTGCAGGATTATTAGATTGCTTTTGCACTCTAAACCAATCATATTGGCTTTGATAATATTCATTAATGTGTTAATTTGTCAATTTATCAGTTGTGGCAAAGATATAAAAATGTTATGAATGGAATGAAGAAAACAAGGGAACTTTACCTTCATCACAGAGGTTGAGTTTAGACAGGTTCATCCCCTCATATCCCTCCTCATATAACGAGCTGTTATCTTCATTGGTATTGGTGGTCAGGTACATTGCCTTATTCTCCATTCACAACCAACTAGAAAGAAAAACTGATTTTTACATAATGAAGCCATTTTTCCATTTATGGATCAAACATTTCTATAAAAGATCACAGTGTGGTTAAAATTATCTCCTTTTCTGTTTGTGATAAACTGCTGAATTAAGATGATTATTCTACAAAACATATTGTACATATTGTTGTATACATCAACCTGACAAAATATTAACCACTGTCTGTTTATTCTTCTGTCCAGTCCGTGCAGTGTTTCTATGTAAAGAGAAACATTAAGGATCCACTTCGTCTTAAATAGTAATTATAGGCACAGTCCACTTCTTAAAAGACAAACAAAGTCCTGTTTAAAAATGTTATTAAAAAGCACTCTATCTAGACCCTCTGATTACACAAGCGCACACTGACAGTTGGCACAAAGACTGGACAGAATTGTGAGCTCATGTGGCTGCTATGCAACTCACATAACTGTAAATCTAACAAAGAGAAAAAAAATATGCTTCTCACGTTCTGTTCCCACATCTGACATACAGCCGCAGGAAAAATTAAGAGATCACCCCAAAAAAAGTCTGACAGCATGACAAAACACATGAAAACTGTCATCAAAATCCAGATTATCACAAAAAAAATATTTGTGAACTTTTTCTAAATTCATGTAGAAATATGACATTGCTTAAAGGGGAATCTGAACTTGTTTTCTTTGCATCACTTGTGGTGTGAAAAATACTGAGCTCCTTTTCTGTTATTTTCACCTGTTTCCCCAGGTCTCATTTTCTGCAAAAAAATGCAAATAGAAACTATATTTTATTTAGAATTTAGGAGAAATATTGTTAGTAGTTCACCGAATGAAACAAAACATACCTATACAGTAAATATGACATTTTAAAAACAGGAAAATGGTCTCTTAACACCGTGTCTACACCGGACGCGACGCAACAAAAGATATTAGAAACGCATTAGAACACATTATCATTTTTATTTTGGCGTGATGTTACAAACCCATCAAGAACAAGCAGGTTGTCATGCGTCATGTCATGTTTGGTGTAGACACAGTGTTACAGTTAAAGACCTAGGCGTTATATTATACAGCAACCTGTCATTTAAAAATCACGTCACAAAAACAGCCTTCTTCCACCTCAGAAATGTTGCCAATTACAAAATATTCTATGTGTTGTTAACGCAGAAAAGCTTTTTCATGCATTTGTGACCTCAAGACTTGACTATTTTAATGCTCTTCTTATTGGTTGTCCTGTATCATCAATAAACAAACTACAGTTAGTTCAGAGTGCAGCTGCCAGAGTTCTTACCAGATCACATAACCCCAGTTTTATCATCTCTTCACTGGTTTTCCATTAAGTATCGTATTGACTTTAAAATTATTTGAATGACTTGAAAGCTGTGTTAAGTAGGTAGCGGCTAAAATGTTTAAGGCTTTATATCACACTACCACCTGTCACGCTCTGTAAGATCTCAAAACTCCAGACTAATAACACCTAGAATAACTAAATCCACCATAGGGGGTCGAGCTTTCTCATACGTAGCACCTTCATGATACTATTCGAGGGTCAGACACACTATCCCAATGTGGTTTCATTTTGGGTTGGTTGGGGCTGTGTGGGTCTGGTTTGGTCTTGTTTTGTGGTCGATGTCGGACAACAGAGGACTAAAGTTACATTATGCATTTACTATTTTCTCTGGTTGTTCCTCTGTTGTATGGTGTTGACCTCCATGGATTTGGCAGGTGGGGCTTCCTTGGTCACGGCTGGTGGGCTCTTCCTGTCCTTCGTGGACGTTTGCTCGGTGGCTTTTGGTCGGAGTCACTGAGTGCAGCTGTGACACGTCAGAGGAGATCTGGCCCTCCCTGCCGAGCCTGGTATCTCCAGACTTTTTTTCTCCATTTATTTATCATTGTAATTTGGGTTCCTCGCCACAGCAGGGTAGTGTTGGCCTGCTCACCGGGACACTGCATTTATTAGATATTATTATTAATTAGAATGATCTTGCTTGGTCTATAAACACCGTGCACTGTGCCGTGTTTTACCTTTCTGTGTTTTTCTGTTTTTCTTATTTGCTCCAGTAAAGCTGCTTTGGAACAATGCACATTGTGAAAAGCTCTATATAAATAAATTAAATTGAGGTCAAAATAGGAAATACACTTTATATTCAGCACTTTCAGACAGTTTGAGGTACATCCTTCAAACATCCCAATGTTGTGACAACACGCTTTAAAGGGCTGTTATCTGAATACGATTTTAATGACACCACGTACTAAATTTAGCATTATTGCCTTGAAAGCTCTTAAAGCATTTTTACACAAAATAAATAATAAATTCATAATCGCAAGTATATCGTATGTTTGTATCCATGATAAAATCCATATTCAAACTTTAAACGAAACATCAAGGCAATGATGCCAAACCACGAGCTTCCGTTTTCATAACCCTTTTCACAACAGGCAAAACAAACAACACCGATGACCAATAATGTACACACCTAATTAGATCAAAACAAATAGTGTATGTGCTTTCATCGCATAATGGCATAATGTAGCAGCATTAAAATAAAGCTGTTTGTCATTACCGGAGACGAGTGATGCTGATCCCGCGGCTTCTTTAGATCCACGCGCTGCACTGGAACGATTAGAACACTTACTCCGCGTTTAAAACTGATGCATATGGACGCAAGAGTTACATGAAGCTTTCCGTGGAAAGAAAATGTGTGTTTTCCTCAGTCAATCGTCTGCAGCGCATAAAAAAGTGTCCGATTTCACGCAACTCCCACATGTGGGAAAACACACAGCAGAGTTTTGAAGGGTTGCCAGATTGGCTGAGAACATCTCTCTAAACCCCACATTGTCATCATTTATAAAAGACTTTACCAAGCCAAATGTTGCTTTTGACTTTGAAAGTACATTTGACTATACTATTTGAAATAACATACAGGGATGTAATTAAATATTTTATGCAATCCCGTATGAACAAATTCAATTACAAGACCAATGAAGCCTTGAAAACCGAATTGCGCATTTCACTAAAACCTTCTATAATGTAATTTTACTGCCATCTGGTGGTCAAAGGTGGCAGTAGCGTGTGTTAAGCAAAGGCCGCAGGAGTGCAGGTCATATGTCTCCGTGTCAGGCAGACGAGCTTGTGTGCTGTGGGGTTGTTCTTGAGGCAGTTCTTCTCGTGGCCTTCTAACCTAAAACAATGAAATGAACATATGTCTAAATATTGTTTGGCATTAAAGCATCTAGAAACTGTTAAAGGTAAGTTAAAAAAAGTGGGTTAAATTGGAAAAGTTTGCTTCCACGTGTTCCACCTTTCAATTTGTACACTTATCTTTTATTTGTTCACTTAACTGTTCCCTCAAACGTTGAAGTGTGTTAATGTATATTAACACATGTTCACATGTTCTCATCATCATGGAGTCTGTCAATCATCACATAAAGAAAGTGAAAAACAGAGATAGACAATACATGTATGTATCTCCAAGCTGCATAACATCTCAGATTTTCTCTTTCTTCATGTAATACAGTAATAAACAGATTCGATGATGCTGAGACCAGGGCCCGATTGTTCACCTGGCGGCAGACACGACACAAGTGTATCTTGGTAGTTTCAGTCCGGCACAGTTATCATTTTCACGTCCAAGAGTTTTGCATAGTACTGTAAAGCAAAAAATGTCAATAAGGCATGATATTTGGAATGTTATGCGTTTGATTATTCAGGTCAAAGTGGACGAGTCTGATCTGACCACAGTGTGAGAATAATAAATGTGCTTTTTTGACTGACTCTTTATAGCTGATAGAATTAAATAGTTTAATGCATTCACTTGATTAGCTGTTTTTGCTCGATCTGGGGCATGCTTTAGGGTCACAGCATTCATTTCCTCCACACTCCGGGATGTTTGGTGTGGGTATGCTTTACTGCAGGCACCTTAAATTCACACAGATATTACAAATAAATAATTGTTTTCAGATAATTTCATAATTTTCATAAGTCATATTTCAAAAGCATCATACATAGATCTAGGTCACAGACAAAAGCATCTGCTACATACATTAATGTAATCATGTTTTCAAAATAGACTACTAACTTTTATAATCTAACTTTTATAATGTACAGTAAACTTTTTATTTATGTACATAGAACTAACGACTTCACAAACTAAATTCCAACATATTTTTAAACACATTATTAGTCATAAGTGGCTTCAGTTTTAGAAACGTAAGTATGATAACATCATTTATTAGGAGTTGTTGAAATTGAAGTTTTCCCTCTCTTCCTTTGTAACTGTACCGTCCCCATAAAGAGTTATCCCCCATTCTTTTCAGCATCCTCCTTATTCCATCTCCCAAGCTGCCTCCACTCTGAAGACACAGAAAACTAATCTACAAACAACAACAACAATCAGTAATAAAGCACAAGGGTAAATTGTTTTTAAATGATTAAACTAACCATGACTAGTAATGTTGCATATGCTATGGTACATACCATACCATCTTCTTTCGCAAGTCAGTATCTTTTAGCCTATCACACAGCTCTTCTAATTTCACAACAGTCTTGCAAGGCTCCTCTAGCACCTCTGTTAGATCAGAGACAGGTGCTTGGTTTGCTCATTGACTGCTGGATCGTTCCGATCGCTGCTGTGATGTTGTCTTGGATGTGGTCTAGTTTCAGCATGACTCTTCTCTCCAAACTCTCAAATAGTTTGAACTTGAATTTGATGTTTAAAACATAAGTGACACATTGCTGAAAACTAATCACATCAATGAAAAATTAAACACCCCTAAATGTCAACTTAAATCAACATACATCTTCTTTTTAGGAGACAATTAATAAAGCTGACTGTTATGATAATTATGATCAAATAAATAGTTACCATCTCGAAGGGACTGTGGATTAGTAACACTTCCTAAAACAAGTCATAAAACATTATTCGGGTCAATTTCTGTGTACAGGTGTGTGGTTTTCAAAAAAGACATATAGTATATACATACTATATGGACAAAAGTATTGGGACCTCTCCTTCTAATGAACAGCTTTGACTACTTAAGTCAATTTCAGGAGCACGAATCTTAATGCTACAGTATATAATGATATTCTAGAGAATTGCGTGCTTCTAATTTAGTACTTTTCTATTCCTCCATGACCATTTCTGCGTGCACAAAGCAAGGTTCAAAAAGATTTATGTTGATTTTTGGTTGTGTTTATTTCTTCATTGCTGTAAAGATTTTGGTAATGTGTCATTCATGTTTGAAAACATATTCTTAGTGTGCCAGCCAAGCACCTCTGACTCTGGTCTTACAGAGGAGCCGTGCAAGTCTGTGGTGGAATTAGAAGAGCTGTGTAAGAGAAAGCTGCTGACTTTCAAAAGAAGACTGTGTTTGCCATAACATGTGCATAACATGTTCATGAATTATCTTATATGTTTGGACGCAGTTAATTGTCATTAATACAAGTACTCATAGTGAGGTGCCTCAGGCAACGTCACAGTAGATATGTTTGCTTGTTTTTGTTTTGGTTGCTCTTCGTCTACAGTAGTCGAAAAATCCGTAAAAAATAAACATAAAAGTAAATCATAGTTACCTTACCTTCATCAGACTCTTCATCTCCAAAATTTAAAGAAAATGAACAGGGACAGTTTTTTTTTACATTTCTAAATGTATTGGTCATTTTTGCTAAACACTGGAACTTACACTCAGAAGCAACTGCTGATCTTGAACGTCTATTTATTTTCCTAACCCTCAAATTGGGAATCTCGTCTTCAGGGCCAAAGAAAATAGAGCAAAAAAGAAAGATCTAATATCAGTTAGATGCAAATATTCAATTCAATAACAGCGACATAATAATGTTTCACCTTGAGATGATTCACTGTCCTCTTTAACTGTAAAACATAATATGAGCATTTAAAGAAAAATATGTATAGACAACATCCATTTTGTCTTTTTTGATCATTCCAACTTCTTTTGTTTTATTTATATACTTACAATGTTGCGTCGGAGGTGCTCTTCTGAGCTGGAATTCTTCTTCTGCAAGAAACAAAAGTTAAAACTAAAATTGTCTTTCAAGATCTTACCTTACTTACATTGTCAGCACAGATCTGATACCTCTAAAGCGCCTTGGTGGGATGACCTTTCTTAAGTTTCCATTGGAGTCCTCAACATGAGAGGTTTCCACAGTCTTTTGGGCATGATATCTTGCCTGGTTGTAACTGTCTGTTTTCAAAATAGCACTACATCATTATGAATGGCTTTTTTATTTAGAAATTATGTCAAGTATTTGTTGAGATTAAAAATAACTTCTGTATTATTTTAGGTACTTTACCTGTGTCAGAAAACACTCTTACTGAATATTTGGCCAGAGCTGTTTATCTGGAATGGCACATTTCCTCACTAAGGTTCCAGCATTTGCAATTGGCCAGTAGCAAAACAATACCTTTCAGACATAAACAAGAATGTTTGATTTTTTTATATATGTATGTAGTTGACCTTTGTGGCAAGTCACCTCTTGCGCAATCGGCGTCGCTAGGGAAACGGCTGCCGATCGTCAACTCGCCAATCAACTGGGCACAACAGCCAACAGGACAGAAGACACGGCAAGCTACGACTCCCCAGGGATGGGCAGTATTTCAAATACATGTATTTAAAATATGTATTTGAAATACAAAATAGTATTTGTATTTTAAAGCCTTTGGAAAAATCTAATGTAATTTGTATTTAAATACATTTAAGATGAGTATTTTTGTATTTTCAAAATACTTTGAGCCAGTCAACCTTTTTATCAGGGAGTCTTCGTGCATCAACCAACATAATTGAGTCCAGACACGCCCCTCCCCAGCCCCAACATTCATCACGTGAGCTTCAGCTGTAGCTACAACCCAGCATTAGATCTGCGACTTTTCTGGAATAATGTGAGGATTTCAGTGTGGGAGACGGAGTGTCATGTGTGACGCCGTAAGCGTTGGAATAAGCGCACAGTTGCCGCTTTGTGCAGTTGAAGTCTTGTTTATACTTTCACAATTCTCATAGATACGCCGTGAAACTGTTTACTGCGCGCACTCCTCATTAAACCGACGAGGCTTTATTCTTGACATGCTCTCCGTTGTATAAATCTGTGAAACGACAGGGAGCGACTCTGATCAATTCTTCTCCAAATCATCAATAAGGAGCGATGAGAGGAAGTCATTCGTTTGCAGAATAATTTGTGAAACACTCCTCTTGTGATTAATGGATTTCTTCACATATATATTGATTAGGTTTTGGGTCATTTTTAGCTCATTATGTGAAAAAGTTTTGAGTACACTTCTTAAACCCTCAGTAAAACCCAGTTAACTTCAAATTGTGACATTATAACAAAACATATCAATATATGATAACATTAAACACTCTAAATTGAAAAATACGGTCTCATACATTTTTAAATGCATTATTTTCTTTTAATTAACGACTGTATTAAACAAAATAATCTCCATCAGTTTAGTGTATTGATTGTGTGCATCTGTGATGACACTGATGAATGATACACCACACAAAATCTTTAACTTTTAGTAGAAAAAAAACAACCTTTGGGTGAATAATGCCAAATTCTAATTTTATTTATTTTTTATTTTAGACAAACTTTCTATTTTCGTTACTGAGTTCGAAGTTATGATGGTGATAAAGCATAATAAAATAAAAAAAAATTATAAAGTGTCTTTTTTTGTAGTTGTGTATTTCCTACCGGGCAGGGGAAGGGAAGCGGTAAATAAAATGAAAACGAAAGTTTCTTAGCAGTTAAACACATCATGCTTTTTGGCATTTAGAATAAGCCCAGATAGATTTCAGCCTAATAGGGGTACATGCACTGAGTCACCAATTTCACATGTATTTTGAGTATTTTCAAAATACAAAATACTGTATTTGTATTTAAATACACTTTTCTACACAGTATTTTGTATTCGTATTTTAAATACATTTACATGTATTTATGCCCATCCCTGCGACTCCCATGCGTGAGTTAACCCTAACCGTCCTGCAGGCTCGGACGAGTGACGATCTGCAGCACACTTGGGAAGATTCACAAAGGAGATACACACACACGGTGGACGGACACGCACCTGGGCATGGAGGTCACGAAACACTGAAGGAATAGTTCTAGAGACACTCCCACGCCAGGCATCCATCCACCCACAAGACTGCGCACAGATCACCAGCACTTTAACGCCTGAATAAAAACATAAAAACACCTCTTGTGTATGTGTCGTCTCTCCACCTGCAACACCTTGTTTAATGGTTATTATTTGTTATATAAAAACATATTGTGGTTGTCCTTCTTAAGCTCAGATGTCCAAATTAACATTTTTTTAAGGAAATGGATATATACAGTGTTGTTAATGTTGACAAGCCCTTTTTTTCCACAATTATTATTGGCTAGATATTAAAAAAAAAAACAGTGACAAACATAAGGGGTGACTAAAAATATTGATTTATGGCAAAAAATTAAATGACAAAACATTGAGATACAATGATTCAGAATGACAGCAGCGCTTTACTGTATGTACTAAATCCTACCCCATCTTTCCACTCTAACCATAAGGATGGTGCCACCTCAGCTTCATTTTGTTCAATGAAGTGGAGCACCACAAAGCACAAATAAACCTGTAGGTAAAGTTCAGATAAATCTGTAAATTCAGCTTGTGATACACAATTATTCTGTCTATTAATTATGTAATTATCGAATAGGTGATACTGGATGGCCACCAGTGTTTTGAAGAACAGTGTTTCCGGTTCCTGCTTGCATCGCTGCCGGCGGCTGGTTTGTATCCTCTGACACTTGCTTCACCTCATATTTGTTCTTGGTCTTAATATTAGTGTATTTTACTATCGTTACCTATCACTGTCGTTGCCAAATTATTTATAACTTTATATTCTAAACCTATATTAATTGAAACGTAACTCCGCTAGAATAGTATTAGCGTGTTAGCTTGCCTTCTGTCCACACTGTGGAATATCATCTCCCCCTATTTGTCTTGTGTGCTAACTGTTTCTCTTTTTAAGCGTATATACTAAGACTCATCAAGCAACCTTGGTAAGTTAGGTGTAATAAAGCACTCGCATCTTGAGGATCCATGTGCGGCTTTATTGAAACCAAAGTTGTTCAAGCAGAGTCAATCACCAGCAAACAGTTCGTAATCCAATAGCAGGCATGGGTCGGGGCAGGTAGCAGACAATCTTTATCCAGGGGCAGGCGTAAGTCGAGACAGGCGGCAAACAATCTTGAATTCCAGTAACCAGATCAGAGTCCAAAGACAAGCAGCAAACAAACACGAAAGGTATAGGCAATCCAGAGGAAATACACAGATATGCAGGTAGTAGGAGATACAGCTCAGAAATGTTAACCGGGGCCAAACAAGACTTCGCAAAGATCCAAGGAGGGTACATGACTTAAATAGCTCCCACAATGAAGTTCAGCTGTGCAAGTAATCAGCAACAGGCATGTGGGAAATGAGTCCAAATAGGTTCAATATTCTGGGGAGGGAGCCCTCTGGTGGCGAACGGAAGAGTCTGCAGGAACCTCATTCGTGACAGAGCCCCCCCTGCGAGCGGCTCCTGACGCGAGGAGGCAAATGACGCCGGGGTCTTCCACGTGGTCGGGATGCCGGTCTCTCCGGATGCGCTCTGTGAAACTCCGCAATGAGAGTGGGCCCATTAACCCAGGAACGCTCCTCCGGCCCATACCCCTCCCAATCCACCCATATTGTAGGATTCTTCCCCGGCGCCTGGAATCGAGAAGGTCGTTGACCTGATACGCCTCCTCGCCGTCCACTAGGATGGGTGGGGGACCCCGAACACCAGTCTGCTCCTCCTCTCCCGCTCTCGGACCACAAGCAGGTTTCAGGAGTGAGACATGAAACGTAGGAGAGATCCGATAATTAGATGGCAATTCAAGATGAAAAGAAACCGGTGTAATTTGTCTGATAATTTTGAAAGGACCAACATACCTGGGACTGAGTTTCTTGCACGGCAACCTGAGACGAATATCTCTAGTGGAGAGCCAGACCCATTGACCTGGAGTATATACTGGATTGGGACGGCGATGACGATCGGCCTGCATCTTCTGTCTCCTGACAGCCCGAAGAAGGTGCGTATGAGCATGATTCCAGATCTCCTCACTTCTCTGAAGCCAGCTATTAACAGCAGGTAACTCGGTGGGATCCCCAGACCACGGAAAGAACGGGGGTTGAAAACCCAGTATACATTGGAATGGCGTCAGTCCTGTAGAGGGTTTCTGAAGTGAATTCTGTGCATATTCTGCCCACATAAGGTAACGACTCCAGACCATTTGATTCTGTTGACAATACGATCTGAGGAAACGGGTGATCTCTTGATTAAGACGTTCAGTCTGTCCATTAGATTGAGGGTGGTAACCTGAGGTGAGACTGACATTGACATTAAGTTGTTTGAAGAAGTTAGACCATGCTCTGGATGTAAACTGGGGACCACGATCTGACACAATGTCTTCAGGGATACCATAAAAACGAAAGACGGAATTACAAATAACCTCTGCTGTTTCCAGTGCAGAAGGCAGTTTGGGAAGGGGAATGAGACGGCAGGCCTTGGAGAAGTGACCAATAACAGTGAGTATAGTGGTATTACCGTTAGATTCAGGAAGGTCCGTAATGAAGTCAATGGCAATATGAGACCACAGACGGCGAGGAGTGGGTCATGGTTGCAGTAAACCCGCTGGTAGTTGCTTCGGGGATTTGTTTGTGTTACAGGTAATGCATTCGTGAACAAATAGATTCAGGCAGAAGATTAGCATTAGACGTGTCAAAAGTGTGACAATCGTGTTGGCGTGACAGGGCATCAGCTTTAGTATTCTTAGTTCCTGGGCGATAGGTCATGGTGAATTCAAAGCGAGTGAAGAAGAGTGCCCACCTAGCCTGTCTGGGGTTCAATCTCTTGGCAGTTCGCAAATATTCTAGATTCTTATGGTCCGTTAGAACAGTGAAGGAATAGTTTGCTCCCTCCAGCCAGTGGCGCCACTCCTCCATAGCTGATTTCATAGCCAATAACTCTCTGTTGCCAACATCATAGTTTCGTTCAGCGGGTGTAAGTTTGCGTGAATCGTAAGCACAGGGGAAAAGTTTAGGTGGAGGACCATGGCGTTGCGAGAGAATCGCACCGATGCCTGTGTTTGAAGCATCCACATCCACAATGAGTGGTAATTCTGGATCAGGGTGATATAGGATGGGAGCGGATGCGAAACGTGATTTCAGTTCTTTGAATGCCTCTATGGCCGTGGGTGACCATAACAGATGGGATGAATTTCTCTTGGTTAATGACGTTAGCGGGGCTGCCACAGCAGTGAAGTTTCTTATAAAGCGGCGATAAAAGTTAGCAAATCCCAGGAACCGTTGTAATTCCTTTAAAGTGATGGGTTGTGGCCAGTCGAGAACTGCTTTGACCTTCTTTTCATCCATGGCAACACCATCCTGACTGATAACATAACCCAGGAATGACGTGGAGGTCTGGTGAAACTCGCACTTCTCAACTTTGGCATATAATTGATGTTCAATGAGTCGTTGCAAGACCTTCCGAACATGTTGGATGTGTTCTTGGTATGAGTTGGAGAAGATGAGAATGTCGTCGATGTATACAATCACAAATCGGTTGAGAACATCACGAAAGACATCATTAATGAAAGACTGGAATACTGAGAGGGCATTAGCTAGACCGAAGGGCATGACCAGGTATTCATAATGTCCCGTACTAGTAGAAAAGGCAGTCTTCCACTCATCTCCTTCTTTAATCCGAATGAGATTATAAGCGTTTCGGAGGTTTAATTTGGAAAAAAAATTGGCTCGCCGGAGTTGTTCTAAGGCTGGAGGTACTAGAGGTAAAGGGTAACTGATAAGAGATCTGTAATCGATACATGGCCGCAATCCACCATCCTTTTTCTTGACGAAGAAGAAACCAGCAGATGCTGGAGATGTAGATTGTCAAATAAATCCTTTTGAGAGTTCTTCCTTGATGTAACTCTCCATAGCTTCGGATTCTGGTTGTGAGAGGGGAAAGATTCGACCCTTAGGAGTTGTTGAGTGCGGGACTAGGTCTATGGCACAGTCTACTAGTCGGTGAGGAGGAAGTTCAGAGGCTTTGGATTTATTGAAGGCCTCCACGAGATCAGCATATTCTGCAGGTAGTAATAGGGTCGCTGTAGATTCAACCTTAACTGTGGCAGACTGAATGGGAAGTGACGAGTTGGTTGTGATGCACTTGAAGTAACACATAGGATCCCATTGCATGATTCGACATTCCTTCCATGAGATGAGCGGGTTATGTTGAAGTAACCAAGGTAATCCAAGAACAATGTGGTTGTGAGTAGATGTGATGACGTAGAACTGTATAGTCTCAGTCTGCGTAGTCTCGGTTACCAGTTGTAAATCGATGGTGACTTGCGCAATCCTTCCATCTCCGAGTGGGCGTCCATCTAGCGCCTCCACTGACAAATGAGAAGTACAACCAGTTTCCGGAAGTTGATGTTGTTGAACAAATTCTTGTGATATGAAATTTCCTGCTGCCCCAGAATCAATTAAGGCTGATGAGACGATCTCTCTGCTCTCTACTTTCAACATTACAGACACTTTCATACAAGAGTTAGAATGATGCAATTGAATGCACGGACTCACCGATGATGTTTTATGTTGAAATGGTCTCGTTGGACATGTTAATAGCAGATGACCCTCCTGACCACAGTAAAGACACAGATGCAAACGTAGTCGGCGATTTCGTTCTTCAGGAGTTAGGTGAGTGTAACCAAGCTGCATAGGTTCTGCTCGAGGTGTAGAAAGAGGGCTGAAAGTACTGGATGTCGTCGTTGGAATCGGACAACGTGAACGAATGAGATTGTCAATCTGTATTGCGAGATCAATGAACTGACTGAGTGTTCTTCCCTCGTCTCTACAGGCTAGTTCAGCTTGAAGTTCCAGACTAAGCCCTTTCCGAAAAAGTAGTTTTAAAGTGCTCTCCACCCAGTCGGTTTGAGCTGCCAGCGTGCGAAAAGTTAAAGCATACTCAGCGGCCGTGTTCTTTCACTGGCATTCACTGGCACCGCACCCTTGCCTCCTTCAGAATGTTCAAAAATCTCTGTGAACCGCAGCAGGAAGTTATCAAATGTAGGAAAAGCTGCACCATCATCCCTCCAGACCGCCGTCACCCATTCTAGAGCCTTGACCTTGAGAAGTGAAATCTTACTAGAGTGTGATGAATACATCGCTGGTTGTAGGTTGATAAACAAAGAGCACTGTAATAAAAATCCCTTACATTTAATTGATGCCCTACGATACCCGCTCACCGATACCCAGACGAAGGGAAATAACTGGCAGGATACCTACCGCTCGAGAACCCTTGTTAACACCGCAAGGTAGCCAGGAACTCGAATAGCCTGAAAACTGTATACTGTAAGAATGTAAACTTCTCACGTCCCCTTGTCTAAATAAAATTCTACGGTTGAAGAGTCTAGTCGACGGAACACACAGAGTTTCAGGATCCTGGAGACAGAGTTTGACACAGACACAAGTGCTTGTTCAATCAGAGTCCAAAGTTTATTGTATTAAGGACTACTAAGCTTATAAGCTTGCATCAGGAGGCGTCATATAAAACCACCAAAACAGTGGAAAATCACCAGACTTTCTGTTTAGTCTTATTCCTCCTGAACAATCAGATATGATTACATATTTAATATTACAATAACAAAACAATTGTCCCAAGACATTATTAGGAACCTTGAGATGGAGAACAACAGATTCTTATATCAACATAAAACAGCATAAGACATGATACAACTTTCAACGAGGTTAAACAACAAGAAAGTAAGGAGCAAATATTATGAATAGAAGGTAATAATAGAGAATAGAGAATAATAAGATAAAGCTATGAATACATATGATGAATATTGGAATAAACACAGATGCAGTATTTGTGGGGAACAGGATGAAATCCAGATTCTCACAATGGCCACTTTCAGACCAACGGTCTTACAAGCTGTCCTGTGTCCCTTTAAAGAACAAATATATATAGAGTAGTACAAAAGGTTAATACAAAGTCTTTAATAAAAAGATAGTTGCATTTGCGTATTTTTGTGTGGTTTTCTGGGTTGCAAGCTGATCTTTGAGGTAAAAGATCAATCAGACTGATTTGTAATAAAAACATAACAACACCAATCACCCTCAATAAAAACGAAAACATAAACATAATTATATCTACTCTTCATCATCTACCGTGCCAATCTCAATTACCGAATCGTCAAGCTCATTATCTCCTTCAATTACATTGTCACGTTCATCAATATTTCTCGGTTCTTCTATCACCGGTATTGGTTCTGGTTCTAACTCAGGTGTGTAAACATAATCATTGTCATCCTCGTCCGTATCGCTGCTATGATCAAATATGGATCCCCAAGTTTGATTCTGATCTTTCGGACGATAACTTTTAGATGTGCGTCTAACCAACATAGCCTGATTGACGTCAGTCGTTCTTTTTGCTAACATCATTCGATCGGTTCCTTTGGTTGTAAAGGAAGTAACAGATCTTTTAACACATCCGACCACACACTGCAACATGCATGGCAAAATAGTAACAAGGCTAAGATGGTCATCACAACTGGAATTACTGTACCGGTTATCCAACATCCCCATCCCCCGGCTAGGCTGTCCAACCATTGAAACCATGTTGCATCTACCGGTGTGGGTTCACGAACTGATTCTCTCATGTGCTTCACAACGTCAGTGACATTGTCTGCATAATCTGGAATTGAAAAACAACAAGATACTCCTAGCATTTTGCACACCCCTCCTTTCTCTGCTGTTAATATATCCAAAGCAAGTCTATGTTGCACGACGGCAACTCTCATTTTCTTTAATTCGTTAGAGATTAAGTTTAAAGCTTGTGCTGTGTCCTTTTCCAAAGAAAGAATTTGCCATGCCAGACCATTAATTTTGTTCAGAGCAACAGTAGTACCGATTCCTGTAAACAAACCTGCTAGGGACCATCCCACGTTTTCCCAAGGAGTAGTCCATGGATCACTAATCTTGTGGCCTGCATAATAATAAGGCAGTTTTATTTCCCTTTTTTGTCTATTCAAAGATGTGGCCAGATTTGTCTTTTCCATTATGTTAGTTCCTGTGGACAAAATAGCAGCATAACAACAACCTTTCCATTCCCCTGCATCTAAATGGTAATATGCAGTTTCACCACAAACCCACACCATTCCTGGTGAACTATCTAAGTGTGAAAATGGACATTCAAATCCCTCAGTAGTTTTATTGAGATATTGTATGGTGCAATTATGATGTCCGTGTGACGGCGATCACAGTTGCTGGTCCGTGGTACTTTGGTTCTCCAACCTTTGTTGGCTTCAGACTCCTCACAAAAACGTTTTGTCCTGGAACAAAGTTATGGGTAGGGTTTTCTGAGGGAAGAGGAAGGCACAAAGAAACATCAGCACATATCGAATTTAACTTTTCGACTAGGGAGGTCACGTAGTCTTCCTGGATCACCTGAAGATCACCTAAACAAGAAATACCAGACCGGCCTTTGACCCACGGGGTTCGGGAAAGGTCTACCCATTAGTACCTCGAACGGTGACAATTTTGTTGTGGAAGATGGGGTCATTCTTATTTCTGCCAAGACTGCAGGCAATAAATCAACCCACTTTCTTCCTGTATCGAGTACAGCTTTTGTTAGTCGTGTTTTCAGTGTTAGATTACATCTCTCTACGACTGCTGCACTTTGCGGATGATAAGGAATATTAAAATGCCAATCAATAGACAACGCTTTTGCTAAGAACTGTGTTACCTTTGACGTGAAACTCGTCCCGTTGTCCGATTCCAATACGGCCGGTACGCCCCACCTGTGCACAATTTCCTTCGTTAAGATTTTTACCACTGTTTTAGCATCTTCCTTTGCGCATGGAAATGCTTCAGGGCCACTTTGAGAATCGATCAACAATTACTAAAAGATATTTTAAGTTACCTATTGGCGGCATGTGCGTAAAATCAATTTGTAAATGTTGAAAGGGAGCTTCCGGATGTGTCAATGCATCGTGCTTAGCTGATTTGTGCGGATTTACCTGAGCACATGTTAAGCATGCATCCAAAACAAGCTTTGCTGTTCTGTGAACATCGGCTATACAATACAATTGATTAATTGCTTGAACTACTTTTGCACAACTGGTGTGAGATAACCAATGGTAATGTCTAATTAGGATAATTAACCCTAATTTCGGTAGTGCTATTCTACCCTGTCCATCTCGAATAATCCCTCCCTTGTCAGGAGTTCAAAGATTTTTTCTCCAATGCTCTAAGTCTCCCTGTGTTGTTTGACTTTGTAGGAATTTGATTTGTCAGGTACATTCATTATGTGCACTGTCATTGCTACATGTGTTTCATCCTTATATGAAATGGTGATTTAATCTGACCTTGGGCTGCTGCCTTTGCGGCTTCATCAGCCCTTCTGTTGCCTATAGTCTGTTCATCCTCCCCCGAAGCGTGACCCTTGACCTTTACTATGGCCACTTCGAGCGGAAGCTGAACTGCTTTAGTCAACTGTCCTATCAGATTTGCATGTGCTATTGGCTTTCCATCAGCAGTTTTAAAACTTCTCGCTTCCCACATTCTGGCATAATGGTGAAGAACACTCCACGCATACTTGGAGTCTGTATAAATTGTTACTCTCTTTCCTGTCATCAGCTCACAGGCCCGTATTAATGCTATCAACTCTGCCGCTTGAGCCGAATTGTAATCTAGAGCAAAAGCTTCTTTTACCTCTCCTGACTCGGAAACCACAGCATAGCCACAGAGCTAGACACCGTCAGGTGGCTTTGAACAAGACCCATCGACATAAATATGTTCTCCCCCCTCTAGGGGCGTATCCAACAGATCGAACCTAGAAGAGTAAGAGGTGGTCAGTTCAAAGATGCAATCATGTTCAACATTAAAATGTGCCATGTCTACCATACCCAAAATACCCAGCAAAGCAGGATTAATGTTTGCTGTTGTTTGAATGCTAAGATTTTTCGTTGCGAACAGAGTAGCCTCGTAACCTGAGCGTCGTTGCGCTGTCATGTGTTGTGTTTGCATGTTGTGTAAGATTACCCCAACCTGATGGGATGCATATAATATTAAAGGGTGTGACAGCACAGTTTTCTCAGCCATCTGTACAATCAGAGCAGCTGCAGCTGCAGCCACCGCACGAAGACATGCTGGCATACCTGTGACTATGTTATCTAACCTTTTAGACAGATATGCAACTGGCCTATATGTTGAGCCATGAATTTGCAATAGGACACCCAGACCTGCACCCTCTGTCTCCCTAACATGCAAGTGAAAAGGTTTTGTGTAGTCCAGCAGGCCCAATGCTGGTGCTGCCGTGATGGCTGCTTTCAAAGCATTGAACTGTTCATCAGCTTCCGCAGTCCACTCCAATGCTGTGTTTGGCGGAGCTTTGTGATCTATCAGACCCCTCAGGTGCCTATCGTGAATCGCGCAGTCAGGTATCCACTGTCTACAATAGTTATTTAGTCCCAGAAAGCTTTGTAACTGCTGCACTGTTCGTGGGGACTTAACCTTTCTGATCAGCTGGACCCTGTCTGTGGATATTGCTCTGAGACCCTGCATCACCACATGTCCCAAATAGGTTACCTTAGTTTTGACCCATTGCAGTTTCTCTTTCGAAGCTTTGAAACCTGTTTCGGCAAGTACATTGCAAACAATTATAGATGCTCTTTCACAGTCCTCCTCCGTCTCCCCCGTCACGAGTATGTCATCTGCAAACTGAAGCACACAAACTGTGGAAGGCAAATCACTCATTTTGGCCAAAGTTCTGTGCACTGCTGCAGAAAAGACAGCGGGTGAGTCTACATAGCCCTGAGCAAGGCGTTTCCACGAATATTGCTGCCCCTTAAATGTAAATGCTAACAAAGGCTGAGTATCTGGGTGTACAGGTACAGAGAAAAAGGCTGCACACAGATCAATTAATGTGAAATACTTGTGCGAATGTGGCACTGAATTCATAACAGTCAAAACATCAGGCACAATTGGTGCGAGTGGTATGATTAACTGGTTAACTGCTCTTAAATCTTGAGTTAATCTCCAAGTTTTCCCATCAGCTTTCATAACAGGATTAATTGGTGTGTTATATGGTCAGTGTGTTTGTTCGAGGACACCTATGGGATTCCTTTTGTGCCAATAAATACGAACGCGAAATTAAAAAAACCAAACAAAAATAAACAACACGAAAGAAGAAATACACTTTGAAAGCGAAAACAATGAACTCCAATTGCAAACTTTTAACATACTTTCAAACAAACTGCATTCATCATCAAATTTTTCTAAATATCCTTTTCGAAAATCATTGTTTCTGAATACATTGCCCGAGATTTCGTTTGCGCTTCATTATTTTTCGTTTACACTGCAAAAAGTTACGTTCGGACTTCTGGCACAAACCTCTCGCCTGGGCGGGAGTTAACAGTGCTTTACTCTCATTGGCTAGTCAGATTTTGATCGACAGGTCCGTGACCCAGAAGTGGAAGAAGTCTCCGCGGCATTGCGCAACTTTAGAAAGCGATCTGGAGGTGGACGGTGAAGTTACTTGTGATTAGTTACCTTTGTTATTAAACGTTTTTTTTGCTACAGTTTGGATTGAAATGTACGGAGCCCGGCTAGTCTTTTTGCATAACCTTACATTTTTAGAAACATCTACTATTCATTTACATTCTTAACAAGTACTGCTGTTATTTTCCCCAAATGCGGTCAATTATGTAAATGGATAAAAGGAATCAGTGTTTAAATACATTTTACAGAATACTGTCTAGTAACTCTGTCTTTCTCTCTCTCTGTTTACCCTCATGTGTTAAAACTGTTGAGCGCAGATTGTTTATTCCTTATCATATGGTATGGATTGATTTGATTTAATTCAATATTACTTTGACTTGAGTCTACCTTATAAAGAGATCCTTTATATTTTAAGTGTCAAACACAGGATAACTATTAGTCTAAAGACACTCAAAAAAATCCTGTGTAGAAATGGACTATTTGGATTTATTGACAACACAAAAACAGCACAATTAGGGATATCCAGCGATACGTGGCGATGCTGACCCACTTGCTGGAAAGAGGAGCTTCATCTGTGGCAAAAGCAGTCTCCAAATTTAGGGATATATGACAGAAGTCATTCATCTGATGTTTTATATGTCCCAAAATAATCTGAAACGTTTTCTGTATAACAGGAATACAGACCCTCATGTCATTTAATTTCTGTTGAACAAAAAATATATATTTTGAGAAATGTGTGGTGTCCATTACATTGAAGGCTACTATTACAACTAAAACTAATAATAATCATATTAATAATTCTAATTATTATTATTATTATACAATAAGGGCAATGTATTCTGGTTATCAACATTCTTCAAAATATATTTTGTGTTCTGCAGAGGAGGTCGCATAAGTTTGAAACGATCTACATGTTTTTTTTTTATTTTAGGACCAACATAATTTCACTTCGATTCATGCTGTCCTTCGTTAGGGATATTTTCATGTTAATCATATTGTCTGGCACAAAAGTATTTTTATGCTTTAATAAGATTTCCTGTGCCTCAGTGGTAAGAACATGGCGATTGGTTCTATCCAGTATATTGCACAAAGTCAGAAACATATGTATAATATAATGCAATGTTCGTCGCTTTCAAAGCATCAAAAATACTTAAATTATGTAAATGTTCCGTTTGAATTCTCTTATGTATCGAGACAAAAACATGATCTTTCTGTATGTTTCCTCACTGGTAACCTGCTCCCTTGCGAAGCTTATAGTTTTTTGTAATAAAGGTAATCACCTGTGTTTGGGTATTGATTATCGGCAAACCCATGGATTGTACTACGGTAACCATGTTCTAAACAGTAGTGAAATAAGGGCTGTATGCTTCATGCAACATTTTATTAAATCCATGATTCTACTTTTTATCGAGAATAAATGTAAATGTTTTACGACATAACCTGGTACATTGCTCGTATTTTACTGGGGTTTACCTTCTCCCCTCGATAAGCTGACAGTCACGTCATCCAACTCATTTATAAGAAAATTCTCAATTTTGTAAAATATTGTTAAACACACAATGTTGCGTGTTCTGTTCCTTGCTTTAGGCGCCAGGTTTCCAAAATGAGGGAGGGGCCACAAATCCGTGAGTACAGTTTGCAAAACCGTGCGCCCGGATTGCGAAAGCGTGGGTACAGATTATGAATTTGTGGGTACAGATTTCAAAAACGGAGGGGACGGATTGTATACTCGTGGGTACAGTTTATCAATCCGAGAGCACATATTTGCAAACTGTGGGAACCGTTTAAAAATCTGTGCGTACAGATTTTTAAACCTTGGAAATGAATTACAAAACTGTGGCCACGGATTAGCAGGTCTTGTTTTTTTTTCTCCGACGTGTGACAGGCCGGGCTCCGTACATTTCAATCCAAACTGTAGCAAAAAAAACCGTTTAATAACAAAGGTAACTAATCACAAGTAACTTCACCGTCCACCTCCAGATCGCTTTCTAAAGTTGCGCGATGCCACTGAGACTTCTTCAACTTCCAGGTCACGGACCTGTCGATCAAAATCTGACTAGCCAATGAGAGTAAAGCACTGTTAACTCCCGCCCACGCGAGAGGTTTGTGCCAGAAGTTCGAACGTAACTTTTTGCAGTGTAAACGAAAAATAATGAAGCGCAAACGAAATCTCGGGCAATGTATTCAGAAACAATGATTTTCGAAAAGGATATTTAGAAAAAATTTGATGATGAATGAAGATGGTTTGAAAGTATGTTAAAAGTTTGCAATTGGAGTTCATTGTTTTCGTTTTCAAAGTGTATTTCTTCTTTCGTGTTGTTTATTTTTGTTTGGTTTTTCTTATTTCGCGTTCGTATTTATTGGCACAAAAGGAATCCCATAGACACCCTGCTTGACAAAATTTTCAATCAAATGTTGAATGCCTTGTTCCTTATCTTTAGACAAAGGGTATTGTTTAATGTAGTCAGGTTTGTTTGTTTTAAGTTTAGCCCTATAAGGTTCCATATCAATGAAACCAGTTTCATCCCTGAACTGAGACCATAACAAAGGGTTAATCCTGGTGTCCACTCCTGTAGGCATGCTGCCACTGGAGACAGATGCCCTTGAGCCGCTTATCAGTCCACTTGTAGGCAGAGGATCGACGAATGCCTGTAAACTAGACAGAAAGGAAAAAAACAACCTAGTGAATAGTAAACTTAATATCCATGCCTAATTTATGCATCATATCACGACCTAAAAGATTTAATGGAGCACCAGTGTTCTCATGTTTGCTCTGTGGTGTGTGCTGTTGTGTGTGCGTCTCACCAGAAGTCGGCTTGCGCAGCTGTCTGCACTCTCGTTTGTAATGGCCCCTCCTTCCGCAATGAAAGCAGATTATTTCTGACTTCTTCTAGGATGCGGCAATTGCGGATTTACAGACGTTTGTTCAATGTTCCTTTTTCCAGGATAGCCTATAAACATGACATTCTCTAAAGTCATATCATGCAAGTTTGAAGTCGTTATTCTGATCAATTGCGCTTGCTTATGATTCATGTTATTTAACGGAGTGCTAAAAAAACAGAGGCTTTATGTCACTATTTAATGGCAATTTAGAATCTTCAATCCATGCTTTATTAAAACGCACAAAAATTGAGCAGCTGAGTCTCTCTTGCTGCCTGTTTCAAAAGATAAGACCTGTTGACTCCCTAGCCATTTATCAAGAAACACTCTTATCTGTCCAAAAAAATATTTCAACATCTTTAAAAGTTTCCAAAACAACGCATGTGGGTTTGCAAAATGGACACATATTTTCCCGTTTCCAGCGCGTACCCAAACCATTGAATTTTGAGGGTTTGTAGTTACATTATGTTTATCAATTAACTTTTCCTGTTTGATCTCTTTTGGTTTTATCGGCAGTGATGGTGCAGAGGGAGAAGTCTGTGTCTGGCAAGGGTTTGTATATCCCGGCGGCTTTTCTAATGGCCACCGGTTTTGATTTGCATACGCAATAATTTTTGTTTTTTCCGGACCCTGGTCCCAAACCTTTTTCATGTCTTTCCATACTGCATAGGCTTTATTCATGTATGGATAATCCCATGTTGGGTCTCCCCAACCTCCTTGTGACATGCCCCTTGCCAGTAACATACACTCATCAGAAAATGAACCTTCCCTCGGATAGGGCATATCAATTTTCGGTTTTATTCCCTCCGACCATGCTGCGATATTGTTAACATGGATCTGTATAAAATCCCTGATTATTTCTCTACATAAATGCGACTGGCGTTTCGCCCGGCAGTGGCCTTGAAATAGAATTCCCCATTTTACACTTTCAAACCCGGCGGTGATAAAACAGTACAGTACAGACAAAACAAGGAAAAACCCTCGTGTTCAATCGACCAACCGTTTCACCAGTATATTGCGATCAGAGGTGGATATTAAATTCACCGTCTTTTTCTGATAACAATATCTCAATATATCATGCAGTAACAGTGCAGTATATTTTCAATTTTAACTGTAATAATGTTATCTTTTAGAATAACCATTAAACAGATTTTATTTCTTTTTATTTTTCGTGAGTAACAAAGCCTCCTCAAAGCTAACACTTCGATCCCAAATAACAGTGTGATCAAGACTGCATTAACCATTCATATTCGTGCCTTAATAATTATTTTACTAATCACTGTTGCCAGCCTCATTGGTACAACAATGGGAAGCGAATCCCACTAACTTGAATTGAAACCTATTCATATCCGTTAAAAATTATTTTACTAATCACTGTTGCCAGCCTCATTGGTACAACAATGGGAGAATCAACTCCCACTAACATGAATTTAAAACCTATTCATATCCGTTAATAATTATTTTACTAATCACTGTTGCCAGCCTAATTGGTACAACAATGGGAGAATCAACTCCCACTAACATGAATTTAAAACCTATTCATATCCGTTAATAATTATTTTACTAATCACTGTTGCCAGCCTCATTGGTACAACAATGGGAGAATCAACTCCCACTAACATGAATTTAAAACACACAAGAATCCTACAGGGTAAGCGTTAGATTTCTGTAAGTCATAAAGAACTGTATAGAAAAACACTTACCCCTTTTAATGTAGGTCTGTGACCGATCGTCAGTGCGCCTCAGGCCTTTGTTCTCCTTGGTTCTAAGAGAGAAGAGTCTCCCCTTTCGCAGACGAGCCCCCAACTGTAAGAATGTAAACTTCTCACGTCCCCTTGTCTAAATAAAATTCTACGGTTGAAGAGTCTAGTCGACGGAACACACAGAGTTTCAGGATCCTGGAGACAGAGTTTGACACAGACACAAGTTCTTGTTCAATCAGAGTCCAAAGTTTATTGTATTAAGGACTACTACTTATAAGCTTGCATCAGGAGGCGTCATGTAAAACCACCAAAACAGTGGAAAATCACCAGACTTTCTGTTTAGTCTTATTCCTCCTGAACAATCAGATATGATTACATATTTAATATTACAATAACAAAACAATTGTCCCTTGACATTATTAGGAACCTTGAGATGGAGAACAACAGATTCTTATATCAACATAAGACAGCATAAGACATGATACAACTTTCAACGAGGTTAAACAACAAGAAAGTAAGGAGCAAATATTATGAATAGAAGATAATAATAGAGAATAGAAAATAATAAGATAAAGCTATGAATACATATGATGAATATTGGAATAAACACAGATGCAGTATTTGTGGGGAACAGGACGAAATCCAGATTCTCACAGATACCCGCCCACCGATACCCAGACGAAAGGAATTGACTGGCGGGGGCTGCAAGGCCCAACCTTCATCCAATCACCCCTCCTAAGAATTCCTTCAATCCAAAACAGACATCATTCTTACCTAGAACAACCGCAAGGTGCAGGAATCTCTATCTGAACTCCGTTTCCCCTGAGTGTCCTCTATTTTGGCTCCCGACTTCACAGTCACGGGGACCCATCACGTTACCCAGCATACAACTCTTCCTCTGTCTACCAGCCTCCCTTTATTAATATACTTCAATCTTACCCTTAAACTAATAGATTTAAATTGTCTAGACAACCAATTGTTGCCAAACATAGGACTTGATATGTCTCTCGCTCTTCTTGCACTGGTAAGACCCAATAAAGAAAACTTTTTTTGTAAAAATTTACCGTTTTGGAGAAGATCAGCTCCAACTACCTATGTCTCTCCCAAACCTCATGGGATTTATATTTTTATGGGGAAATCCCTGCACGGAGTTAATTCCTGGTGAGCAATATGCTATTCCCGCCTATACTCATTCACCTGCTCTTAACATTATTATTTTGTTAAGGAGTCCCGGGACAACATAACTGATTGTTATAAACACCCTCATGCAATAACCTTCTTCCTGTATTCTCTTTTGGCACATCTATCTTTGTACTCATTTTCTATTCAAATTCTCTTTCTCTCTTTCATTATACACACTTTTGCCCAAAACGGAACTCTAAAGACATTAAGTTTACGATAAAAACATCGCCGACTGGCGCCCTCCGAAGCCCCGCCTCATTAGCTAGTCAGAGCAACAGCCAATGGTGAGTCGCCATTGGCAGATCAGAGAATACGACCATAATTCACACATTGTTAGTAATACTTTTGCAAACAATCACATAACAACCTATTTTGACATTATGACGTGAAATGTGGAGGACTTTGGAGACATGAATGAGCCTAAAATGTCATAAACATAAGAAAGCACTGAATTGAATGGGTATCGATGCCTCGTTTGTTTGTTTGTTTGTTTGTTTTTGAGCGTTTTCACAAAACCGTCTTACGATGTGCAATGGGAGAGATTAAGAGAAAAGTGTCTCTATTGATAAAGCAAACAGCACGACTACAGCGTCCGAGACACAGAAGAGCGAGCGCGTGCCTGTAACCATGGACTGAACGTACGCGCGAACGCGCAAAGTAAATGACGTCAGCCTCTCATGTATATGTCAGCGGCTGATAGCTATTAATAAAATCTATACTTCAATAAAACTTTTGTTGTATCCGACTACGCCACCTAGAGTTGAAACGGAGACCCCAGGAACTCACTATTAAAAACAGGTTCTTTATCGGGGAATGGAACAGTGGAAAACAACACCCAGAAATAGCAGTAGAAACTATTTTATTTCAATAAAATTGTTGGAGGAAAGCGATTTTAAAAGTCCAAAAAAATCTGAGCTCAGGGGACAGTCCAAAGTTCAACTCAGTCTCGGCTGGGCATCTGAATTACAGCTGACGTCCATATACTCTCAGTCCCGCAGAGAGGCGAATATCCACTCGAGACTCCTTATGTTGGCTGATTCAAAGTCACTCATCAAGTAGAATTATTGCAAAGCAAGCTCGATCTCTTCCGTTACCGGCAATAAAATTAGATTTCAAAGGCGCACCGCTAGATGGAAGTCAATGTACTCACAGCATGACTGGGCAGCAAACCTACTATCCAGTCCAATATAGTCACAGCAGAAGAACCACGTCAGTTTCCACGCGTCTCCTCAGCCCTCACAGTAGTCTTTCGCGGTCCTCACGATAGTCCCTCGCAGCCGGTCATCGACCTGTCTCACATGCTGCTACTCCAACAGTGTTCCGCGACTTATCGACTCTGTGTTTATTCGTGGTGTGCTTTACTGCACTCTCTCTCTCATAGCCATAAGCCGTCTCACCGCAAACGAACAAACACTCACTCCCCGATGCAGGCACACCTGATTCGTCTCGCTCTTGCTGGGTTGATTTCAGTTATGGACACACAGCGCTGCCACCCACATCTCTCAGTCACAGTTGTTGCACTTTTATAGGGAAACCTTCATAGCTGATCAACCCCAAAGTTGATCACTTATTAGTTAATTGAATGATAGGAGATAGAGGCGTGGCTTGGGAATACTGCTTGCACAAAAAACACAGCAATCAATACAAAGCAAACACAGCAATTCACGCAAGAGAAAACACAGCAATAAAATGTGAACATGCATATATATATATAAATACATTGTGCAACACCTTTGATCCACAACACCCCCCCCCACAGTAAAATGTAAGCAGTCCCTGCCATAAGTTATTCAATTCACTCTCTATATCTCATAGGTCGCTGTCCAACATTTGTACGTGCAGATCGTCTAACAGTCTCATTTCCCATATTTACAGGTTCAGGGGCCGGAGCAACCCAAATACTATATGGTACAGGATCCCGAGCCATGACTATAGGCGTGGGATCAAGGGTACTAGGGGGTGCTAAATCTTCCACTTCAGAGGCAATACACAATTTAAGTGCATTACGATGCAGGACCTTTTCCTTCCCTCCCTTTTCAGGTCTTACCCGATACACCAAACCAGTCTCTCCCAGTGTTCCTATTACAACATGGGGCACAGGACCCCACCAGCCACACAGCTTTCCACGACCTTGCCTATTCCGGTCCCTAACCCAGACTCGCTGACCATCTAGCAGAGGTACATTCTTAGCCCCACGATCATACGTTTGTTTCATTTTCTCAGCAGCATGATCCATCTTATTCTTAGCTGAAGCATAGGCCCACTTTAACTTTTTGTAATGATCTTGGACCCACCCTCTTCGATCCCACTTTTGCTGATCAACCACTACACCCAACCCCAAATCTACAGGGATCCTAACTGTACGTCCAAATATCAGATAGGATGGAACGAAACCTGTGGTGCTATGTACGGTGTTGTTGTAGGCTTGCATCAGCTCAGGGAGGAAGTCAGGCCACCTATCCTGTTTCTCTTGCTCCAACGTACGGAGCATATTTAACAATGTCTGGTTAACTCGTTCTACCCTACCATTTCCTGCAGGGTGATAAGAAGTCGTTTGACTCTTGGTTGTTCAATATAACTGGCAAAACTCCTGAACCAACTCGGACTCAAAATTTGGCCCTCTATCTGAGTGAAAACGCAAGGGGCAACCAGAAGTCTGCACCACATGAGTCCAAAGGGCCCTCACTGTGGTCTGAGCCGTCTAATCTTTCGTTGGAACTGCCCATTCATAGCGTGTAAACATATCAGCCATAACTAATGTGTTTTGGTAGGTATCATTAGGCCGTCCTGAGGACAAAAACTCTAAAGCCACTACTTCTAACGGACAAGACACTGAGATGGTATTAAGGGGGGCTTTATGACTGTCCCTACCCTTCTGCAGGCTGCAGGCGACGCACCCCGAATGGAACCCTCGCACCATCTCCTCCATCTTGGGCCAGTAGAAGTGGGACCGCACTCTGGTCAGCGTACGTTCAACACCTGCATGGGCCAGTGCTTCATGATATCGCCTCCACACCTCCTCTTGCTTGACAGCTGGACAAACAATCTGCAATTGACACTCTTGGGTATTTGGATCAATCATCTTTTTGTACAAAACCTCATCATGGATTGTAAATCGTGACACATGGCGAAGCAACTGCTGTACAATCAGGGGTAATGCTCTTCTCTCAAGGGTGGTTGGTACACCAGCAGACCTTACATACTGCATCACCAACTGAAGATCCTCATCCCCTTGTTGTGCCTTTCGCCACTCATCAATCCCCAAAGCACCAAAAGCGGTGGCACCTCTGCTGGCGTTAATCTGCTGCACATCCGCAACCCGGTTCTGCTCTGTTGGAGGCACAGACAATTGGGACAAACTGTCTGCATTGCCATTCTCCCACCCCGCCCGATATTTCACTACAAAGTCATAACTGGCAAGTTGGGCAACCCAGCGTTGTTCCACGGCCCCAAGCTTAGCTGTTTGCAGATGGGCCACAGGGTTGTTATCCGTAACCACTGTAAACTTTGATCCAGTCAAATAATCTTTAAATTTCTCTGTTACAGCCCACTTCAATGCCAGTAACTCCAGTTTAAAGGAACTGTAATTTGTATCATTTCTCTCCACAGGGTGGAGGCTTCGGCTAGCATAAGCAATTACATGCTCCCTTCCATCATGTGCTTGTGACAGAACAGCGCCTAAACCTTGATGGCTGGCATCTGTATACAGAACAAACGGTAAAGTGAAATCAGCATATGCTAATACAGGGGCTTTTGTTAGGCAAGACTTCAAGGTCTCGAATGCAGCCTGGCATGCAGCGGTCCACTCAATCTGACGTGTACCAGACTTTTTATCAACAGGGATTCCAACCAAGAGAGCATTTAGAGGTTGAGCGATTTTGGAAAAATTAGCAATAAAACACCTATAATAGCCTGCAAGGCCCAGAAAGGCCCTTACCTCCCGGACTGTTGTAGGGGTGGGCCAACCTTGGACTACTGCTGTCTTTTCAGGGTCAGGGTGTACGCCAAACTTGTCCACCACATGGCCGAGAAACTTCACCTGCTGTTGGAAAAGCCGGCACTTATCAGGTCTTAATTTCAACCCATAATGGGACAGCCGCTGGAATATCTGTTCAAGGTGGCTAAGATGGGTAGAAAAATCAAATGAGTACACAATAATATCGTCCAAGTACACTAGAGAAAAGTCTATTATATAGCCACTTAGGCAACGTTGCATTAACCGCTGAAATGTGGCAGGACCATTGCACAGTCCAAAAGGCATACGCTGAAATTCATATAACCCCAGAGGGGTGGCAAAGGCAGTCTTTGGGCGATCCTCCGGGTCTACACCCACCTGCCAGTAACCACTTGCCAGATCCAGAGTGCTGAAGACTCAGCCCTCTTTAAAGTGGTCAGAGTCTCCTCAATTCTGGGAAGGGGAAAAGCATCTTTGTGGGTGACAGCATTCAATTTCCTATAGTCCACGCAGAATCGCCAGCTCCCATCCTTTTTCTTCACCATCACCACTGGGGCTGCCCATGGACTAGCACTCTCAGAAATTACTCCCTTATCCAACATGTCTGTCAACAAGGTCTTCATTTCTTGATACATCAATGGAGGCAATGGTCGAAACCTCTCCCGAATGGGAGGCACATTTCCAGTGTGAATTCTATGCTGCACCACTTCGGTGTACCCCACATCATCCTCACTCTCAGCAAAAACTGTAGACCATTTCTTCAAAAGTGCATTGAGATCTTGGCACTGCTGCGTAGTCAAATCAGACCTTTGGGAAAGTTGACATATACCAGGGGAAGTTGCATCTTCTGCAAGGGGGCTAGCTTCAATCAGACTCACCTCCACAATACCTTCGGTATCCAAAGTTAGTCCAAGGTCCCTGCATCCATAAATATCAGGGCTATTGACTTCATATAGCCGCCCAAGCTTCTGATACTTTCCAACGAAAACACTGTAGGGATGTATATTACAGAGACTCACAGGGATTTTACCGTCTCTTACCATGGCAATTGTTCGTGCAGCAGCCAGAGGTTGTTCCGACACAGGTTCCACAAGTCCACAGTAATCACGCTGTCGCAGACCCATTCGAGCGCGTCCCCAGACTATGACTTCACTCCTTGATGGAACACGTACACCTCGTCTGTTAGCCAGCCACACATTGCCTAGTGAGCCGTCTTCTTGAATACGTGCCGCAACACGCTGACAAACTGCTGTAACCTGCTGCCATGCTTGTCGTTCTCTGGTACTCTGAAACAACGAAGAAGAATGCCCCTCATTCTGGAAAAGAGCACTCCAACATTGTGAAATTACATTCATGCCAATTATTAAAGGGTTTGTAGAAAATTCATCTTTTACAATGACAACACCCCGCTCTGGAAGATGGACTCCAGCAACTTTAAAATCAAACACAGCATATCCAATGTAGGGGATTTCAAGGCCGTTTGCAGCTCTTAGAGTCAAAACAGGGGCTTGGCCCAACTTGTACTGAGGGAACTTCTTCTCAAACATACTATGTTGCATCAGAGTGACTTGAGAGCCGGTGTCCAACAGTCCTGTACACTCAATATCCTGAATCAGGACACTCACCATTGGACAGCCACCAATAAAAGAAGAAATGGTCCTCTGATTTTCTGATGGTTTTGCTGGCCCCACCGCCTGGACCTCTGCAGCAGGGCAAACTAGTTTAAATTCCCATTAGGAAGCACACTTTCCTTGCTGTACCTTGCTATATGTCCTGACTGTTGGCAACGCCGGCAGATCGGCCTCCCCTCTGCATCCCACATATTCGAGGAAGGCTGCCCCCTTCGTCGCCAGGAAGAAATATTTTGTGGCTGGAAATGCACATAATTAGGTTGTGCATGATTTGATTGTGTGACTGGACTAGGTGACTTCAGCTCCTTCATCACCTCCTGTGTAAATTCTCGCATCTGTCCTTTAACTTCCTCCAAAATTTCTCGCTTTAATTCTGCTTTCCAGTCAGTCCCCTGTGAGCGAGAATCAATCCTACTAGGCCCATTAATAGCAGCACAAGCCAGTTCATACCTTGGTTGACTGTATTCTGCTTCCAACAGTAAAGCCTCCTCGTGCAGATCTGCAAACGTTCCTTCTGGGTTTTGGCGTGCATACGTTCTCAAGGCTCTCAAGAAAGGTCCATTCTCCAACCCCAACAACAGCTGCTCTTTCAGTTGATCTTCAACAAGGACTGTGTCGCCGCAACCTGCAATAAAGCTCTCGTAATCGCAACACAAACGTCTTAAAAGACTCATCCTGCCTCTGTCTGCAACTGAAAAATGTGATCGAAGGACAGGAAGAGGTATTTCTCCAACATACAGGATATCTAAATGCTCAAAAATCTTATTGGCTTTATCCCTATCTCCATCAGCCAAAACACTTATTTCCCACTTGGCATCCCCACCCAGGGCCCCCATTAAGATTTTAACTTTCTTTGCTTCAGGTATTTCTTGGGCTTCTAAAAGCCCTTGCATTTGTTCTTTCCAATCTCCATACTTCAAATCACAATCAGTACCTGTAAACTTGGGCACCCAAGGGGCACCAGGACACACTGGGATCATCATCTTTAAAAAAAAAAATTCTATCGAGTGCTGTTCCACCGTTCCCGTACCCGATCCTGCCGACTACGCCAAAATATGTCAGCAGCCGATAGCTATTAAAAAAATCTATATTTCAATAAAACTTTTGTTGTATCCGACTACGCCACCTAGAGTTGAAACGGAGACCCAAGGAACTCACTATTAAAAACAGGTTCTTTATCAGGGAATGGAACAGTGGAAAACAACACCCAGAAATAGCAGTAGAAACTATTTTATTTCAATAAAATTGTTGGAGGAAAGCGATTTTAAAAGTCCAAAAAAATCTGAGCTCAGGGGACAGTCCAAAGTTCAACTCAGTCTCGGCTGGGCATCTGAATTACAGCTGACGTCCATATACTCTCAGACCCGCAGAGAGGCGAATATCCACTCGAGACTCCTTATGTTGGCTGATTCAAAGTCACTCATCAAGTAGAATTATTGCAAAGCAAGCTCGATCTCTTCCGTTACCGGCAATAAAATTAGATTTCAAAGGCGCACCGCTAGATGGAAGTCAATGTACTCACAGCATGACTGGGCAGCAAACCTACTATCCAGTCCAATATATTCACAGCAGAAGAACCACGTCAGTTTCCACGCGTCTCCTCAGCCCTCACAGTAGTCTTTCGTGGTCCTCACGATAGTCCCTCGCAGCCGGTCATCGACCTGTCTCACATGCTGCTACTCCAACAGTGTTCCGCGACTCATCGACTCTGTGTTTATTCGTGATGTGCTTTACTGCACTCTCTTTCTCATAGCCATAAGCCGTCTCACCGCAAACGAACAAACACTCACTCCCCGATGCAGGCACACCTGATTCGTCTCGCTCTTGCTGGGTTGATTTCAGTTATGGACACACAGCGCTGCCGCCCACGTCTCTCAGTCACAGTTGTTGCACTTTTATAGGGAAACCTTCACAGCTGATCAACCCCAAAGTTGATCACTTATTAGTTAATTGAATGATAGGAGATAGAGGCGTGGCTTGGGAATACTGCTTGCACAAAAAACACAGCAATCAATACAAAGCAAACACAGCAATTCACGCAAGAGAAAACACAGCAATAAAATGTGAACATGCATATATATATAAATACATTGTGCAACACCTTTGATCCACAACATATATATATTTTGCCGAAAGGGCCACGCAAGTTTCATAGACGGTATGCTCCAAAACAGTTTCGTTAACGTTTATTAGAATCGACATTGGCGGGTCCGAAATGGTTCATTATACACACTTTTGCCCAAAAAGGAACTCTAAAGACATTAAGTTTACAATAAACTGATAAAAACATCGCCGACTGGCGCCCTCCGAAGCCCCGCCTCATTAGCTAGTCAGAGCAACAGCCAATGGCGAGTCGCCATAGGTAGATCAGACAATACGACCATAATTCACACATTGTTAGTAATACTTTTGCAAACAATCACATAACAACCTAATTTGACATTATGACGTGAAATGTGGAGGACTTTGGAGACATGAATGAGCCTAAAATGTCATGAACATAAGAAAGCACTGAATTGAATGGGTATCGATGCTTCGTTTGTTTGTTTGTTTGTTTTTGAGCATTTTCACAAAACCGTCTTACGATGTGCAATGGGAGAGATTAAGAGAAAAGTGTCTCTATTGATAAAGCAAACAGCACGATTACAGCGTCCGAGACAAAGCAGAGGGCGCGCGTGCCTGTAGACAGTCCAGCACGAGCGCACGAAGCGAGTGACGTCACCCGCTGCTGTATTTATACTGCCGGACGGCCACGCCAGTTTCGGGGTCGTTTTAGCATGTGTGAGAAATGTTTTTGGAACCTCTAATCAAATCTTTCGAAATGCATTTTACCACTCTAGCTGGTAAAATGGAGATGGTGGTCTAGTGGGTTAAACCACTGAACTGGTAAATCAAAAGGTTGCTGGTTCGATCCCAGCAGCCACCACCAGTGTGTCCTTGAGCAAGACACTTTACTCCATGTTGCTCCAGGGGGATTGTCCCTGTAATAAGTGCACTGTAAGTCGCTTTGGATAAAAGCGTCTGCCAAATGACTAAATGTAAATGTAGCTGCATTTAATTATAAGAATAACACTAATTTCATTTGTCTCATACACTAAGACTTACTTGATACTAATGCTTCTACTCAATCAAAAGACAGGACTGTGCATTGCTTTAACACGATGTACATTTAAAACACGGCTTTACACAAGCAGAGAAAACTGCTAAGCTGGACTTTAGTCCAAGTACCCAATCAAATAAATAATGATCACCATAATGGAGAGTTTGAATGACTTGTTCAATAAAACAACATCAGCAACACTGAACACAACTAAAGCTCTATTAATTATATTCAAAGTAGTCAAGAGTTTCATTTAGTGAAATGTAAATATGTATCTTATTAGCATATTACATTGTGTATGTATATGGCATGAATCTGTGTTGCTACTGTCTTTTTTTTCCTGTTCTTGTTTACTTCTTCAGTGGACTCTGCTCATGGACAGCAGGTGTCATCACTAAAGATCAATCATCACTTGAAAAGTAAACTCAATTGATTCATTAACTTCATGCAAAAATTCACATTTCACTCCAGAAAGAGTCTGCTTACAGGCACTGGTTTGTTCATTATTACTTTTTCTAACAAACTCACGTACAAACAAAATTACACTTAACCATGAGCTCATTGTTTGGTTAAACTCTGAAACTGCAGTACGCCATATACCGTCTGATAAGCCCAAGAAAGATGTCTGGTAAAGAAGATAACATAATGGTGTTTAACTACCTGCTAACAGGTTTTTGAAGGGTACATCATGATATATATTTTTTCTTTTAAAAGTTCTAAGAAGCGCTCGCCATAATTAAATCCTTATATGGTGATCCGGAAATATAGCTGTAGCGTGTGCAACCCGGTTGAAATATGATGCTAACAACCCAGAAGAGGGACGGGCTAACAAAAAGGTGATATCATGTGAAACCTGATTGGCGGACACTTGCTTCTAAATTCTCTAAGAAACGGCATTAAAGTTCTGTATAAAGTATGGAGTCAAATATGTATTTGTTGGACATCTTCAGATAAACTCTGTGTGTCTCATCTTTGCTTGCTCGAGCAAATAAACATTGAGCTTCTTTGAACCTGGCTTCTTGGTCTTCGTGATTTCTTTCTGCATTGAACAACTGATCTTTAAGTTTACATTAAGTCATTTAGCAGACGCTTTTATCCAAAGCGACTTACAAGTTGGGTAAACAATGAAAGCAATTGGGTCAAACAATAGGACGACAAAAAGCATAAGAGCAATAAAAACATCTCTCAAAGCCTACTACAGTGTACAGAGCCAAGTTTAGTTTATCTAAGCTTTCACAACATTAGTCAGAGCAACAGCCAATGACGAGTCGCCATAGGCAGATCAAGCAATACGATCATAATCACACATTGTTCGTAGTACTTTTGCAAACAATCACACGATGACCTATCTGACATTATAACATGAAATGTGGAGGAGTTTGGAAACACGAATGAGCCTGAAGTTTCGTAAACATAAGGCAGCACTGAATTGAATGGGTCGACGCTTCGTTTGATTGTTTTTGAGCATTTTTACTAAACCATCTTATGGTGTTACATGGGAGAGATTAAGAGAAAAATGTCTCAATCGAAAAAGCAAACAGCACGATGACAGTGACCGAGACAGAGCAGAGCGCGCCTGTATCCAAGGCAACACGAGCGTCGGAAGCAAGTGACATCATCCGCACGTATTCCAACCAATGACTTGATTTTCTTTTGGAAATCGCCAGCCAAAGTGTGCTGCAAAAAAAACAAAGAAGAATTTTGTTACTTGTAGTCTACTTAACAATCTTCAGGTTTGTACACAGCAGTGTAAGATTTGTTTACCAAAATGAAAACAAAATACTTACAGATAACAGATTGCACTCTCAGTCTCATCTGTGCATTAATCCAGCGCTCACAGAGCCGTCTCTGGAGTGTCAAAGACACCACTGAGAGCACATTCCTGTCAGGCACTTCCCCATCCAATGTCACTGGGTGTGTGAGGAGCAGTGTGTCTGCACGTCGATCTTCTCCTCGGGTGCATGTGTGCTATCAGCCTCACTGCCAGAAGAAAGGGGGGGATGGAGCTTTTCCAGACTGTGCTTCTGGTTCAGATCTAATAAAAACAATAGACATATATGTAAGAATATTGATAACAATTCAATTAAATTGTGTTGAGATGATACAACCGTGCTTACCCAGATTCACCAGCCAGCTGGCCCAGCAGTTTGCGAGCAAATATCACATCCTTCAGTGTCTTCATGTGGTAATGCTTGTCTGCTGTGGCGGTGGAATGTGTGAGGTAATCTGCCACGAAATCCCTTTCGGAGTCATCCTGAGATTTGGCGGCAGTCCCAAACACCTTCCTCGCCATCTGACTGGTGACCGGCTTCACTCCATATCTAAATAGAAATATGTAAACAACATGTTATTACAAGACCTGGGACTAAGAGAAGCACATTTCAGAGAATTGACGTGAAGCCGGTTGATGTCATTGGAGGCGTTGAAGATCGGCCTCCCTGTGCTGGAAATGAAGGAGTCCTTCCGCCTCATCCCATGTTCTCTTCTGTGTTTGGCCGCTGAGAAGTTCTGGCCTGATCCCTTCATAGTAAGCACCAAACAACTATTGGCAGAAGACAAACACGAATAAAGATCAAGTTCTGTTTTTTTTCTGGTAGATAAAGACAACGTACGTGAATCTGATGAACTTGTGCTCTCGTGGCCGGTCGCTGCACAGATAGAGCAAGAGAAAGACGAGCTGCGTGGGCAAAGCAAAACCTCACGCTCGCGGGCTGTACCGCTGTTCCAATTGTCCTACCCTGTCAGATTTTCCAGAGCGCAGGGCAAAACTTTAATTTTAATCTAAACCACATCAACAAAATAAACAGGTAGGATGATTTCACAATGCAAAATACGCTGTCAGATAGTCCTACCATCTAAAAATAAACACATCAAATACATTTATAGCATAAATACCCTGTCAGATTATCCTACCAGCATAAAGGAAACATGTAGGATTAATCTACAGCGCAACACCCAATCAAAGTGTACTATAGGTGTATTGTATAGGTTAGTGTATTTTCGTTGTTAAATCATTCTATTATCTATCATATTCCCGTAGCAGTATAAAATAAACAGGCAGAATTATTTTATAGAGCAAAAAGAATGACATAACATTGATGTGCGCATGCCTGGTTGGATAATCTGATGCGTAGGATGAAATTTCAGGACACCTGCAACATTTTTCTACTGTATAAAAGCATTATGGTTTATCTGCGCGCTTTACCTGACGAAAGAAGTCACTGCAACACTGGTTTGTGCGCGTGTGTGCACACACTTGGCGGGTCCAGAAGGAGTTCCCTCCCGGTCCGTATCCGCAGATTGATCGTCTCCGAACGTTGCATGAAGTCAAACACACCCGATATTATCAGATATTGTGATGATTTTAAAGTCGATTATCCATAAAAAAATGTCAACACATCGCCCAGCCCAAGCAGTTACACAATGCAGACACTACAAAGATACTCACAGTCATGTGCTCGACCACTCCCGGCCGCTGGAGATGTTCGCACTCACTGTTTTCCTGGCGCCCGTGTTCTCGATGTCTCTGCGCAGGTAACTGCGATTCTGAAGGACGATGCAAGAGTGGGAGCCGTAGTTCTGCACGCGGGGGTGAATGACGTGAGAATGCGGCAGTCGGAGATCCTGAAGAGGGACTTCAGGAGTCTGGTCGATACTGTTCGCAACGCATCACCCACGGCGAGGATCATCGTATCAGGGCCGCTTCCTACTTACCGATGAGGGAACGAAAAGTTCAGTAGACTATTAACGCTTAATAATTGGTTAATGTCATGGTGTATTGAACAGAAGCTGCTCTTTGTAAATAATTAGGGTTTCGAGCACGAAGTGCTGAAAACCTATTGTTTTTGTAAGGATTTTTATTCTTATTATTATTTTTCCGCCCTAAAACCGGTCGCCCAGCCCAAACCGTAAGTCGTAGAAACTTGACACTTGGTCAGTTGGTTGTATCTGTGCAGGCTACTCAGATACAGTGACCCAGCCAAATCGGCCCATAGGTGGCGCTACAGCGATGAAAAGCGTGTTTGCGCTTGTTAGCGCTCGTTACTCCTAAACCGTTTGTCGCACACCCAAGTGTTTTATATCATTGTAATCATTGGCTCAAAACTTAAAAAACGTATATCTCCGATTTCATTTCCGGTATGCAAATTTTCCCGCTAATTTGCATTTTATGAAAAAAAAAAAAATGAACTAGTCCCTGGATTTCTGCCCGATCGGAACCAAACCAACGCCGATGAATTCTGTGGAGTGTGAATATAAATATTCATTGAAAAAAAGTTGAAATTTCGATTCAGGGTCGCTAGGGGGCATCAAAACGTCAAACCCGGAAGTAGCCTTTTTCACTAAAATGGCTATACCTAGAGAACGGTTTGAGATATCTTCACGGGGCTTAGACTATATGTTTAGAACCTCAGTCTGGGGTCACAGTAAAAAAAACTCGGTGTTTGGCCACTAGGTGGCGCTATAATAGCAAATAACTCGAAAAAGGATATTACTACGCAACCGTTTGCCCGATTGACTTATTATTTGGTAAGGTGTGTCTTTGTGTCATGAACCTTGACTGTATAAAAGGACTTTGGCGTTTCTCAAAAAACATGTCTGCCATTGGCCAATGAAGTTTGAACACTCATTACACCGGGTTAACTGAGGCCGATCAAAACGACACTCACCGGACTTATTTGTCTCATGGTCCTGAAGGTCTGTAAGAAACATGAACTTATTCGGCCACCGGGGGGCGAAATAACGCTTTTGGAGTCCATAAACAACTGTGTATCACGTGACATTTGACATATACCCAAACTATTTGTGTCATATGATAGCTCTTTTCATTCTGAGCAACTTTGCCTCTAAAACCACTTCTGTCGATCAAACAGTTCGTGAGTTATCACTGATGATGTCAAAAACCTACTTTCGCGTACTAGTCCTTGGTTTTTCAACCGATCGGAACCAAACCAATGCAGATGGCTTCTGTGGAGTGTGAATGTAAATAATCATTGAAAAAAAGTTGAAATTTCCTTTCACCGTTGCTTAGGGACGCCAAAACTTAAAATGAGCGGAGCCTATCACATTAAAATGGCCATAAATCCAGAACGGCTTAGCATATCATCATGGGGTTCGGACGATATGTGTAGACCATCACTCCGAGGTCACCTACAAAAGAAGGTGGCGTTTGGACACTAGGTGGCGCTAAAACAGTAAAAATGGCCAAATTGACGTGTATCTCATTTCTTAAACAATTGTGTATCACATGACATTTGACATTTACACAAACTAATGATATCATTCGATAGTCCTCCTCTTCATTCTGAACAACTTTGCCTCTTGATCCATTGATGTCAAACAAACGGTTCACGAGTTATCTGTGATGGTGTTTAAAACTGACTTTTGCTAACTAGTTCTTTGATTTTTTAAGCGATTTCAAAATTCTCTATTGCAGGTACATTAAAATTGACCATAAAGATTATGAAATGACCATGCCAGTAAACATTTATAACATTTAGTTTGATAATTATTCAAGGTAATGTATTAAATTATAAAACAAATCTCTTAGATGGTGTGTGACTATGTTCCACATTATAAATGTGGTAGCGAAATGGCCAGGCTCTGTGCACGACTCAAGTATCTTCAGAGAGTTATGCACATTATTTGAACGTGGCAAGACAAATAGACTTTACAAACTAACTGGATTACTAATTTTGGGCCTAACAAAACTGCATTTTTTTATTATACAGGTGACTATGATGGAATCCTGCTAGGGGACAAAGGCTATGCCTGCAGGCAGTATTTTATGACATCATTACCTGACACCAACCAACTTTGAATTAGTTTATTTTGTTGTTTTATTGAGAGGAAACAGCTAGTCATGAGTGTGCAAGCATGCAACGCGTCTTTGAGCTGATACTGATCATTTCTATCATTTTTCAGTGTGTGTGGGACTTTGATCCGTCGTGGGTTCGTTGGGATTTGACCCCTTAGCCTACTCGTGGATGCATGGCTGCATAGAATGGCGCAAATTCTTGAAACCCGCTTAAAGGCTGCTTGCAGCTTTAATTTTGATCTGTTCTGGGAGCGACCAAGGCTCTTCCGCCCCGACGGGCTGCACCCCAGCAGCATTGGAGCGGAAATTCTGTCTGACAACATCTCAAAGACGCTACGCACCATTTGACTAGTAAGTACAAATTTTAACCATAGTCTGTGTTCTTCTCACCCAACTGTTAAGAATGTTACTGCTTTCAAATGCATAGAGACTGTGTCTGTCCCCCAAATAATACAACCAAATAATAATTTATTTAAAAGTCAGAGAAAAAAATCTTATCATGATTAAACCAAAAGACAATATATTTAATGAGCAAAACCAACGCCTAAAGTTTGGGCTACTTAATATTAGATCACTAAATCCAAAGGCAGTTATTGTAAATGAAATGATCACAGCAACAGTTTTGATATACTTTGCCTTACTGAAACCTGGCTTAAGCCAAACGATTACTTCGGTCTAAATGAGTCTACTCCACCAAGCTACGGTTATATTCATGAGCCACGTCCGGTTGGTCGAGGTGGTGGTGTCGCAACAATCTTTAGAGACTTTCTTACCGTTACTTGGAGAACAATGCATACATTTAAATCATTTGAAATGCTTGCGTTGAACATAACAGTTCCAAACAAAAGTAAAAAATCATTGGTCTCTCTTACATTGGTTACTGTGTATAGACCCCCTGGGCCTTACACTAATTTTCTGATAGAGTTCGCAGACTTCTTATCGGATCTATTGGTTAACGTCGATAAAGTACTGATTGTTGGAGATTTTAATATCCACGTAGATATTGCTAACGATCCATTAGCTGTGGCGTTTAAAGAACTACTAGACTCTTGTGGTGTAACACAATACATCAATAGACCTACTCATCGCCTTAATCATACCCTAGACTTGATTATATCTCACGGAGCCGATCTAACCGATATCGATATTATACCTCAAAGCGACGATGTTTCCGATCACCATCTTATAACATGTACACTGCGCACTGCAGAAATCAGTTGTATATCTAGTTATCGACTGGGTAGAACAATCACCTCAACTACTAAAGATAGTTTCGTAAAGAACTTGCCAGATCTGACTCCTCTAATAACCTTTCCAACTAATATAGAATCGCTCGATGACATGACCAGCAAAATGGGCACCATTTTCTCTAATGCATTAGAAGCGGTCGCACCTATGAAGTCAAAAAGGATTAATGGAAAGATCATAGCACCATGGTATAATAACACCACTCGCGCCCTAAAAAGAGAAACGCGTAAACTGGAGCGAAAAATGGAAACAAACCCAATTAGAGGTCTTTAAAATTGCATGGAAAGAGAGTGCAAGCTGTTACAAAAAGGCACTAAAAGCAGCAAAAGCCGAGCACTTCCGTAAACTCATAGAAAATAACAAAAACAATCCAAGGTTTTTATTTAATACAATTGCTAAACTAACAAACAAACAAACTTCACCTGACCTGGGTATTCCGCCGCACCTTGGTAGCAATGAATTCATGAAGTTTTTTACTGAGAAAATCAAAATAATACGAGACAACATAGCTAAAACCAAACCTCCAAGTGTGTCGGAAGAATTAGTTTCAACCGTCACCCAAAAAGAAAAGCTAGAGTGTTTTCTCCTATAAATCGGGAAGATTTAATTAAAATTATTGCAACATCCAAACCGACGACATGCTTATTAGACCCCATTCCGACTACTTTATTAAAAGAGTTACTACCTGCTGTAATTGAGCCCATTTGTAACATAATCAACTCGTCAATTAATCTAGGACATGTCCCAGGTCCCTTTAAACTGGCTGTAATTAAGCCTCTTATCAAAAAACAAACTTAGACCCCAATGAACTTGGAAGCTATAGACCGATTTCAAATCTCCCGTACTTGTCTAAAATACTAGAAAAAGTAGTGTCAACTCAACTGTGTACCTTCCTACAAAATAATGACATGAACGAAAAGTTTCAGTCTGGCTTTAGACCGCATCACAGCACTGAAACTGCGCTCGTTAGAATTACAAATGACCTCCTTATTGCTTCAGATAAAGGTAACATCTCACTCTTAGTCCTGCTTGTCCTTAGTGCTGCTTTCGATACTGTAGACCATAAAATACTACTAGATCGTTTACACAATTACGTCGGTATTCAGGGACAGGCACTGCAATGGTTCAGATCTTACTTAACAGACAGATATCAATACGTCCATTTAAATGGGAAATCTCAGGGGATTACCTCAGGGATCGGTTATAGGACCCTTGCTTTTCTCCATAAACATGCTGCCCCTCGGCAACATTATTAGAAAACATGGAATTAGCTTCCAATGTTATGCAGATGATACTCAGCTATATATCTCATCAAGACCAGATGATTCCTTTAAGCTATCCAAACTGGCAGAGTGCATCGAGGACATAAAACATTGGATGACTAGTAATTTCCTCCTTTTAAACTCTAGCAAAACAGAAATATTACTTATAGCACCAAAATCAAGTAAACAGAATATCTCCGATTACAGCCTGCAAATTGAAGGCTGCCCTGTTACTCCAACAAATACAGTTAAAGACCCAGGCGTTATATTAGACGGCAACCTGTCATTCAAAAATCACATCTCAAATATCACAAAAACAGCCTTCTTCCACCTTAGAAATGTTGCCAAATTACGAAATAGTTTATGTGTTGCAGACGCAGAAAAGCTTATTCATGCATTTGTGACCTCACGGCTTGACTATTGTAATGCTCTACTTAGTGGTTGTCCTGTATCATCAATAAACAAACTACAGTTAGTTCAGAATGCAGCTGCCAGAGTTCTTACTGGGTCAAGAAAATACGATCACATAACCCCAGTTTTATCATCGCTTCACTGGCTACCCATTAAGTATCGTATTGATTTTAAAATTCTTTTAATTACTTACAAAGCCCTGAACGGTTTAGCACCTACTTACTTAACTGAGCTTTTATCACGTTACAACCCATCACGCTCTCTAAGATCTCAAAACTTAGGACTTTTGACAACACCTAGAATAACAAAATCCACCAAAGGGGGACGAGCTTTCTCATACGTAGCACCTAAACTCTGGAATAGCCTTCCTGATACTATTCGAGGGTCAGACACACTCTCCCAATTTAAATCTAGATTAAAGACACATCTTTTCAGCCAAGCTTTCACTTAATGAATAGTTAATGAACAGCAGCTACGCTAATTATTCTCTTTCCGCCTCTGCCTCGGGATGCCCATCCCGAGGTAGGAAGAAGTTCCACCATGTCCAGATGACCGACAGATGCCCATCCCAAATTTGAGATTACGCCAGCTACAGCTGCAGACTGACTGACCATCCCAGCTCCATCTAAGGCAATTCCACCACCAGCCAAGAGAAATATGACCATCGGACCATCCCAGCTCAGACCACTACATCCCCAACCAAGAGCAAAGACGGACTATTTGTCTTATTATTGCTGAAGTTACAATATTTGGTATTAAATGCTAAACCAAATCGACATGTCAGCAGTCTGAGTGCAGCTATGACACGTCAGAGGGGATCTGGCCCTCCCGGTTGAGCCTGGTTTCTCCCGAGGTTTTTTTCTCCATTAATCAATCATTGGAGTTTGGGTTCCTCGCCACAGCGGGGCAGTGTTGGCCTGCTCACCGGGAGACTGCATTCATTCATTCATTCATTTATTTATTTATAAACTAGATATTATTTATTAGAATGATCTTACTCGTTGTATAAATACCATGCACTGTGCTGTGTTTTAACTTTTCTGTTTTTCCTGTTTGCCCCTGTAAAGCTGCTTTGAAACAATACACATTGTGAAAAGCGCTTTATAAATAAACTTGAATTGAATTAAAGGATAACCACTGCCATTGTGTCCTCAAACGCTCTCTTCGGGAAGACCTTCAACTATGACAGCAAGGAAGTCTCTCTTGGCCTTCTGTCACGGGCCGAGACGAGCCCCTATTGAATGTACCACCCCGAGGAGTTACCCAGAGACACCAGAGACGGACAACAAGGTAAGTAGTAAAAGTTCAGTTTTATTTAATTAAAATCCTAATTGCTAAAACACGTAGTGGAAGAGTTCCAACTCTGTTCTCCCCTGTCCAGCAGCGGTGGGACCTCTTGGTGCAACAGTCACAACCCAGCGGGTAACAGAACGGAGGGTCGGCCCAATCATTCCTCTTCGGATGGAACTGGTAAGTAGACTTTCTCACAGCGGCTTCCAGCAGCTTTCCTCTAGAACAGGCAGCGGCAGACAATGGAACAGAATGTGGTAAGAGAAGCTCTGCCCACTGGGGGAAACCCGGAACCGGCTCGGTGTCTCACTATAACTGGCCCCACCCGGAAACATTTCCCGGGCTAATAGTTCCTAGACACTTCTCCAGCACAGTCCAGCAGTTGTGTAAAGTGTAAGTGTAAGCTGCCCTGGCTGCGTTAGCAAATCGTACCTTTTTAAAAAGATAAAAGTGTATTAAATAACTTGCTCGCGCATATCTGTTATATGATCTGATCTTTTGGTTCAAAAGATTACATTTACATTTAGTAGACGCTTTTATCCAAAGCAACTTACAGAGAGTTCAGGAGCAATACGCAATGATGTCATACAGGAGCAATAATACAACAGGTGCTAATACAAAGTTACGAGTTTCAATAAAAGCTAGACCAATACCTGTTGAGTGAAAGAGAGAGGGTTAGTTGTTTTCCTATTTGTCTGTCAAGTATTCAAAGAAGAGATGAGGTTTAAGTCATTTTTTGAATGTTGTGAGAGATGTGGTTGACCGGAGGGATCTTGATGGGGTGTAGGACTGTAGGAAGCTGTGAAAGTATGATATCAGCTGGAGATGATGCTCTTTCATCCCTGAGGGACCCCAGTGATCATGTGCTAAGCAGTGGACAGCGAGCCCCTCCATGAAACCCTGAAGGATCTGCCGGAGAAGTTGGATTTGAACCAGCGGAGAGGAGTGCCTGAGATTCCTAGAGATGACAGGGTTGCTAGCAGTATCTGGTGATTGACAGTGTCAAACGCTGCAGATAGGTCTAGCAGAAATAGGACTGAGGATTTCCATTGATTGGTTGAAAGCTGCCCTCAACAGTGTTTTTGCAATAAGTGGGAGGAGAGAGACAGAGGTGTAGAAGGGGAGGTTTGAATGGGACGTGCGTGAGAGTGAGCGCATTGTGCCTTGCGTTGTAGAAAATATTTTCGGCTAAAATATAGAAGAATAATGTCTACAATTGTTTACTATTATAAAATCATTTTAAGAGTTTATTATCTGGGGTGCCGAATGCTAGCTGACACAAAGGACCCTAGGTAAGCTGGGGGAGGAAAACACATCTGTTTTACATTTTATTGGGGGGCTCAGAGGATGTGTGTGTGTGAATGTGTGTGTGTTGAGCACACTATATAAGGGCTTCTCCAAAAACGGAGAAGGGGGTGACATTGCAATCCTACTCCATTAATAAAGTGGTTTTTGTATCAAAACTCGAGACTCAACAATAATTCTTCAGAACACGCAAAGTAAATTCACAACATATTTGGCGAGCCAGCCAGGAGAACATTGGAAAGAACACTGAGTTGATCCACAGCGGGCAAACTTCTGGACGAGCAACACAACAAAATTTGGCCAAGGTAAGCAGTTTTTGCTTATATAGTTAGGTTGTGTTGTTTGCCAGATATTGCTTGTGGTGAGACACTTTACGTTCTTCTAAATTCATCGAACTAAATTGATTAAGAATGATTAAGCAGTACCTGAGTAAAGGAGTTTTGATCCAAATCCATAAATGCATGCATTGATTTATGTTTACTGTTGGATTGGTCTTGAGGAGAACAGTTTTCAAATTTTAATACTTATATAAGTATACAATGCATATTAGATAAAAAAAATAGTATTAAAATAAAAGCGCTAATAAGTCCTATAGGTTAAAAAAAGTCCTACAAAGGTTGCCTTTTAAACAGAGAGCAGATTTGTAGGTACTCACAGTTTCGGTAGAAATGCAATTGTGGGTGGCCGTGTAGTTATTTATTTTATGTTGCATTGTTGATCCAAGGGGACGCGAGAGCAAAACTATATTTAAGTCAAGTGTGGCCTATTGTTCATCCAATTGGAAACTTAGGAACATTGATGGTATTTATTTTAAGGTTGCCTTGTTGGTCCAGGTGGAAACAAGAGCAAAAGTGTATTTAATTCAAGTGTGGCCTAATGTTGATCCAGGTGGAAACTTAGGGACATTGATGGTATTTATTTTAGGTTGCCTTGTTGATCCAATCGGAAACAAGTGCAAAATTTAGTTCAAGGGAGGCCTACTATTGATCCTAGTGGAGACTTAGGCAAACTTGAGGGGGTTGTGTTTGGTATGTTACCGGTTTGGTTTGTGAAAATGTGTATTGTCTGTGGGTGCAAGACTGCAGTATGAGTGTTACATAGATTTTTCATCTCAGAGCGGTGACTGCGTACCCCTCCTGTGTCTCACAGGAGGAGCGTAGTGGTTGGCTCATTTGTGAGATTTACATATAACCCTGTAAATACAGGGATAAAGCATAATATTAATTGTAAGAATCTGGATTTCGTCCTGTTCCCCACAAATACTGCATCTGTGTTTATTCCAATATTCATCACATGTATTCATAGCTTTATCTTATTATTCTCTATTCTTTATTATTATCTCCTATTCATAATATTTGCTCCTTACTTTCTTGTTGTTTAACCTCGTTGAAAGTTGTATCATGTCTTATGCTGTCTTATGTTGATATAAGAATCTGTTGTTCTCCATCTCAAGGTTCCTAATAATGTCAAGGGACAATTGTTTTGTTATTGTAATATTGAATATGTAATCATATCTGATTGATCAGGAGGAATAAGACTAAACATAAAGTCTGGTGATTTTCCACTGTTTTGGTGGTTTTATATGACGCCTCCTGATGCAAGCTTATAAGTATTAGTCCTTAATACAATAAACTTGGGACTCTGATTGAACAAGCACTTGTGTCTGTGTCAAACTTTGTCTCCTGGATCCAGAAACTCTGTGTGTTCCGTCGACTAGACTCTTCAACCGTAGAATTTTATTTAGACAAGGGGACGTGAGAAGTTTACATTCTTTCAGTTGGGGGCTCGTCTCGGAGAGGGGGGAGACTCTTCTCTCTTAGAACCAAGGAGAACAAAGGCCTGAGGCGCACTGACGATCGGTTCACAGACCTACATTAAAGGGGGTAAGTGTGTTTCTATACAGTTTGTTATGACTTACAGAAATCGAACGCTTACCCTGTAGGATTCTTGTGTGTTTAAATTCATGTTAGTGGGAGTTGATTCTCCTATTGTTGTACCAATGAGGCTGGCAACAGTGATTAGTAAAATAATCATTAACGGATATGAATAGGTTTCAATTCAAGTTAGTGGGATTCACTTCCTATTGTTGTACCAATGAGGCTGGCAACAGTAATTAGTAAAATAATTATTAACGCACTGAATATGAATGGTTAATGCAGTCTTGATCACACTGTAATTTAGGATCGAAGTGTTAGCTTTGAGGAGGCTTTGTTACTCACAAAAAATAAAAAGAAATAAAATCTGTTTAATGGTTATTCTAAAAGATAACATTATTACAGTTAAAATTGAAAATATACTGCACTGTTACTGCATGATATATTAAGATATTGTTATCAGGACGGTGAATTTAATATCCACCTCTGATCGCAATATACTGGTGAAACGGTTGGTCGATTGAACACGAGGGTTTATCTTTGTTTTGTCTGTACTGTACTGTTTTATCACCGCCGGGTTTGAAAGTGTAAGATGGGGAATTCTATTTCAAGGCCACTGCCGGGCGAAACGCCAGTCGCATTTATGTACAGAAATAATCAGGGATTTTATACAGATCCATATGTTAGCAATATCGCAGGATGGTCGGAGGGAATAAAACCGAAAATTGATATGCCCTATCCGAGGGAAGGTTCATTTTCTGATGAGTGTATGTTACTGGCAAGGGGCATGTCACAAGGAGGTTGGGGAGACCCAACATGGGATTATCCATACATGAATAAAGCTTATGCAGTATGGAAAGACATGAAAAAGGTTTGGGACCAGGGTCCGGAAAAAACAAAAATTATTATGGCGTATGCAAATCAAAACCGGTGGCCATTAGAAAAGCCGCCGGGATATACAAACCCTTGCCAGACACAGACTACTCCCTCTGCACCATCACTGCCGATAAAACCAAAAGAGATAAAACCAAAAGAGTTCAAACCGGAAAAGTTAACTGATAAACATAATGTAACTACAAACCCTCAAAATTCAATGGTGTGGGTACGCGCTGGAAACACGCTAAATGAAAGACCGCTTAGAATGTCTGATATGGAGGCAATCTGTAAAAGTTTGCCTTCTCCACAAGAAGCAGGTAAATATGTATCGATTCTGCAAACACATACAAAATATGCACATTTTTCAGGACGAGATTTCCGAGCTGTGTTGTTAAGGACGCTAGAGAAAGATGTAACTGAGGAAATGCTGATTGAAAAATGTCCCGCATTATCACTTGACCATGATAAAATCACAAGCAGCGGTACGGCTGCGAACCCACATGAGTTGTTTTGGGAGACGGCTGCTAATGTTGAAACATTTTTCAAACAGCTGAGAGAGTTCCTTGATGAACGCTTAGGGAGTCAGCAGGACTTATCATTTGCTGCAGGCACCAAGCAGGAAGCGAAAGAATCAGCTGCACAATTTTTTGTGCGTTTTAAGAAAGCATGGGTTGAAGACTCTAAGTTGCCAATGAATAATGAAATAAAGCCTCTGTTTGTCAATACTCTGTTAAATAACATGAATCATAAACAAGCGCAGTTGATCAGAATAACAACTTCGAACTTGCATGAGATGACTTTAGACGCTCTAGGAAAGCGAATTAGAGAGCTGGATAGCTCTGGGGGGTTTTCTGTAAAACAGGAACATGCTATGTTTACAGGCTATCCTGAAAAGAGGAGGACTGAACTAACAGCTGTAAACCCGAGCCAACGGAAGAAGTCTGAGGTCATTTGTTTTCATTGCGGAAAGAGGGGACATTTCAAACGGGAGTGCAAACAGTTGCGCAAGCCGATTACTGGTGAGACACACACACAACAGCACACACCACCGAGCGGACATGAGACCGAGGGGGCTCCATACCCAACCCAGTGGCACCCCAATCAAGAATAGGGGTGCCCGCAGAGTGATCAGATTGATGTCAGTTCTGATTTATGTATGATGACCCTGACATTTTCGAATAATGGAGCAGATTTGCCTTATTTTTTCCTTATGATAAATGGGCAGTCTCAAACTTTTCTGCTTGATACAGGCGCAGATGCTTCGTCTATGACTTCTAACAGTTATGAGGGTCCCATAACTAATCAAATTATTCACTCTGTGGGAATTTCCGGAACTGACATTGCTTGTACTGTAACACCTCCTTTACAGGTTGAAGCAACTGGTATTAAACCATTTTTTCACAAGTTCACAATTATCCCAGGTGCCCCACTAAATCTTTTAGGTCGTGATATGATGCATAAATTAGGCATGGACATTAAGTTTACTGAAAACAAGGTTGTTTTTTCCTTTCTGTCTAGTTTACAGGCATCCGTCGATCCTCTGCCTACAAGTGAACTGATAAGCGGCTCAAGGGTATCTGCCTCCGGTGGCAGCATGTCTACAAGGGTGGACACCATGATTAACCCTTTGTTATGGTCTCAGTTCAGGGATGAAACTGGTTTCATTGATATGGAACCTTATCGGGCTAAACTTAAAACAAACAAACCTGTCTACATTAAACAATACCCTTTGTCTAAAGATAAGGAACAAGGCATTCAACATTTGATTGAAAATTTTGTCAAGCAGGGTGTCCTCGAACAAACACACTCACCATATAACACACCAATTAATCCTGTTATGAAAGCTGATGGGAAAACTTGGAGATTAACTCAAGACTTAAGAGCAGTTAATCAGTTAATCATACCACTCGCACCGATTGTGCCTGATGTTTTGACTGTTATGAATTCAGTGCCACATTCGCACAAGTATTTCACAGTAATTGATTTGTGTGCAGCCTTTTTCTCTGTACCTGTACACCCAGATACTCAGCCTTTGTTAGCATTTACATTTAAGGGGCAGCAATATTCGTGGAAGCGCCTTGCTCAGGGCTATGTAGACTCACCCGCTGTCTTTTCTGCAGCAGTGCACAGAACTTTGGCCAAAATGAATGATTTGCCTTCAACATTGTGTGTGCTTCAGTTTGCAGATGACATACTCGTGACGGGGGAGACTGAGGAGGACTGTGAAAAAGCATCTATAATTGTTTGCAATGTACTTGCCGAAACAGGTTTCAAAGCTTCGAAAGAGAAACTGCAATGGGTCAAAACTAAGGTAACCTATTTGGGACATGTGCTGATGCAGGGTCTCAGAGCAATATCCACAGATAGGGTCCAGCTGATCAGAAAGGTTAAGTCCCCACGAACAGTGCAGCAGCTACAAAGCTTTCTGGGACTAATCAACTATTGTAGACAGTGGATACCTGACTGTGCAATTCACGATAGGCACCTGAGGGGTCTGATCGATCACAAAGCTCCGCCAAACACAGCATTGGAGTGGACTGCGGAAGCTGATGAACATTTCAATGCTTTGAAAGCAGCCATCACGACAGCACCAGCATTGGGCCTACCGGACTACACAAAACCTTTTCACTTGCATGTTAGGGAGACAGAGGGTGCAGGTCTGGGTGTCCTATTGCAAATTCATGGCTCAACATATAGGCCAGTTGCATATCTGTCTAAAAAGTTAGATAACATAGTCACAGGTATGCCAGCATGTCTTCGTGCGGTGGCTGCAGCGGCTCTGATTGTACAGATAGCTGAGAGAACTGTGCTGTCACACCCTTTAATATTATATGCATCCCATCAGGTTGGGGTAATCTTGCACAACATGCAAACACAACACATGACAGCGCAACGACGCTCAGGTTACGAGGCTACTCTGTTGGCAACGAAAAATCTTAGCATTCAAACAACGGCAAACATTAATCCCGCTTTGCTGGGTATTTTGGGTATGGTAGACATGGCGGATTTTGATGTTGAACATGATTGCATCGCTGAACTGACCACCTCTTACTCTTCTAGGTTCGATCTGTTGGATACGCCCCTAGAGGGGGGAGAACATATTTATGTTGATGGGACTTGTTCAAGCCGGTGTCTACCTCTGTGGCTATGCTGTGGTTTCCGAGTCAGGAGAGGTAAAAGAAGCTTTAGCTCTAGATTACAATTCGGCCCAAGCTGCAGAGTTGATAGCATTAATACGGGCCTGTGAGCGGATGACAGGAAAGAGAGTAACAATTTATACAGACTCCAAGTATGCGTGGAGTGTTCTTCACCATTATGCCAGAATGTGGGAAGCGAGAAGTTTTAAAATTGCTGATGGAAAGCCAATAGCACATGCAAATCTGATAGGACAGTTAACTGAAGCAGTTCAGCTTCCGCTCGAAGTGGCCATAGTAAAGGTCAAGAATAGCACTACCGAAATTAGGGTTAATTATCCTAATTAGACATTACCATGGGTTATCTCACACCAGCAAAGGAAGATGCTAGAACATATTGGAATCGGACAACGGGACGAGTTTCACGTCAAAGGTAACACAGCTCTTAGCAAAAGCGTTGTTTATTGATTGGCATTTTAATATTCCGTACCATCCGCAAAGTGCAGCAGTCGTGGAGAGATGTAATCGAACACTGAAAACACGACTAACAAAAGCTGTACTCGATACAGGAAGAAAGTGGGTTGATTTATTGCCTGCAGTCTTGGCAGAAATAAGAATGACCCCATCTTCAACGAAAAAAATTTCACCGTTCGAGGTACTAATGGGTAGACCTTTCCCGACCCCGTGGGTCAAAGGCCGGTCTGGGATTTCTTGTTTAGGTGATCTTCAGGTGATCCAGGAAGACTACGTGACCTCCCTAGTCGAAAAGTTAAATTCGATATGTGCTGATGTTTCTTTGTGCCTTCCTCTTCCCTCAGAAAGCCCTATTCATAACTTTGTTCCAGGACAACAAGTTTTTGTGAGGAATCTGAAGCCAACAAAGGTTGGAGAACCAAAGTACCATGGACCAGCAACTGTGATCGCCGTCACACGGACGTCATAATTGCACCATACAATATCTCAATAAAACTACTGATTGATTTGAATGTCCATTTTCACACTTAGATAGTTCACCAGGAATGGTGTGGGTTTGTGGTGAAACTGCATATTACCATTTAGATGCAGGGGAATGGAAAGGTTGTTGTTATGCTGCTATTTTGTCCACAGGAACTAGCATAATGGAAAAGAAAAATCTGGCCACATCTTTGAATAGACAAAAAAGAGAAATAACACTGCCCAATTATTATGCAGGCCACAAGATTAGTGATCCATGGACTACTCCTTGGGAAAACGTGGGATGGTCCCTAGCAGGTTTGTTTACATGAATCGGTACTACTGTTGCTCTGAACAAAATTAATGGTCTGGCATGGCAAGTTCTTTCTTTGGAAAATGACACAGCACAAGCTTTAAACTTAATCTCTAACGAATTAAGGAAAATGAGAGTTGCTGTCGTGCAACATAGACTTGCTTTGGATATATTAACAGCAGAGAAAGGAGGGGTGTGCAAAATGCTAGGAGTATCTTGTTGTTTTTCAATTTGGTACTACTCTATATATTTGTTCTTTAAAGGGACACAGGACTGCTTGTAAGACCGTTGGTCTGAAAGTGGCCATTGTAAGAATCTGGATTTCGTCCTGTTCCCCACAAATACTGCATCTGTGTTTATTCCAATATTCATCACATGTATTCATAGCTTTATCTTATTATTCTCTATTCTTTATTATTATCTCCTATTCATAATATTTGCTCCTTACTTTCTTGTTGTTTAACCTCGTTGAAAGTTGTATCATGTCTTATGCTGTCTTATGTTGATATAAGAATCTGTTGTTCTCCATCTCAAGGTTCCTAATAATGTCAAGGGACAATTGTTTTGTTATTGTAATATTGAATATGTAATCATATCTGATTGATCAGGAGGAATAAGACTAAACATAAAGTCTGGTGATTTTCCACTGCTTTGGTGGTTTTATATGACGCCTCCTGATGCAAGCTTATAAGTATTAGTCCTTAATACAATAAACTTGGGACTCTGATTGAACAAGCACTTGTGTCTGTGTCAAACTTTGTCTCCTGGATCCAGAAACTCTGTGTGTTCCGTCGACTAGACTCTTCAACCGTAGAATTTTATTTAGACAAGGGGACGTGAGAAGTTTACATTCTTTCATTAATCCTATAGAAAAGGAATACTGTATGAAAGAATGAGCCCTGAATGATAAAGGGACACGGATGTAGGTATGCAAAATATGTTCCCAAAACAAATAAAGGAACGGTTATGAATGTTGAACAATAATTGCTTGAAGTCTTACCTGTATAGGTTAGAGAGATTGAAAGTCTAAAATTTAAATAAAATGTATCTCTATTGTTGATGTGAACAATTTTATCCAAAGGAGTGGTTGAATAATGATATGTAACATTGGCAAATAGGAATAAGTGGCAGATATTGCTGTATGGTATTAGATTATCAGAAGTATTTTACATCACTTTGAGAATCTGTGTGTAATTGAAAGCTTCGGGAAAAAAGTAATACGAAGGAATTATTATAGCTGATAATATTTTGAGGGATAAGAGATTCAAAGTAAAAAGTTTTGCCTATATTGAATAATTATGGCTGCAACGCTTGTAGAACTTATGGGCCTGAAATATCCCTTGTGCAAACAAATGATCATTGAACTTTCAAAGAAATGGCAGAAAAGAACAAAAAACATGTATACAAATTGGCCAACTGAGGGTTCGTTTGATTTATCTTTATTAGGACAAATGGACACGTTGGTAAAAAAATCACAAAATTAAAAACATGGGTAAAAAACATAAGAAAAGACAGGAAAAACGAGAAAAAGAACAAGAAGTTTTGTCATTGTTTATGAAAGAAGGACAACTATTACTTGAATAGGTAAGGAAAATAGTTCAGGAAGAAAAAAAAAAGAAAGAGGATATCTGTGTCTCAGGAACTGTTTGTGCAAGCCCTCCCCCATATGTGACCCCTGAAGGTCCATTTCCCTTAGTCAAAGGAATGTTAGAGGTAAAAGGCGAAATGCAATTAGAGGGCGACTTTGAATTAAGTGGAGAAAACCAGATGGAGCCAGGAGTAATGCCACAAATCAGGCCATATACTAGCAAACAGGGAAGCCTGTATTTAGATTGTTACAGGAATGTAAAGGAAGCTTTGAAACAGGTGAAAGAACAATATGAACAAAATATACCAAATGAAAAGAAAACAGCTGAGTGGACTAAAAGAAAAGAAGAGGAAAGTGATGAAGCAAGGAAAATAGAGGAAGAGATAGGTAGAAGGATTGAAGAAGCAGATAGATGTGTTGAAGAAACGAAGAAATTATTATGGAGCAGAATGGAAACGAAAGAAAGTAGAGTTGAGGAAGAAGGTATGGAGTCCTTATCTGATGAAAGTCTGTGGTCACGTGATAAAGATACCGGACGGCTTAGGCCGGTAGCCGAACAACTTCCAATATTGATTAAAGGGGAACAGGGAGAATATATTCCGTGGGCTTCAAGGGATTTACAGGGGCTTGTCACTCGCCTCCCTGACATCAACGAGGGGGCGGGAAAGTGGATAACCATCTTTGAGAATGAGACGGCTGGCAATATTATAGCTGTGGGGGACATTAAAGCACTCCTTGCAAAAATTATTGGAGGGGCAAAGTTAGGAGAAATCCTACAAGCAACTGGCTTAGAGAGAGCTGAGGACTCGCATTGCAGGGACGGAATTATTTTTGATGTTTATCGCCCTGCTGTGTGGCAGGCATTGCGTTTGGAATACCCAACCAGAGTCAACCCTAAAGCTCTGAAAGGTGATCAATTATTGGACACAGACAATCCGGTCAATTACATTCAAAGACACTTAAAAAGATGGAAACAGGAGACTGAAGGGAATCCAGAAGAAGACCCTTTAATGGCTATATTATTCAGAAATTCTATTGCTGAAGCCATGCCATCAGTTGTAAGAAGCAAGTTAGAAGATGTCGTTGGATTAACGTCCAAATCAGACAAAGAATTTGTTGACCATGTGTCCCGTATAGTGGAACAATACAGAAAAAATGAACAATCCTTGAAAAATCAAGAGAAAGAACTACAACGGAAGTTAACTCACTTACAGCTTGAAGAACTTACAAGCAAAAATAAGAAAAAGATTCAGGCAGTTGTAAAAACACAAGATTCTAACCAAATGACTGTAATTGCTCCTATGAATGCTCCCTCACCAGATATTCAAACAACGTTCCCTGCAGGAATTCTTCCAGAGACCCACCAGAGCCCTGCCCCCATCTTCAATGTTTTTACTCACCAGCAGACACCACTGGGAGAATGGCAGAGAAACCCACAGACAAGTGGGCCAAGGGGGAGAGGGGGAGGAAATGGGCCTCCTGGAATGTGCTGGGGATGTGGTCAGCTCGGACATATCAAGCAGAAATGTCCATTCAATCCATGGCCTCAGGCCCTTGGGGGTGGAGGGGGGATGGGTTGGCAAGCACCTTTTCGAGGTCCAGTGAACCATTGGGGAGGTACAAATCAGGGATACTAGGGATGCCCAGAGAATCCTATGGGGGTGTGTCAACTACCAATTTTAACATCTAATGCAAAACAAGAACCAATTTTGTAAATTGAAGTAGAGGGGAAAACCATACCAATGATGATCGACACAGGAGCAGTTTATTCATGTGTAAAATCAAATTATGCCTCACACCTCCCCATGTCTGGAAAATTTGTAAAGACAGTAGGATTCTCGGGACAAATACAACTAATACCTATGACTGCTCCAGTTTGTTTGCAAACAAAAAACAAAAGTGTGACAATACCAGTCTTAATATCAGATCAGACTCCTATTAATCTGTTAGGAAGAGATGCATTATGTAAATTGGGTGTTAATATTTGGTGTTCTTCAGATGGAGTGTATGTAAATCAGAAGGGTACTCAAATGATAATATCAGAGCCGAAAGCTAATGTATACTGCATAGGACAAATAGAGGAGGATGTGAGACAGACGATTAATAAATGGGGTAAATTCCTTGAAGCACAGCTTCCTGACGCACAGATACCCAAATCAGGATTTCACTGCACAATGAAATACGACCCCTCGAGGAATACGGACATAGAAAAGGAATGGCAGGAAGGAACTAAAGACCAAGAAATTGAAATGATATCACAATATATCATAATAAGTAAGCAGGGAGCAGCTTTAAAAATAACAGAAAATTAATTTACAAAGAAATGGTTCAATGTAAATGATTCGATTCCGCATATATCTTTATGCGTAGGAAAAAATTGGGAAGCAAAAGATTTGGGACCAATGATGAAAAAAGCCGAAGAAAACAAATGGGAGGCTACAATAAATCCATTAATTTTTCATTCTGTTAACAAAAATTAGATAAAAGTTATGTGTGGTAATTCTTTGCTAGGAATTCCTCAAGAAGTAATTGTTAGCCAAAAAGAGCATACGCAAATGATGTCAGCACCAGAAGTGGAAAATAATACTGAGGAACTTAGAAAGGAAGTTGAACAAAAAGTCCCAGCTGAGCTATGGTCCCTGCATAAGACAGATATAGGGTTAGTAAAATCAGCCAGTCCAGTACAAGTGAAACTTAAACCTAATGCTAGACTCCCCAGAAAAATGCAATACCCTTTAGGCCATGAGGCTGAATTATGTATAAAGGATACAATAGAAGGACTTGTTAAATCCGGGGTGTTAATAGAAATAAACGGTTATTGCAACACTCCCATTTATCCTGTCCGTAAAGCAAACAAAACTAAGTGGCGTCTTGTGCATGATTTAAGAGCAATCAATGAGATCGTTGAAGATTACCCTGCTGATGTTCCTAATCCACACACACTGCTTACAAATGTTCCTCCTAATGCCAAATATTTTACAGTAATTGATCTTTGTTCTGCATTTTTCAGCGTTCCGATGGCAGAAGAAAGCAGACACCTATTTGCGTTTAGGTATGCTGGTAAACAATATTCTTATAATCGTCTACCAATGGGGTTCACACACTCACCTCATATCTTTAATCAGGTTCTCAAAGCTGATTTAGAAGATATCATGCTAGACAGTACTTTGATTCAATATATGGATGATGTCATGATATGTTCAGAAACACTTGAACAGTGTCATAGGGATTCCATGAAAGTGCTAACAAGATTAGCCCAAGGAGGGCACAAAGTGTCTAAAACCAAGCTGCAATATTGCCTGCCACAGGTTGAATATTTAGGACGATTGATAGCATATGGCACCAAGGCCGTAGCGCCATCACATTTAGAAGGCATAAGTAAAGCTCCAATGCCACAAACAGTACGCCAAATGTTGACATTTTTAGGAATGACTGGATTCAGTAGTGATTGGATTGAGGATTATGCTGTAAAGACAGCTCCATTGAGAGACATAATGAAGCAAGCAGGATTGCAAAACTTAAATGCCTCATTAACATGACATACGGATGCCACAACAGCCTTTGAAAGTATTAAGAAAGAGTTACAAAAGGCACCTGTCCTGAGTGTACCTGACTATAGTAGACCGTTTCACCTGTATGTTGCAAACAGAGTAGATGGCTTTGCCTCAGCTATATTAATGCAGGACACCTGTAGTGGTAGGAAAAAACAGCCAATAGCATACTATAGTACAAAACTGGATAATGTAGCACAGGGATACCCACCATGTTATCAACAAGGTCTTGCGGCCTTACATCAGGTGTATGAAAAAGCATCTAGGATCACTATGGGATACCCAGTTTTCATTTACACGCACCATAAAACTGTAGAGTTAATTGAGCAAGGGAAATTAGTTTTAACTCCGGCCCGAACCCTATCTTATGCGATGTTACTTACATTTACAGATGTTACTATTAAACGATGCAACACTGTTAATCCAGCAGAATTCATTCCCTTGCTTGGTGAAGGTAAACCACATGATTGTGTAGCTAATGCCTTAGCATTTACGAGGTTAAGACCTGATCTAGAGTCCATCCCAATTCCCGAAGCTGATGTTTCTTACTTCGTAGATGGATCCAGTTTCAAAAATCATTTGGGAATTCATGCAGGATATGCGGTAGTGAGACAAGAAAAAAATGATTTTGTGCCGGTAATATCTCAACATTGCGCACAGCCTTGCTCTGCTCAACTAGCAGAATTAAAAGCCCTAATAGCTGCGTGTCAAATAGCAAAAGGACAAATAGCAAACATTTACACAGATTCAGCATATTCACACGGGGTGTGTCATCTATTTGGATCAGTATGGAAACAACGAGGCTTTAAAAAAAGTGATGGAACTCCCATTCAGCATGCTGAACATATAAGTCAATTAATAAATGCTATGATGCTTCCAAGACGATTAGCTATCATAAAATGTCAAGCTCACAAAAAAGGAAATGACTATGTCATTAAAGGTAACAATGCTGCAGATTCAGAAGCTAAAATAGCATCAGGGTGTCAAGTAGCAATATTAGCTCCAGAAGTTATTATCGAACCTCATCCTTGTTTGGATGACATTGTCAGAATTCAGCAGCAAGCAGGCCCTTATGAACAATCTATCAGGCATCGACGAGGTGCATCTACAGATTCTAATAAAATTTGGCGTTCACATGAAGGACATATTGTGGCACCGACATCACTTCTGCACAGCCTTATCGTAGATGCACATGGTTTTGACCATTGTGCAAAGGGGGAAGTAATAAGGAAATTTAAATTACAAGGTTATTGGTCTCCATACTTGTACGCCATGGTAGCGGAATTTTTGTCAACATGTGAGATCTGTGCTAAGTATAATGTCAGAAAGGGAATAACAACACCAATAGGTCATATACCTGTACCTGAAGGACCCTTTAAACACTTGGTGATGGACTATGTGGATATGATAAAACGGGTGCAGGGAAAAAGATACATGCTTGTGATTGTTGATCGGTTTAGCCGTTGGGTAGAAGCAGTGCCATCAGCAGATGAAGGGGCAGGAACAGTAATTAAGTTTTTGACAAGAGAAGTTTTTCCTCGTTTTGGAATTCCGTCTATTTTATCGTCGGATAATGGCTCTTCTTTTATACAAAAGACATTAAAACAAGTATTACAACATTTACGAATAAAACAACGATTAGGCTGCATCTACAATCCACAAAGCCAATCTAAGGTGGAGAAATGTAATGGGATTCTCAAGGCCAAGCTTAACAAAATATGTGCAAGTACTAAACTGAATTGGGTTGATGCATTACCTCTTGCTTTAATGAGTTACCGCATGCAGACTAACAGAATTACTCATTTAACAGCGCATGAAATTCTTACAGGTCGACCTATGCCGGTGCCGTGCAGCAGAAGCCCATACAAAGGACCCCCATTAGAGCAATTGCAAATGGAATTAAGAGCGTATATGAAAAAACTAACTTCTATCCATAAAGCTATTTGTGTGCAGGAAAAGAGAAAGGAGTCGTGTGAGGACACGGAGACAACCTGTACAATAGCCCCAGGGGATGAAGTCTATCTAAGGGTGTTCAGGAGAAAATGGAACGAACCGAGAAGGGAAGGACCATATAAAGTAGCCGCAGCTACTCCAACCACCGTCCAAGTGGAAGGAAAAACCACTTGGTATCACCTGAACCACTGCACGAGAGTTCCTAAAGAAAGAACAGGAACAGGAAGAATAATACCGGAGGTCAATGAGCCAGAAATTCCTGTGGTTGACAACAATGAATTGCAAAGTGTGGCAGAAGCAAATGAACAAAGCAGTGAAAATGAAAACTCTGACAATATGCCTGATCATCATATGCTTCTCACAAGTTCAAGCTACAGACAACATGACAACTCCATATCCTATAACTCACAACCATACTTCCCTATCATTAACTACTCAGTCCTCAGCGAAACCTAGTAACAACTCTGTAAATGAACTGTATGGAAACGAAGGAACATCGAAGAAGATTACAGCATGTATGAGGGTGATACCAAACTAGATGCTTTATGGGAAACAGCACAGAGTAATCAATGTTATGAATGGACAACCTTTACAGCCACAGAGGTAAAAAAGAAAGACTGTTTATTCTGTACTAAAACACCGATGAGCCAAGTGATAGTAACCCCAAATCCTTTCGATTACAAACATTCAGTCGTGGGTAAGTTACTTTAAAAAAGTAATTTATTACTAATTACTAATTACATCATCAACGTTGTATTTAAAATACTTTACTAATTACTCTGTCTGAAAAGTAGTTTAATTACTCGATAAGTAATTTAACTATTTACTTTTTAATAGTTTAACATGGAATGTTAATGTTAATAATTACACAGCTCATTTAGAAGCCTGATTCTGATTAGCCAGTCACGACATTACAAGGATTGTTCTTTTAAGATACAGCTTTTCCTCTCGGAAGGTAAAAATATGATAAAAATTAGCTAATAAAATATTTCAAATCCACATTTTATGATTTTGTCATGTGGCAAGTAGACATGTACTAAGCGGGATAATGTACAAGCAGCTGGCTGTTATCGCGAAATAAGTCCCTTCAGTGTGATACAAGACCCTCCGCTTCACGTCCTGATGACACTGTCAGGGCTTATTTCTGCCATAACAACCAGCTTATCCCTTACTCAAACATGGAATAGTTTAGCCTTTAAGCTTTTTAAAACATTTTATCTTTATTAAAACATACTTTAATACTTAAATGTAACCTTCTTTAGTTAACAGTTATAATATCTCTACAACATTTCTGAATAAAAAATTATTAATTATTAAGTTAAATAAAAAACACAAAAAAGCTTAACTTAAGAAAAGTTAAACATGACAAGTATAAACTGTAAACATGAAACTTTCTTTCAAAGCATACATAATGTATGCAGTTATGTGTTCTTACGAAATGAACTAATTTCTACTTCACTGAAACCTTTAGTTAACGAACAGAATACCTCAGAAAAATATCTGAATAACAAAAACTATACAATTACAGCATAATATCAAGCTGGAAATGTTTTCTTCTTTTCAAAGCTGTGAGCAACATAGTTCATGCCTACTGTATGCAGTGACATGTTTTTCAGCAAAATCTCATTTACTATTCAGCTGACAATGCTGCCTTGTTTTTTAAAAAATGGTTGTATCTCATTAATGTAAGAATCTCAAAACGTTTGCTTGCCAGTCTGTTCCGTCTGGGAGTGAGCACAAGATTGCCCAGGCTAAAAAGCCTTTCCACTGGTGCGCTTGATGGTGTGGCTGTGTTGTACCTCAGTGAAATGGCCTTAATCCTGGGAAACTGTCTAAGAACACCCAGCTCAGACCCTGCAGATTTCAAATATTCCATCACCTCTGTTTCAGCAGAGTATGTACAGTCCTCCTCCTCCTCAAATGAAAAAACGTCATCAGTGGAGTCAGCAGGCTTCTTGTGATCTTGAGCATTATACTGTTGGTCTTCAAGAGGCAACCCACGGCACTCTGTAGTAAGCATTGCCCTAACCATGTCTTTTTTCTCTTCGTCTCTGATCCAGCGTAACTTAAATTTGGGCAAAGTGACTGCAGCCAGGAGAGCTTCCTTTTTGTCCATCATAGTGGAAAATCGTACCTTGATTGCCTACGAGAAAGAAAATACATCAGACCCTTTTTCAGACACTTAACATAAGAGTTTGACATAAAATAATACAAAATAATAATACAATGATAATACAAAAATGTATTTAAGACAAGGGTTAACAAAGGACTGAGCAATTTGTATAAATATTAGATTACCTGAACAATGACATCAGGGAGAGATGCTGTCATCCTTAGCTCATCCCGCAGTGCCAGCGTCCTGGACATTAGAATCTCCAGAGTTGGAAGAAGGGTTCCAAAATAGCAGTTCTCTTCTCCTTGCAATATGTCTAGCGCTACAGTGAGTGGCTTCAATGCGATACAATATTCCTTTAGGAACAGATACTCACGATCAGTGAAGCATTTTATTCCAAACTGAGTGCAAACAGTATTTAACTCAGTAACTGGAATTTCATTGATCCTGGACAGGGCGTCATGAAATGAATTCCATCGTGTTGAAGTAGGCACTATGAGTTTTTTCTTGGAAAAATTCTCTATTAACTCTGAAGCCACAGAAGAACGATTTGCTTTTGTCCAAAGCGCAGAACACTTTGAAATTGCAGTTCTGTAGAGGGCTTTTGACTCATTTGCTTGAAGCCATCTCTCGACATCATGAAAAATTAAGTTCAGTGTGTGTGATGCACACCTTAAGTGTGGAGGGAGAGAAAACTGTCCATCAGAGTCTGTGGTGAGAGTATGCTCAACATCAGTAAATGTCACCTCTTCATCTTCTGATTCATCATCAGAATCAGATTTTTTGAAAATTCTAAAAGCTTTGATAAAATTGGACCCGTTGTCTGTCACGGTAGCTGTCACTTTAGAATTAAGTCCATAAGCCGAATGGACTTGCTCGATTTCATTGCCGATAGCATCATACGTGTGTCTCCCTCTAACTCTTTTACAAGCTAGTGCTGCATGTCCACGTCCAAAAGTAGAAGGATCAATCCAATGTGCCGTCACTCCGATAAAGCTTTTATTATGGCTGGTCCAAATGTCGGCAGTCGTGGAAATGTATTCCAAACTCTCAAATGTCCCTTTAAGCTCCATTTCCATTTCAGTGTAACACTTATCTAAGTAAGACGAAAACGTCTTTCGATCAGGCAGAGCTGCTTTTTTGCCACACACGGGTATTTTGTGTATTATGCGCCTAAAAGACGGAGATTCTATAGTACGCAGCGGTAGCATCTCTTCTACTATGTAACCTGCGATCATTTTTTTAAGCTCACCTTCAGACACTTTCTGCGCTGCCGATGTAAAATCCAGTTTTGTCTGCTTAGCAGGGGTGGCCGCACTGCTATATGATGATGAACATGGTGGATCACTTAAAAGAGTTTGTCTATGCAGCCTAGTCAGGTGCTTCAGTAAATTACTCGTGCTATTGACAGCGGCCGATAGCTTTTTCTCCCCAGGACATAGCTTACATTTTACCGCAATATTGTTATCTGTCTGGGTCAAAAAAGTGAAGTAAATGGAATATTTCCATTTGTTAAAACAGCCAATCGCTTCTGCCGAGTCCGACATCTTCCACTTCAAACAACGACACCGTTACGGAGCAAACTGGCGCGAAATCACATGCAACTCCACTACCGCTAAGGATTTTAAAGGGGCAGCGTTCACTTTACCTTTACATGATCGATTTAGATTTAAGACTAAATAATGATTTATTTAAAAACAGTTCAATTAATTTTGTGTAACGCAAGTACATTATAAGTAACTGTAATAAACTACCATAAAAACGAACAGTACTGCATTACTCTACTTTTTCAGTGGATAAGCAATTTAATTACAGTACCCAACACTGCGAACATTGTGCTAGATTCAACAGAGACTCTTGCCATTTGATAAAAGCCGCAAGATATTTTTGTCCAGCTGAATGTTTGGGTTTCCTAAGTAATTATCACCCCATGCTTCTCCTAAAGAACATACCTCTATTGAGAGCTAAATGTAAACATGTTGAAATAACTGAAAGTATAAAAATGCAAGATAACCAAATAGAAATTCCACCATTGTATACCATAGACTATAGTAAGGAATATGAATGTTTTTTCAAATCCACAGGGGTTATAAACGTGGGATTTAAAGGGAAATGCAGTGTCATTTGGAATATAGATAAAGACATTTTTCTGGATGTAGATGACTCTAGGGACTTCCAACCCTTTAGGGCCGCAGGACGAAGAAGAGGAGAAAGAATAAGTCCAGCTGAAACTTGTGAAAATCAAACAATATCTTTACCTACAGCAGAGTTGTATCACGATCAAACTAAAGCAATAGCTGACTATTTCTGGATTTGTGGGAAAAGAAAACTATTGTCTTCTTTACCCCTCGGATGGAAAGGAAAATGTACGAGAATATAATTAATAATAGCTTAATACAGAATGGATAAATTATATTTATTACAACCAACAAAGATTCATTAACTATACCAATGAAGCTTTACTTGCTTTAGGCGAGCAATTAGATGCAACCAGTAAAATGACATGGCAAAATAGATTAGCCCTGAATTGGATGTTAGCAGACAAAGAAGGTGTGTGCGTCTTATTTGGGAACCAATGTTGTACTTATATTCCTAACCATACATCACCAGAAGGAACATTTACTAAAGCCATGACTAAACTCAAAGAATTACAAAAAGAATTAGCAACTAATGCTGGAAAAGATGAAAAAACATGGGATTGGTTTAATTTAAAATTAGGAATTTGGGGAGAATGGTTAGCGAAATTAAGAATACTCTTTGGAGTGACAATTGGTATAGGAGGATTACTTTTATGTTGTGCCATACCCATATAAAAATCCCTAATTATTAAAGCCACAGTTAAACAGATGGACATTTTAAGGTATTATGATGATGAGAAAACAAATTAGACTCAACAAGAATGTTATCAAAAGATATTACACAAAACAGTATTGACTTCGCAACAGGCAGAGGAGAGTTAGAAATCTTCTGTTGAATATTAGGAAGGAACGCTAATCAAATATATTTTGTAACCTAATCAATATTATGCATGCCTTGTTTTCATATTATCTTGCTTTTATGTTACGGATCATTTATTTTAATTTTTACATGTTATACATTTGTATCCTTATTATTTTTGTTTTTGTGCACATTTTATTTTATTATTTTATTTTATTTTATTAATATTTCATATTTCATTTGTTATGCGCATTTCTTTATCTTAATTTCTTTAATTTTCATTCATGCATTCATCACAATGTGTTATACTTCCATTTTCTATGTACTTTCTTTATATTGTTGTATTTACACCAATTTATTTTGTTTACTCTTATTTGTTTATATATATTCTACATAACTGTGAAAACCACAGGCAAGAGCAGAACCTAATGCACGCACATGCTTTAAACAAGTTTTTGTAACCTATAATCTTATAGTATCGGAATCTTTTACTTCCTTCTTGTCAATGGAGGAGGGAGATGTTTGGTTCTGATACTCCAGAATGCTGTGGCATGATTGGTTATTGGTAATATAAAAAATTCTGACTACTTAGTCATTAGATAGACTTTGTGACTTATATCATGAAACAGGTAGTCGGGTGGTTAGAAGAAATGACCTTGGAAACGTCCTCTTCAGATACGAGAGAGAACGAGGGGAGCAAGCATGTGTCTGGGGATTGGCCGTGGTCAAGAGGTGGTGGCGCAGAGAATTGATTACTGATGGTGGTCGTTTTCTGTACAAAGAACGACGCAAAATTGTCAGCTGTTAAGTCCGATGGAGGTGAGGAGGTAGGCGGGCAAAGAAGAGCAGAAAAGGTTTTAAATAGAGTACGAGGGTCAGGAGAGTTATTGATTTTGGCGTGGTAGTACTGGGAAACTTACACACAGAACCTTTAAGCCCAATGAAGTGTCCAAATATAAAAAAAACATCCAATCATACTAACCTTTTCAGGCTCTTCAGGTAGTTGAGCGGAGTCTGTTTGGTCGATTTGGCCTCAGTGAGCTCACAGAGATCAAGCTTTGATTTCTCCCTGTTCCTCACAGACAACAGGGACGGCTGTTGTGGGTCCATGAAGGGGAGAAATCTAGCCACATTATTTACCTGAAAAGAAAGAAAAGCATTTGACATGACCACACAGATGAGACTTTTTGCAATGTTAAAACGAAACACTTTCAAATGATATTCTCACCTCCTGTTTGAAATCTTCATTCTGGAGGTCTTTCTCCAGGTACGTGGCAAAGTCTTTCAGGAGCGGATGATCCAGGGAGTGTTTCTGATAAAGTCCCTTCTCTGCCATCAGCTTCCTCGCATGACTCTTCCACTGCATGTCGGGCTCGCTGAAATGTGAAAAACAAAGCATGTTATAAAAGTGCATATAAGTGAGTATAACAACGTTCAAAACAAAGAGCTTTATTCTCACATCTGAAAGGTCACTGCCAACCTCAGAGGGCTCAGTCTCCTCAGTCTCTGCCACAGCTGGTGGTTCTGGGGTGGTGCCGGTGGAAGGCATTGGTGCCACTGCACCCGTCAGTGCTGGAGGAACATCAGTCACCAACCACCTCAATCCAACTTTTAGAAAGAATTGAAACAAAGCTAAATTCACAGCTTCTGCAAATCGCACAAAGAAAAAGCAAGACGACACATTTCTGCTTCACCAACTGGAGTCCAACATGATCTTTGCCAAGTGGCCAGAACTGAATAATCTCCAGAGAATTGGCCTTGGCCTTCTCCACCAGCTCAGCGATATAATGATCATGTGAATGAAGACATTAGCGAGTCAGAATCAGTCCAGGGCCAGGGCTGATCAAATTATGACTGATTTACGGCTCTTAAATAAATGAATTAAAAAACACTGTTAACCATTTCTGTAGACATTACAGTATAAATGGCATTAGTTTGTTCAACGATAACTGAACATTAAACATCGACAAATATTTATCTTGGCAGAAAAAAATATAAGTTTGTTACTTTCACCCATTTGAAACCCTTTTAAACTCTTGAACTTTTATTTATTTTTGCTAGAAAACAAGAAAAAAATGCCAAACAAATCTTGTCAACTTACCTTTGAGAAGCCATTCTTGATTGAAGAAGAAGGTTTTTCAAAATCCAAAAACTGCAGCAAAAGAAATCTGCGTCGGATGTTCTAGCAGAAAGTGGGTGACTGGTCCTGTGGGGTCTCCTCGTTTATATCTACCTGAGAGGGAGGGTCTGAAATTGGGAGGGGCTTCATAAATCATTTCAGTTTCAAACAAGATTTTAAATAAAGTGAAATGAATTTATAGTACATATACTTGTATTTTTGTTAAAGTGACTTTTTTGTACAAGTTTACCAAACCAAGTGAGTGCACATGAGCCTCAGTTTCACCAGACTTTGGACCTAATGAACAAAGGGTCACCAAGTGTTGTATCAAGTTTGGTCATCATACAGCACATTATTTTTGGAGGGGTCTGTGAGTTTTTAAGCCGCCCTACCACCAAAATCCACTAGGGGGCCCATAGGCTTCCATTGGTTTTAACACTTGGTCTGAAATTTGACCACAACAGACATTGAGATGCTTTTTGTTTATTATTATTTTTTATTTTCCAATTAACAGACACATTGAAAAATACGAAAATACGAAAATACAGAAACAATATAAAACAAAACATTTGTATGAAACTATACTTTTGATGCACACTAATTTATGAATCAATTATCATTTGTGTATCAACTTCTCTTCCGAAATAGATTATTCTTCGAGACACTGATCAGATGTGTATTCTAGAGTCTCAGAGCTTTCCAATAATATATAGTTTGTCGTGATTCGATTAGAAATTACACGAACAATATCGACGCAAACTTCGCGTTATGTTTCCCATACACGGGAGGCTGACAGTTAAGAGGTTTAATAACAACAAACAAGTACAATAACCTAACACAAGAAAGATTCATAGTTCATGTTGTGCTATTTGTGTTTTTTTATTTTCGACATTCAATAAAACAAACGATTCTTACCTTAAAGTTGTGTTGTGGGTTGTTTGTCATTCATGCACGGGCGACGCCATGTTTGTTTACGCGGCAGCATTCTGGGAATTGTAGTACCTCCGTCTTAGTAAAGACGTTAGGTCAGCAAGTCGCTTTTTATTCAACGTATATATAATGAACTACTAAATATATTTATATATCGCAAATGTGCATTGGACCACGTGCACAAACAATGATTTACTGCGTTCCCCTATCATTTCCCTACACTCAAATTCCCAGAATGCTTTGCAGCGTAAACAAACATGGCGGCGCCCTTGAACGAATGAACAGTTCAAACAGTAAAACACGAGAGAAACTTTCGATATTTTATTTATAGGGAAATGTCGCTCATGCCCCGCACTGACAAGAAACCAGACTAGTGATGTTGAAATTAAGCTTTTCCCTCAAGTGTATCATAGAATGGTTCATTACTCGAAGCTTTTCAAAACTGTTCAAAACAGCGCCATCTCGTGGTCAAATGTGGAAACGCTGTCTGTGTGTCAATTTTGGTTTAATTTATTTACATTTTAATGAATGTGCTTCGATCAGCAAATCCATTTATTCATAGAAACCTTTTTCTTAGTCCTGTTAGTTCATGAGTGAGGCTCATGTAGACATACATGACAATTTATTTTTGTATAACTGTATTAATGCAATATCGCTCGAGCAGGAGTGTGTGTAGTGTTCTTATATCTTCATGGCTGTGATTAGGACAGAGGCACGAGGCAATCACAGTCATGCAGATATAAGAACACTACATACACGAGCGATATTGCATGAATACCTCAGTTCGACGGCACAAGTGTGTAGATAAACCAGAAACAACGTCGGAGTGTCTTTAAACCCCTCCGGTTTTAAAGGAAATGAGGAACTACTTTCTTCCGCCACGAATCCAAACCCAGCATACCTCCGCTACCGAGGCCAAACAATCACTTCCTTTATATTTGCGCTGTGCTGAGAGAGACTTTTAAAAGTCAACTCACCCGGAATGTGTTAATCCCATTTCTATTATCTTGATCGAGACCCTCGCGTCCCACGCTGTGACATTTTTAAACAATGAGTGCAGAGCGCTGTCAATAAATTGCTATAGACACCGCCAACACGTCCTCCAATTATCATGGTGTTTTTCCGCCACCTAGTGGCCATTTGGCAGTATGGAAGTTTGTTGAGATTTACAGGTGAAACTCGAATAATTCGAATATCGTGCAAAAGTTCATTTATTTCACGAATGCAACTTAAAAGGTGAAACTAATATATGAGATAGACTCATTACATGCAAAGCAAGATAGTTCAAGCCGTGATTTGTCATAATTGTGATGATTATGGCTTCATGAAAACCCCAAATCCACAATCTCAGAAAATGAGAATATTGTGAAAAGGTGCAATATTCTACACTCAAAGTGTCCCACTCGAATCAGCTAATTAAGCCAAAACACCTGCAAAAGGTTCCTGAGCCTTTAAATGGTCTCTCAGTCTGATTCAGTAGGAATCACAATCATGGGAAAGACTGCTGACCTGACAGTTGTGAAGAAAACCATCATTGACACCCTCCATAAGGAGGAAAAGCCTCAAAAGGTAATTGCAGAAGAAGTTGGATGTTCCCAAAGTGCTGTATCAAAGCACATTAATAGAAAGTTATGTGGAAGGGAAAAGTGTGGAAGAAAAAGGTGCGATCGGAAAAAACACAGTTCTGTGTGTCTGAAGGCACCGTGAGGTTCATCTTAGTAAGAATGCCCCAGAACATTTGACCAGCTTGACTGACCAATATTGTAACAAAATAACATAATTTTATGCAAATCAGACAAATGGTAGTAGTTTGAAATAATCAGCCTTCTTTTCCTTTTACTTGTCATTCTTTTTAGTACGCATTTCAAAATAAACTTCATTTCCTTTTGTGTTATGCATTCTTAAGCACTTGTAATTTGAACAAATTTACTTTCTAAAGAACTCATTCATTAAGTATCGTTTTCTTTGTGAATCAATTCTATGAAAAGCACTTTGAATTACCTTTGTGTATGAATTGTGTTGTATAAATAAACGTTGCCTTGCAATGCCCAACCGTGAGAGAATCGTTGATGGCAGAAAAAAAGTATAGACGGAAATGCAAAACAGAGATTAACATTTAGTACAGTATGAATCAAGAATTCCTCATAAACGAGACGTAAACAAGAATTGAATGCATTTTTTATCATCCGTTGTGAAATTAGTAAGAATTGAAATAATGAAATGTTTGTGAAAATAATGCCAAATTGAAAAATCTGAAGACAAGAGCTATTGTTACAACTGCAGAAGACTACCAAAAGAGAAACAAATGTTTGAAATTGACTAACTACTAAGACATACTACTTAAAAGTAAGTTTAGCACATGTGGTAGGAAGGATAGTAATATTTCTAAATATTGCTTCAAAACAAACTTTTAGTGTATTTTTAAGATTGGGACATCAACAAATGAATAAACAGATGAAAAAACAGACACAAAACCAGAACTTACAATGCCACCAAAGAGCGAAACAACAAACATATAGCTGTAAAATCTTTTACCTCACCAATGCTTTGTCAGCTGTCAGGCTTTGCCTTTTGTTTTATTTTATTTTTTGGTTGGTGTTTTTCTTTTCTGCTGTATTTTGTCCTTTGTATATTTATCTCGTCTGGTACCCTGTTTAGCCTCCTTGCTTTGTTAATTACCCTCACCTGTTCCTCATTTGTGTTTCCCTCTATTTTAGCTTGGCTGTGCTAGCTCTCTTTGTGGTGATGTAATTATTTGTTACCGTGTTTCTCTCGCTGTGCTTGGTGCTTAACCTTTTCATTATATTTGTAGGAACGTGGCAACCCGTGAGCCGGTTTGGATTATTTTCTCCCTCACGGCTCTTTTTTGGTTCCCGTTTACCTTTTCCCGGATTTAGTGGATTTCTCGTTTTTTCTCAGAGAGCTCAGCCAGCTGTGTACCTGTGTGTTGGTCAGGAGTTCCCTGCCTATCTTTTGTTGCTGTTGTGGAGCCCTGTCTAATAAACTGGTGTTGACCTTGCCTGCATCTGTGTCCTTTTGTGCAACCGTGACAGTACATCGCCACCAAAGATGGACTCCGCAGGAGAGGTCGATGTTTGCCAAGCCGTCGCAATCCAGGGAGTGCTTTTAGAAGGTCAGCAGCAGGAGGTAGCGGAGATTCGTCTTGGCATCTATACTCTCTCCCAACAACTCGCTGCTATGCACCTGGACCAGACCCAGGCTAGACAAGCGGCAGCTTCTGCAAGTGCAGCACCGGTCGAGACGGACGCAGTCTCTTCGTGCCGACCGGAGCCTCGTCTCAATCCTCCAGTTCCCTACAGCGGTGAGCCCATTTCCTGTCGCTCATTTCTCAATGTTCTCTGACCTTCTCCCTCTCTGGGACAATAATCATGCCTGCTGCGGTTCTTATGAGTCGTTCTCCCAGGAGCTTAGGAAAGTATTTGATCGGTCTACACTTAACCGCGAGGCAGCTCTGTTGTTGTCCATCTTACAACAAGGTAGCAGGACAGTTTGAGTATTCCATTGAGTTTCGCACTTAGGGTTCGCCTTGCGGCTGGAATGACAAGGCTCTCTGAGATCGGTTCTTGCATGGATTAGCGGATCATGTGCTGGACGATATTTATTCGCTGGAGCTTCCTCCGACGCTTGACGGGCTGATACAGCTCGCCCTCCAGGTCGACTTTCGTCTGGGACTCTGTTCTCAGCGACGCTGGAGGGGATCTTTGGATGGGGAGTCCTCTGGCGCATTCTTTGATGTTGTCCAACCACCTTCTGTTGCTCCGCCCCTGGAGGAGCCCATGCAGATCAGCCGCGCCCAGCTCTCCAACTCCAAACGTCATCGACGCCGGGCTAACAACTTGTGCCTCTATTGTGGTGACATTTGGTGACGGGATGCCCACGTATTTTAGATCGTCCTGGCAGCTCGTCTTCCCGTAGGGTAGGCGCGGAGGGTGATTTTATTGACATTGAGCTGGCCAAGAGGTGGAGGATTCCTGTAGTTCCACTCACTCAGTCCATCGCGGCTGAGATGATCTGCGGCACGCCTCTCACCAACATTTCTTACACCACTGAACCTGTTTCGCTCACCATTTCCGGTAATCAGATGGAGATGCGTCTGTTTCTCCTGATTCAGTCTCCCTCCGCTCCTATCGTGTTGGGTCACGCCTGGCTTTCTAAGCATAACCCCCATATTGACTGGAGGAAGAATGTTGTTTGTGAATTGATTTTTTTTTTTTTTTTGTGCCTCTAATTGTTTGAATACTGCTCTCTCTCCTTTGATCTCTTCCCCTCTGTTTCAGGAGAAGCCTGTAGACCTTACGGGGGTACCTAGAGTCTATCATGATCTGAGAGCGGCTTTTAGTAAGTCTTGAGCGACATCCCTACCTCTGCACCGCCCGTACGACTGTGCGATCGACCTTTTACCTGGCACTTCTTCACCTAAGGATCGCCTTTAACCTCTTTCTGGTCCTGAGAGGGAGGCCATGGAAAGGTATGTGGCCGATTCTTTGTTGTCCGGCATTATCCGTCCCTTTCCTCTCCGGCTGGGGTGGGGTTTTTCTTTGTGGAGAAGGATGGTTCCCTTCGCCCCTGCATTGATTACCGGGGGCTGAACGATATCACTGTCAAGAATAGCCATCCCTTGCCGTTGATGTCGTCCGCTTTTGGTCTCTTGCAGGGTGCTACCATCTTTACGAAGTTAGACTTGCCCAATGCTTATCACCTGGCCAGGATAAGGGAGGGGGATGAGTGGAAGACCGCCTTTAACACTCCCACATGCCACTTTGAGTATCGTGTGATGGCTTTTGGCCTGTCGAAATGCTCCGGCGGTTTTCCAGAGACTCGTCAATGACATGTTTCTTATAGCTTGCAGTGCTTAAGGTTGTAAGGATTGTATCTGTGCATGCATAACTCTGCATATGGAATATGCATGTGGATGGAAACTATAACGTATTGTTGAGTGGTGTCAATGTAAAATAAAACTGCAATAAACTCAAAGCAAATTGTACTTCGAAACCTGTTTCAATGTCATGTCTTTATCGGACTACAAAACAAATGATTTCTAATTGACCTCTGTTCTGCTAACATTTTACTTCTGTTTCTGTATTCCTGAGGTTCCTTGAGACTCTTGGGTTGTATGCTTATGACAGACAGTGATCACTGATTACTGAACCAGTCTTCTACATTGGAATGTTGTAGCTTGTGAGTTTCTTATTACTTAAAGCACTTAATAATCTTTAAAGTTGAAGCCACTGTATGGTATGTTTTTGGCATCTCAAAGCCTTTGTTAGGTGAAGCAACTTGTATTGCCATTCGTGGTGTATGTTTGGGAAAACAAATGTAGTGGTTTTGTTGTGTGCTTTTTTTAGAAGAGTTGTCTCAGTGCAGCAAATCTACCTGCTAGAGTCCACAATTTTGTAACTATAAATTGCTTTCTGTACATAGTTAACAGCAGTTGATCGATCAATTCAACTTTTGGCTGTTAGTGTTTGTTTTTCTTCTCTCTCTGCTTTTATCTGCTTTAAAGCTGTTCAATCTTGATGAGGGTTGATAGTAGGAATTATAAATTTATGTCCTCAACTTGTTCACTGATGCATGTTGCATGTGGAAGCATTTTGTCCACATAGTCATTTGTTGGCTCAATGGGAGCAACAGCCTTGTGAATACTTAACTTGTCTAAAGTCCTAAATGTGCATGGTCTGTATTGTTTAACTTATTGCAAGGTCTGATTATCCAGTGATTGTTTGATTCAAGTGAATATCCAAAGTTTAATGGACCGTTGTTTTGCAGAAGTGTTTGCCAAATGTGTGTATGTGCAGTTATTTGCATAAAAAAAGTTTCAAAGTTGCTAGTGTTTCCCCACTGCTTATTGTGATTCTTGTTTTCCTTTTTACCCGAAGAGATGCAAGTGCCTTGATTGCACAGGAAGAACTGCCTGTTTCTCAAGGTCATATGTGTTTTCTAATCACAAATGTTTAGTGGCATTCTCTTCATGGCTTCAAAAACATGCATTTAAAAAGCTACTGAATAGGAAGATGTCTTTAGGTTTGGTTTTACTGCTTTTTTACTCTGGAATTGTATTTTCTATAAACAACATTTTTAAAGAAGTGTAGGTTTTATTTCTTTTCAGGGTTTGCTTTTGTTTGTTACTGAAGTGTTGGATTGGATTTTCTCCAGCATTTTAAAATGTATAGACATGAATTGATGATTTTCAGATTTCTCCTATATCCCTCCATAACACATTTAGCTCTACTGTGTGTCTGTAACAACTTGCTGACATTGGCACAATCTCTAAAGCATTTACTGCAGTGTTAAGTTGTGGTTCTTCATCAGGAGCATGTCTGGAAGGCTTTTCTATCATGTTGCCTTCATTATTAATCCATCCCAAACAAGGTTAGGGTCCCATTTGTTTTGTTGATGACTTTCGATGACCATAAGTTTGTGTTTGTCCTGTCTAAGTGGTACTTCTATCCCTGTCTAACTCCAGAATGAGTCGATTTTTGGGTTGTGCTTTTGCACTGGTCTAAAAGTTATGAAGCATTTGCCTCGTAATGTTTTTTTTTTCAGTGGTTTCGGTGCTAGTTATGGAATGTAATCTTTAAAATCCTTTTTTTAATTTAAATAAATTTTTCTAGCTCCGTTTCAACTTGAAGTATTTGCATTGTGGGTAGAGTAAAGTGGTTTGTGCATCTCATGGTAGTGTAATTGATGGCCATTTTTGGCGATATTTAAATGTTGTCAGATAGTTAATTTTATGTAGCAAGGGTCTCTAACTTTCACTTAATATTGTGTGAAAGTGTACCAACTTTTGAAAATGTGCTATATTAATTTTCGAGTGCTGAATCTGGATAGAAAAATGGGCGTATTTGTATCTTGTTAAAGTCAGATTTACTTTTGTTTTAATCAGTAATGTTTTTTTTTTGCGGTACAAAGATTAATTTTAACCAAAATCTTTTTGAATTACTAAAAACAAAGTTTTTATAAATCAAGATGAATATTTGCATTGATTTGCCAGTGAATTTCTTGTCCTTTCAAACCAAGTGTAGAAGTATGAATGATGTGTTGACTGGCCTTTTTGAGTTGGTTTCGAAAATGGGATTATTTTATTGTATTTTGAATTTGTGTTGCATGTCATTGTATTCTGTTGTATTTTTCCATCATTGTTTGTAATTTGCCATGCAGCGGTTTATTACATTCTTGTTTAACATCCTTGTTTTTATCTGGACATTAAACTTTATATTGTTTGTTTCTTATTTTTATTCGCAAAAGTTTAGGTTTGTTGACTTTTTTTCAGACTTTGTAAAGGATGTATATTGTTGATCCTCTTGTATGTTATGTTCTTTTGCGGTTTAAGTTTTTACACGCTAGGTATATACACATTTTCTTTTATTTAGCATATCTTGTTTTTTTTTATATTGTACATAAATGTTATGTTGTTTAAAGTCACTATGTGTTTGAGTGGCATTTTGTTCATGGCTTAATTTGTTAAATAAGGTCAATTTACTAACTGCATTTTGAGGCTTTATAGGTGTTTGGTGAAGTGGAATTATCAACATTTTGTTTCACTTGATAAATGTTCTTTTGAATTCACAATATGATCTTTAATGTCTTGGGGTTTTAACACTGTGTATAGGACTCATGTCATTCTTGTTCATGCTGCAGTGCAGAAGTTAATTTTTTTTTTCTGAGCGTTGTTACATTTAAGGAATTTAACCATATTAAGATGTGAGTTGAGAATGGCAGTAATTCACAAACGATCAGTTTAAATACATTTAAGTGCAGCTCCCCCTCCATTTTAAAACTCACCTTATGTAAACTCCCTTGGCCTTAAGTGTGAAATGTGTGCTTTCCTTTAGCTCAGTGGTAAGAGCATTGCGTTAACACAAGGTTGTGGGTTCGATCCCAGGGGATTGCAAGTACCTATTTAAAATGTATAGGATAGAGCAATGGTAGTCGCTTCGGATAAAAGCGTCTGCTAAATGTAAATGAAATTGTGAAGATGCAATAATCAATGCACCCTATAGCCATCGACAGTGTGTAGAATGGAGCTGTAGAGTGCAACACCTTACAATAGATACTGAGCATAATTGAAAATTTGTATTTCTTTGAACCGTGGACTTTTTTTTCCCATGCAAGAAACTTGAGCAAAGCCATAATATTGTAATTGATTGTTCCAACACTGTCTCGAAGTTCTTTCTTACATTTATTGCCCCAGGTTGTGAGAACCCCTAATTTCTAAACAAAACAAACTGTCAATATTTCACCTCTCTTACCCCATCTCACACTTACTTTTTACTGACTTTCCATGAACCTGCCCCTTTTATTCTCATGCTCTTAATAATGTCTTGAACCGTTTACAGCTGCTTGGCCATATCTTTGAATAAGCATTGTGTCAGACAAAAAATATGTTTCCACACTCTGTAATGTATTGTGATGTAATTTTGTATTTAAATGTAGAATGTAGTTTCCTGCCATTTCTGTTTTGAAGAGTGTTGCAAAACTTCTTTAGCATGTTGTATTTCCTTTCCTAGGGGGAAACTGATGGTTGAAGTTTAATGAATCTGCCAGTGATGGCTTTTGACTGCAAATGACCTGGATACCTAGCAGTGTTAATGAAAGGCTGTTTGCAATTACAGAAGGACTACTTTGGCTAGTGACGGTTTTACATCTAAATCTCGTTTTATACTTTGAGAAATGTTGCTACTTATTCTTTACCTCATTTTATATCATGTTCTCATTTACATGGTTCACTTGTGGTCTTTGATATTTTTTTCATATCCTTCGTCAAAACAGGCCAAGCGGTTTTACATGTAACTTTGTTTCTGCCAGGCTTTTTTTGGGCACGTGGCTTACATTTTAATTAGCTCTGGACTTATCAGTAACACGGCTGGTCTGGGATGAAGTGTATGTAGTGTTATACAGTGCGATTTAAGATTTTTTTGTTTGTAAGATAACTAGTACTACACCAATGATATTATTTACTTTTTGTGTGTGTTTGAATTCAGCAGTTCAACCAAACCCTATGATCCCCATTTGGTCTTTATTTCCCTTCAGCTGTACCAAAGAATTATTGGAGTACTTCTACGCAGCTTTTGTTGAAGTGAGTTTGCCATCCCACTTAAATGCGATTGGTTTTAAATTTGAATGTTACGCCAACCTCTAAACTGTCTGTATAAAAGACAATTGTAATTCTGTTGACAACACTTTTTTTTTCATCTTTATTCAGGTTAAATTCTGTTTTACTCCCCATGTGGTTTGCAATCTTACATTCCTTTCATTCAGTTTACACAATGTATATTAAATTGTTTAGGGATTATTTACAACGTGTATGTTATCAAACATGCAGATGTTAAAATATTATTTAGTGAAGTGTTTTACATTCAATTGATTTGTAACTTTTTGGTGTGCAGAATATTTATGTGGGAATTTTGGTTCCTAAATTAATTGAAATTGCCTTGAGTTTGTATGTAAACATTTAGATGCTGAATCACTGCATGTATTGAATGTAATTAGTTCTTATGTTGAATTTATTTCTTGATGTTGAATAAAATTATTTTTGTTTTTGATGTACAGATGTGGATTTAAAAGAAATGTTACAAGTTGTGCTCCTTTTCTGTAAAATTGCTCGAAGCTTTTATGTAGCCATCTTTACGGACTCTACCTGAAAACCCTGGATACCTTGCGGTGTTAACGAAAGGGATTTTGACGAAGAGTTTGTCCAATATTAAACTCTGAACTGCTCTGAACACTAAGATCATACTAAATTACGAATTAAAATAAATATTGTAGTAGTTTCGGTGTTTGCAGAGGAAATCTTTGTGTAATTGATGGTCATTACGTTTTCTGTTATCTTATCAATGTAATTTTCTTTAGCAAGACAATGAAGGCAACTGAAGATATTTGTATTTCCTTATTGAGGATATTCTTACATGCACATTGCTCTTATTTTCTTTCATTTCACTCTGCCAGGAATATTGTACTAGAGCATCAATGGCTTTATCTCTCTTGATTTCTTTTCTATAAATTCCTTGCTAGAGTTCTTTATATACCTTGCCCCAAGTTGTAAGAGGTTCCAACTCTTAAATCAAACCAATCTTGAACACTTTCCCTCTCACTTCACCTCACATTTATTATGTTGCTGGGTTTCTACCAACTTGCTTAATTCATTCGTAGGCACTAAATACTATCTTGCCCTGTTTACAAAGAATTTTTCATTGACCCAAATGCATCAAAGTTTCACCAGAATATTTAATGTATATTTGGATTATGGCCATGTAATATAAATGTGAAATGTATTTTCTTGAAGTGTAATGTTTGCTGTTGTTTTAAAGAGCTGAAGAGTGGTGTAAACATTTTTATTGATCATTTATTTCATGTTTTGTCTTGGTTATTGCTGGAAGAAGCTTTATGCAATGGCATTGAAGGCTCTTGATCCAAATAGCCTGGATACCTTGCGGTGTTAACGAAAGCCTATTTGGTGAAAGTAGCTAGAGGTGTACTATAAATATAAATGGACTACCAATATATAATATATTTTAAAGACCTGTTGCTTGTTTTATACCATTATTTTTCATTAGGAGTTAAATAAATTATTTCTTTTGTTGCTTAATTGTTTCTTATCTGTTGCACACTGCATTTGTGGTTTTGATTTACATGTTATGACAGGTCTAAAGTGAATGTGTGAAACAAAACAAGCATGTTTTGATGTTGAATGTTTTCATTAGTTGTAAGTAATTTTAGGCATGTTATATTCTCACTTGCAGGATATTCAGTATTGTTTGTTTTGAAGAAAAAGTTTTTGTGTAAATGGTTTTGGTCAAAACAGGGTTTTGCGACTAAGTTGGGGAGGTCCCTCGTTCCTTAGGGGAATAAAAATCTCACACCCCAAACAATGTCCAGGGATGAGTTTTGCACTCTCCATCTCCAGTCCACGAAAGACCCCGGCTTTTGATCAGGTTAAATTTTTTTTGGTGTTTCAGCGTTTTGGTAGGGTTGGTCCAAATTTTTAGGTTTCTGGAATTTCAAAGATGTCTCCATTTAGGTTTAGGTTCAGAGTTTCGGTAGGGTGGGTCCAAATTGTTAGGGGAATAAAAATCTCACACCCCAAACAATGTCCAGGGATGAGTTTTGCACTCTCCATCTCCAGTCCACGAAAGACCCCGGCTTTTGATCAGGTTAAATTTTTTTTGGTGTTTCAGCGTTTTGGTAGGGTGGGTCCAAAGTTTTAGGTTTCTGGAATTTCAAAGATGTCTCCATTTAGGTTTAGGTTCAGAGTTTCGGTAGGGTGGGTCCAAATTGTTAGGTTACATAATTTTAAGGGGGTCTCCTTTTAGGTTTAGGGTCAGAGTTTCGGTAAAGTGGGTCCAAAATGTTAGGGTTAGGGTTAGGGTTAGGGTTAGGGTTAGGTTAGAATATAGAGATGATAGCCACGATGAGCCGGCAGAGGATCATTCACTGACCCCAGAATGCTGTTCTGAAGCTATTATCTCTGTCATTTCTTGCAGGAGGGCCTAGAAAATCGGTACACTTACTATTTGGAGGATGCCCTTTCGAATGCACTGGGTTATACGTCTCTAGCGCCACCACCAGACGAGATAGGTTAGCACAACCTGTAATTGAAAGTCAAAAATGAAATTGATGCCAGAATACAATCTTAGGAAAATACTACACAAATGTTCAATGACAATATGACAGTCAGAATGTACTATGGACAATATATACAGAAGGAACATTGTACTGTGAACATTAATCCGCAGGTGCTTATGAACAGATAACAATTTAGACTATACAATAGTGCAAGCGACTTAAGTGTGCATTAATTATTGACATTAGTTATTAAGGTTACAGTGCAGTAGACGAGTTAATGAAGTTATTTATCGAAGGAACGCGGGCGTCCAGGGATCACTCGATGACCTCAGGCTGTGAGCGTCACTATTAGCCGTGTCTCACATCAACGCAATGGGCAGCCTTGGAGAAAGTCACATATTTTTTTGCCGGACCGGATTAATCAACAATCAAATACTTAATAAGGCCAAAATACGTAAACCTTCAAATGTGCTGTTTATCTTTAAAAGATACACATTAAAACACATTAAAAGCACGTCATGTTTTTGCTTTTGCAACGCAGGCCTTATCCAGCAGAGGGAGCAAGAGTGCAGGGACGGGTCGGGGTTAGTTTCGGGGCTAGGGCCGGGCTGGACAGAATATAGAGATGATAGCCACGATGAGCCGGCAGAGGATCATTCACTGACCCCAGAATGCTGTTCTGAAGCTATTATCTCTGTCATTTCTTGCAGGAGGGCCTAGAAAATCGGTACACTTACTATTTGGAGGATGCCCTTTCGAATGCACTGGGTTATACGTCTCTAGCGCCACCACCAGACGAGATAGGTTAGCACAACCTGTAATTGAAAGTCAAAAATGAAATTGATGCCAGAATACAATCTTAGGAAAATACTACACAAATGTTCAATGACAATATGACAGTCAGAATGTACTATGGACAATATATACAGAAGGAACATTGTACTGTGAACATTAATCCGCAGGTGCTTATGAACAGATAACAATTTAGACTATACAATAGTGCAAGCGACTTAAGTGTGCATTAATTATTGACATTAGTTATTAAGGTTACAGTGCAGTAGACGAGTTAATGAAGTTATTTATCGAAGGAACGCGGGCGTCCAGGGATCACTCGATGACCTCAGGCTGTGAGCGTCACTATTAGCCGTGTCTCACATCAACGCAATGGGCAGCCTTGGAGAAAGTCACATATTTTTTTGCCGGACCGGATTAATCAACAATCAAATACTTAATAAGCCCAAAATACGTAAACCTTCAAATGTGCTGTTTATCTTTAAAAGATACACATTAAAACACATTAAAAGCACGTCATTTTTTTGCTTTTGCAACGCAGGCCCATTCCAGCAGAGGGAGCAAGAGTGCAGGGACGGGTCGGGGTTAGTTTCGGGGCTAGGGCCGGGCTGGACAGAATATAGAGATGATAGCCACGATGAGCCGGCAGAGGATCATTCACTGACCCCAGAATGCTGTTCTGAAGCTATTATCTCTGTCATTTCTTGCAGGAGGGCCTAGAAAATCGGTACACTTACTATTTGGAGGATGCCCTTTCGAATGCACTGGGTTATACGTCTCTAGCGCCACCACCAGACGAGATAGGTTAGCACAACCTGTAATTGAAAGTCAAAAATGAAATTGATGCCAGAATACAATCTTAGGAAAATACTACACAAATGTTCAATGACAATATGACAGTCAGAATGTACTATGGACAATATATACAGAAGGAACATTGTACTGTGAACATTAATCCGCAGGTGCTTATGAACAGATAACAATTTAGACTATACAATAGTGCAAGCGACTTAAGTGTGCATTAATTATTGACATTAGTTATTAAGGTTACAGTGCAGTAGACGAGTTAATGAAGTTAAAAACAACTTCAGGAAACAACTCGTAAAAAGATCATTTTGGACACAAATCAGGTATCTCATATGTTGAAGCTCAGGGTGTAAAGAAAGGTCCAGAAAACAAGGTTCCTAAGGTCTGAGGACATCGAGCCTTTGCAGTGACCACCGTCACGGACCCCCGAATCAGGCCCTGCCGTTTGGGGTCCGTGGCTTCTTCACCATGGGTTTAAAAGTGGGTTAGGGTGCAAAAATACAACAGCCTCCCCCACAGCATCTCGCTGTAGTTTGGGATAGGAGACCGAGGAAAAAAGGCACTGGCCGGCGCATGTTTCTGAATGTCGAAGGACCCCTATCTAACGCACAGTTCTTAAGGCCAACCTCCCAATAGGGTTACGACGAGTAGGGTTCCTGACATTAGGGTTCGAGTTTGGTGCGGATAAGGCGATTCTTTAACCAAAAGGTTAACGCACAGTTCTTAAGGCTAACCTCTCAATAAGTAAGGGAATCTTTCAAATGATGACGTAGAGGTCCGTCCGACGTGGTCACGAGCAAGCGGGCCACCCGTCGGTGTCTTTAAGGTTTGTATTAGACGGTAAACGTTCAAGTCGTGGTGTGTTTCGCACCGGAATTCTAGCATCAACTGTGAGTGTGTTAAAAAGCGTCACTATTAGCCGTGTCTCACATCAACGCAATGGGCAGCCTTGGAGAAAGTCACATATTTTTTTGCCGGACCGGATTAATCAACAATCAAATACTTAATAAGCCCAAAATACGTAAACCTTCAAATGTGCTGTTTATCTTTAAAAGATACACATTAAAACACATTAAAAGCACGTCATTTTTTTGCTTTTGCAACGCAGGCCTTATCCAGCAGAGGGAGCAAGAGTGCAGGGACGGGTCGGGGTTAGTTTCGGGGCTAGGGCCGGGCTGGACAGAATATAGAGATGATAGCCACGATGAGCCGGCAGAGGATCATTCACTGACCCCAGAATGCTGTTCTGAAGCTATTATCTCTGTCATTTCTTGCAGGAGGGCCTAGAAAATCGGTACACTTACTATTTGGAGGATGCCCTTTCGAATGCACTGGGTTATACGTCTCTAGCGCCACCACCAGACGAGATAGGTTAGCACAACCTGTAATTGAAAGTCAAAAATGAAATTGATGCCAGAATACAATCTTAGGAAAATACTACACAAATGTTCAATGACAATATGACAGTCAGAATGTACTATGGACAATATATACAGAAGGAACATTGTACTGTGAACATTAATCCGCAGGTGCTTATGAACAGATAACAATTTAGACTATACAATAGTGCAAGCGACTTAAGTGTGCATTAATTATTGACATTAGTTATTAAGGTTACAGTGCAGTAGACGAGTTAATGAAGTTATTTATCGAAGGAACGCGGGCGTCCAGGGATCACTCGATGACCTCAGGCTGTGAGCGTCACTATTAGCCGTGTCTAACATCAACGCAATGGGCAGCCTTGGAGAAAGTCACATATTTTTTTGCCGGACCGGATTAATCAACAATCAAATACTTAATAAGCCCAAAATACGTAAACCTTCAAATGTGCTGTTTATCTTTAAAAGATACACATTAAAACACATTAAAAGCACGTCATGTTTTTGCTTTTGCAACGCAGGCCTTATCCAGCAGAGGGAGCAAGAGTGCAGGGACGGGTCGGGGTTAGTTTCGGGGCTAGGGCCGGGCTGGACAGAATATAGAGATGATAGCCACGATGAGCCGGCAGAGGATCATTCACTGACCCCAGAATGCTGTTCTGAAGCTATTATCTCTGTCATTTCTTGCAGGAGGGCCTAGAAAATCGGTACACTTACTATTTGGAGGATGCCCTTTCGAATGCACTGGGTTATACGTCTCTAGCGCCACCACCAGACGAGATAGGTTAGCACAACCTGTAATTGAAAGTCAAAAATGAAATTGATGCCAGAATACAATCTTAGGAAAATACTACACAAATGTTCAATGACAATATGACAGTCAGAATGTACTATGGACAATATATACAGAAGGAACATTGTACTGTGAACATTAATCCGCAGGTGCTTATGAACAGATAACAATTTAGACTATACAATAGTGCAAGCGACTTAAGTGTGCATTAATTATTGACATTAGTTATTAAGGTTACAGTGCAGTAGACGAGTTAATGAAGTTATTTATCGAAGGAACGCGGGCGTCCAGGGATCACTCGATGACCTCAGGCTGTGAGCGTCACTATTAGCCGTGTCTCACATCAACGCAATGGGCAGCCTTGGAGAAAGTCACATATTTTTTTGCCGGACCGGATTAATCAACAATCAAATACTTAATAAGGCCAAAATACGTAAACCTTCAAATGTGCTGTTTATCTTTAAAAGATACACATTAAAACACATTAAAAGCACGTCATTTTTTTGCTTTTGCAACGCAGGCCCATTCCAGCAGAGGGAGCAAGAGTGCAGGGACGGGTCGGGGTTAGTTTCGGGGCTAGGGCCGGGCTGGACAGAATATAGAGATGATAGCCACGATGAGCCGGCAGAGGATCATTCACTGACCCCAGAATGCTGTTCTGAAGCTATTATCTCTGTCATTTCTTGCAGGAGGGCCTAGAAAATCGGTACACTTACTATTTGGAGGATGCCCTTTCGAATGCACTGGGTTATACGTCTCTAGCGCCACCACCAGACGAGATAGGTTAGCACAACCTGTAATTGAAAGTCAAAAATGAAATTGATGCCAGAATACAATCTTAGGAAAATACTACACAAATGTTCAATGACAATATGACAGTCAGAATGTACTATGGACAATATATACAGAAGGAACATTGTACTGTGAACATTAATCCGCAGGTGCTTATGAACAGATAACAATTTAGACTATACAATAGTGCAAGCGACTTAAGTGTGCATTAATTATTGACATTAGTTATTAAGGTTACAGTGCAGTAGACGAGTTAATGAAGTTAAAAACAACTTCAGGAAACAACTCGTAAAAAGATCATTTTGGACACAAATCAGGTATCTCATATGTTGAAGCTCAGGGTGTAAAGAAAGGTCCAGAAAACAAGGTTCCTAAGGTCTGAGGACATCGAGCCTTTGCAGTGACCACCGTCACGGACCCCCGAATCAGGCCCTGCCGTTTGGGGTCCGTGGCTTCTTCACCATGGGTTTAAAAGTGGGTTAGGGTGCAAAAATACAACAGCCTCCCCCACAGCATCTCGCTGTAGTTTGGGATAGGAGACCGAGGAAAAAAGGCACTGGCCGGCGCATGTTTCTGAATGTCGAAGGACCCCTATCTAACGCACAGTTCTTAAGGCCAACCTCCCAATAGGGTTACGACGAGTAGGGTTCCTGACATTAGGGTTCGAGTTTGGTGCGGATAAGGCGATTCTTTAACCAAAAGGTTAACGCACAGTTCTTAAGGCTAACCTCTCAATAAGTAAGGGAATCTTTCAAATGATGACGTAGAGGTCCGTCCGACGTGGTCACGAGCAAGCGGGCCACCCGTCGGTGTCTTTAAGGTTTGTATTAGACGGTAAACGTTCAAGTCGTGGTGTGTTTCGCACCGGAATTCTAGCATCAACTGTGAGTGTGTTAAAAAGCGTCACTATTAGCCGTGTCTCACATCAACGCAATGGGCAGCCTTGGAGAAAGTCACATATTTTTTTGCCGGACCGGATTAATCAACAATCAAATACTTAATAAGCCCAAAATACGTAAACCTTCAAATGTGCTGTTTATCTTTAAAAGATACACATTAAAACACATTAAAAGCACGTCATTTTTTTGCTTTTGCAACGCAGGCCTTATCCAGCAGAGGGAGCAAGAGTGCAGGGACGGGTCGGGGTTAGTTTCGGGGCTAGGGCCGGGCTGGACAGAATATAGAGATGATAGCCACGATGAGCCGGCAGAGGATCATTCACTGACCCCAGAATGCTGTTCTGAAGCTATTATCTCTGTCATTTCTTGCAGGAGGGCCTAGAAAATCGGTACACTTACTATTTGGAGGATGCCCTTTCGAATGCACTGGGTTATACGTCTCTAGCGCCACCACCAGACGAGATAGGTTAGCACAACCTGTAATTGAAAGTCAAAAATGAAATTGATGCCAGAATACAATCTTAGGAAAATACTACACAAATGTTCAATGACAATATGACAGTCAGAATGTACTATGGACAATATATACAGAAGGAACATTGTACTGTGAACATTAATCCGCAGGTGCTTATGAACAGATAACAATTTAGACTATACAATAGTGCAAGCGACTTAAGTGTGCATTAATTATTGACATTAGTTATTAAGGTTACAGTGCAGTAGACGAGTTAATGAAGTTATTTATCGAAGGAACGCGGGCGTCCAGGGATCACTCGATGACCTCAGGCTGTGAGCGTCACTATTAGCCGTGTCTAACATCAACGCAATGGGCAGCCTTGGAGAAAGTCACATATTTTTTTGCCGGACCGGATTAATCAACAATCAAATACTTAATAAGCCCAAAATACGTAAACCTTCAAATGTGCTGTTTATCTTTAAAAGATACACATTAAAACACATTAAAAGCACGTCATGTTTTTGCTTTTGCAACGCAGGCCTTATCCAGCAGAGGGAGCAAGAGTGCAGGGACGGGTCGGGGTTAGTTTCGGGGCTAGGGCCGGGCTGGACAGAATATAGAGATGATAGCCACGATGAGCCGGCAGAGGATCATTCACTGACCCCAGAATGCTGTTCTGAAGCTATTATCTCTGTCATTTCTTGCAGGAGGGCCTAGAAAATCGGTACACTTACTATTTGGAGGATGCCCTTTCGAATGCACTGGGTTATACGTCTCTAGCGCCACCACCAGACGAGATAGGTTAGCACAACCTGTAATTGAAAGTCAAAAATGAAATTGATGCCAGAATACAATCTTAGGAAAATACTACACAAATGTTCAATGACAATATGACAGTCAGAATGTACTATGGACAATATATACAGAAGGAACATTGTACTGTGAACATTAATCCGCAGGTGCTTATGAACAGATAACAATTTAGACTATACAATAGTGCAAGCGACTTAAGTGTGCATTAATTATTGACATTAGTTATTAAGGTTACAGTGCAGTAGACGAGTTAATGAAGTTATTTATCGAAGGAACGCGGGCGTCCAGGGATCACTCGATGACCTCAGGCTGTGAGCGTCACTATTAGCCGTGTCTCACATCAACGCAATGGGCAGCCTTGGAGAAAGTCACATATTTTTTTGCCGGACCGGATTAATCAACAATCAAATACTTAATAAGGCCAAAATACGTAAACCTTCAAATGTGCTGTTTATCTTTAAAAGATACACATTAAAACACATTAAAAGCACGTCATGTTTTTGCTTTTGCAACGCAGGCCTTATCCAGCAGAGGGAGCAAGAGTGCAGGGACGGGTCGGGGTTAGTTTCGGGGCTAGGGCCGGGCTGGACAGAATATAGAGATGATAGCCACGATGAGCCGGCAGAGGATCATTCACTGACCCCAGAATGCTGTTCTGAAGCTATTATCTCTGTCATTTCTTGCAGGAGGGCCTAGAAAATCGGTACACTTACTATTTGGAGGATGCCCTTTCGAATGCACTGGGTTATACGTCTCTAGCGCCACCACCAGACGAGATAGGTTAGCACAACCTGTAATTGAAAGTCAAAAATGAAATTGATGCCAGAATACAATCTTAGGAAAATACTACACAAATGTTCAATGACAATATGACAGTCAGAATGTACTATGGACAATATATACAGAAGGAACATTGTACTGTGAACATTAATCCGCAGGTGCTTATGAACAGATAACAATTTAGACTATACAATAGTGCAAGCGACTTAAGTGTGCATTAATTATTGACATTAGTTATTAAGGTTACAGTGCAGTAGACGAGTTAATGAAGTTAAAAACAACTTCAGGAAACAACTCGTAAAAAGATCATTTTGGACACAAATCAGGTATCTCATATGTTGAAGCTCAGGGTGTAAAGAAAGGTCCAGAAAACAAGGTTCCTAAGGTCTGAGGACATCGAGCCTTTGCAGTGACCACCGTCACGGACCCCCGAATCAGGCCCTGCCGTTTGGGGTCCGTGGCTTCTTCACCATGGGTTTAAAAGTGGGTTAGGGTGCAAAAATACAACAGCCTCCCCCACAGCATCTCGCTGTAGTTTGGGATAGGAGACCGAGGAAAAAAGGCACTGGCCGGCGCATGTTTCTGAATGTCGAAGGACCCCTATCTAACGCACAGTTCTTAAGGCCAACCTCCCAATAGGGTTACGACGAGTAGGGTTCCTGACATTAGGGTTCGAGTTTGGTGCGGATAAGGCGATTCTTTAACCAAAAGGTTAACGCACAGTTCTTAAGGCTAACCTCTCAATAAGTAAGGGAATCTTTCAAATGATGACGTAGAGGTCCGTCCGACGTGGTCACGAGCAAGCGGGCCACCCGTCGGTGTCTTTAAGGTTTGTATTAGACGGTAAACGTTCAAGTCGTGGTGTGTTTCGCACCGGAATTCTAGCATCAACTGTGAGTGTGTTAAAAAGCGTCACTATTAGCCGTGTCTCACATCAACGCAATGGGCAGCCTTGGAGAAAGTCACATATTTTTTTGCCGGACCGGATTAATCAACAATCAAATACTTAATAAGCCCAAAATACGTAAACCTTCAAATGTGCTGTTTATCTTTAAAAGATACACATTAAAACACATTAAAAGCACGTCATTTTTTTGCTTTTGCAACGCAGGCCTTATCCAGCAGAGGGAGCAAGAGTGCAGGGACGGGTCGGGGTTAGTTTCGGGGCTAGGGCCGGGCTGGACAGAATATAGAGATGATAGCCACGATGAGCCGGCAGAGGATCATTCACTGACCCCAGAATGCTGTTCTGAAGCTATTATCTCTGTCATTTCTTGCAGGAGGGCCTAGAAAATCGGTACACTTACTATTTGGAGGATGCCCTTTCGAATGCACTGGGTTATACGTCTCTAGCGCCACCACCAGACGAGATAGGTTAGCACAACCTGTAATTGAAAGTCAAAAATGAAATTGATGCCAGAATACAATCTTAGGAAAATACTACACAAATGTTCAATGACAATATGACAGTCAGAATGTACTATGGACAATATATACAGAAGGAACATTGTACTGTGAACATTAATCCGCAGGTGCTTATGAACAGATAACAATTTAGACTATACAATAGTGCAAGCGACTTAAGTGTGCATTAATTATTGACATTAGTTATTAAGGTTACAGTGCAGTAGACGAGTTAATGAAGTTATTTATCGAAGGAACGCGGGCGTCCAGGGATCACTCGATGACCTCAGGCTGTGAGCGTCACTATTAGCCGTGTCTAACATCAACGCAATGGGCAGCCTTGGAGAAAGTCACATATTTTTTTGCCGGACCGGATTAATCAACAATCAAATACTTAATAAGCCCAAAATACGTAAACCTTCAAATGTGCTGTTTATCTTTAAAAGATACACATTAAAACACATTAAAAGCACGTCATGTTTTTGCTTTTGCAACGCAGGCCTTATCCAGCAGAGGGAGCAAGAGTGCAGGGACGGGTCGGGGTTAGTTTCGGGGCTAGGGCCGGGCTGGACAGAATATAGAGATGATAGCCACGATGAGCCGGCAGAGGATCATTCACTGACCCCAGAATGCTGTTCTGAAGCTATTATCTCTGTCATTTCTTGCAGGAGGGCCTAGAAAATCGGTACACTTACTATTTGGAGGATGCCCTTTCGAATGCACTGGGTTATACGTCTCTAGCGCCACCACCAGACGAGATAGGTTAGCACAACCTGTAATTGAAAGTCAAAAATGAAATTGATGCCAGAATACAATCTTAGGAAAATACTACACAAATGTTCAATGACAATATGACAGTCAGAATGTACTATGGACAATATATACAGAAGGAACATTGTACTGTGAACATTAATCCGCAGGTGCTTATGAACAGATAACAATTTAGACTATACAATAGTGCAAGCGACTTAAGTGTGCATTAATTATTGACATTAGTTATTAAGGTTACAGTGCAGTAGACGAGTTAATGAAGTTAAAAACAACTTCAGGAAACAACTCGTAAAAAGATCATTTTGGACACAAATCAGGTATCTCATATGTTGAAGCTCAGGGTGTAAAGAAAGGTCCAGAAAACAAGGTTCCTAAGGTCTGAGGACATCGAGCCTTTGCAGTGACCACCGTCACGGACCCCCGAATCAGGCCCTGCCGTTTGGGGTCCGTGGCTTCTTCACAAAGGGTTTAAAAGTGGGTTAGGGTGCAAAATACAACAGCCTCCCCCACAGCATCTCGCTGTAGTTTGGGATAGGAGACCGAGGAAAAAAGGCACTGGCCGGCGCATGTTTCTGAATGTCGAAGGACCCCTATCTAACGCACAGTTCTTAAGGCCAACCTCCCAATAGGGTTACGACGAGTAGGGTTCCTGACATTAGGGTTCGAGTTTGGTGCGGATAAGGCGATTCTTTAACCAAAAGGTTAACGCACAGTTCTTAAGGCTAACCTCTCAATAAGTAAGGGAATCTTTCAAATGATGACGTAGAGGTCCGTCCGACGTGGTCACGAGCAAGCGGGCCACCCGTCGGTGTCTTTAAGGTTTGTATTAGACGGTAAACGTTCAAGTCGTGGTGTGTTTCGCACCGGAATTCTAGCATCAACTGTGAGCGTGTTAAAAAGCGTCACTATTAGCCGTGTCTCACATCAACGCAATGGGCAGCCTTGGAGAAAGTCACATATTTTTTTGCCGGACCGGATTAATCAACAATCAAATACTTAATAAGGCCAAAATACGTAAACCTTCAAATGTGCTGTTTATCTTTAAAAGATACACATTAAAACACATTAAAAGCACGTCATTTTTTTGCTTTTGCAACGCAGGCCCATTCCAGCAGAGGGAGCAAGAGTGCAGGGACGGGTCGGGGTTAGTTTCGGGGCTAGGGCCGGGCTGGACAGAATATAGAGATGATAGCCACGATGAGCCGGCAGAGGATCATTCACTGACCCCAGAATGCTGTTCTGAAGCTATTATCTCTGTCATTTCTTGCAGGAGGGCCTAGAAAATCGGTACACTTACTATTTGGAGGATGCCCTTTCGAATGCACTGGGTTATACGTCTCTAGCGCCACCACCAGACGAGATAGGTTAGCACAACCTGTAATTGAAAGTCAAAAATGAAATTGATGCCAGAATACAATCTTAGGAAAATACTACACAAATGTTCAATGACAATATGACAGTCAGAATGTACTATGGACAATATATACAGAAGGAACATTGTACTGTGAACATTAATCCGCAGGTGCTTATGAACAGATAACAATTTAGACTATACAATAGTGCAAGCGACTTAAGTGTGCATTAATTATTGACATTAGTTATTAAGGTTACAGTGCAGTAGACGAGTTAATGAAGTTAAAAACAACTTCAGGAAACAACTCGTAAAAAGATCATTTTGGACACAAATCAGGTATCTCATATGTTGAAGCTCAGGGTGTAAAGAAAGGTCCAGAAAACAAGGTTCCTAAGGTCTGAGGACATCGAGCCTTTGCAGTGACCACCGTCACGGACCCCCGAATCAGGCCCTGCCGTTTGGGGTCCGTGGCTTCTTCACAAAGGGTTTAAAAGTGGGTTAGGGTGCAAAATACAACAGCCTCCCCCACAGCATCTCGCTGTAGTTTGGGATAGGAGACCGAGGAAAAAAGGCACTGGCCGGCGCATGTTTCTGAATGTCGAAGGACCCCTATCTAACGCACAGTTCTTAAGGCCAACCTCCCAATAGGGTTACGACGAGTAGGGTTCCTGACATTAGGGTTCGAGTTTGGTGCGGATAAGGCGATTCTTTAACCAAAAGGTTAACGCACAGTTCTTAAGGCTAACCTCTCAATAAGTAAGGGAATCTTTCAAATGATGACGTAGAGGTCCGTCCGACGTGGTCACGAGCAAGCGGGCCACCCGTCGGTGTCTTTAAGGTTTGTATTAGACGGTAAACGTTCAAGTCGTGGTGTGTTTCGCACCGGAATTCTAGCATCAACTGTGAGCGTGTTAAAAAGCGTCACTATTAGCCGTGTCTCACATCAACGCAATGGGCAGCCTTGGAGAAAGTCACATATTTTTTTGCCGGACCGGATTAATCAACAATCAAATACTTAATAAGGCCAAAATACGTAAACCTTCAAATGTGCTGTTTATCTTTAAAAGATACACATTAAAACACATTAAAAGCACGTCATTTTTTTTGCTTTTG
>CM056454.1:19174518-19257533 GCA_029783895.1 Triplophysa bombifrons | reverse complement strand
TCTCTCTCTCTTTCTCTCTCGCTTTCTCTCTCTCTCTCTCTCTCTCTCTCTCTCTCTCTCTATCTCTTTCTTTCTTTCTCTCTCGCTTTCTCTCTCTCTCTCTCTCTCTCTCTCTCTCTCTCTCTCTCTCTCTCTCTCTCTTTCTCTCTCGCTTCTCTCTCTCTCTCTCTCTCTCTCTCTCTCTCTCTCTCTCTCTCTCTCTCTCTTCTCTCTTTCTCTCTCGCTTTCTCTCTCTCTCTTTCTCTCTCGCTTTCTCTCTCTCTCTCTCGCTTTCTCTCTCTCTCTCTCTCTCTCTCTCTCGCTTTCTCTCTCTCTGTCTCTCTCTCTCTCTCTCTCTGCGTGCTGGGCAGTATGAAAAGGCATTAAACTCTCCAACTCTCTTCGAGAAAATATAGCTCATAATCCAGTGGTCTCCAGGCAGAAATCCATGACAAGTATGGTCTATGTGTGAAATTTGCATATATCTGTCTTCAGTACAGATGGATGATGTGTTTCATCAGTTAATATTTTCAATCAAAACATGTTATCGAGCCCCCACCGGATCTCCATCACCTACATACACCTACATACCCACATCAAGACACTGGGATAAAACGTCCTTTACCTGCAAGCTCATATAATATTGATTGAATTATATTGGTTTGAGTTCTATATAATATGATTTGATTTGTACATGCAGAGCAAGTACAAGTGGATAGTTCCTTTTAAGCAAGCTCTTAACTGTAAGGAATATAAGAACCTGGGCCGCGTTTCCCGTAACCTTCCTATCGCTACATTGTTCTTAAGTTATAACTCAAGCTCCGAAAAAAATGGTAATAAACAGACTCATTGTCAGCTGGCAGTTCAATTTTAGTGTTGGGAGGCTGACAATACCCTAAGCCCTTTTCGCGCCCACTTGTAAAGACCCTGTGCCTCCTCTAGGGGTGCCGCCCCCTAGTTCGTACACTCATATAATTAGGAAAGCTTTTGATGTTGAATCATAAAACATGCAGAAATCCATATTAACCTGTTCATGTGAAATGTTGCATATTTTGCGGGACACATGTTGATTATTATAACTGCCCCAATTTCTTTTGAACACGCTCTTCATTTGCATCTGTAATGAGACGCTGGCAAATCAAAGCTAATATATGCTAATACAAGTTCTGCTAGCACGGCTGCTTTGATTATGTTGTTATTTTCTACCACTTGCTATGATGAGAAGATTTGGGGTAATTTTCAAGTGTTCAAACATAGCGATGCTATGCAATTACAGCAGAGAGATTCAAACCTGCACGACTGGCATATTTTCATTAGTGTTTTATTGCATGTGAAGGGTTGATTCATTTATTTATTATGACGTACCTGTATGTGCTGTAGCAGGTTCTTCAGTTGCACTAGGAACTCTTTGGCATCCTTGGCTTTGTCAGACACTCCATTCAGCGCCTGGGACAGCTGACACTGCACACAGACACACACATAAACATAGATCATTACATGTGTTTCGAACTTTCAAAAGCTTTCGTTGAAGGAGCAGTATTTCTGTAAATAAAATAGGTTGTAAATAATGTTACATAAATATTGTGGTCTTCAGAAACTCAACTAGAAGCCTATATTCATTAACATCAATTAAACATCTCAAATACCACCACACATTATCTCCATGTGCTGTACAAAAAATACAAACACTACTGTTCCTCATCGTTACCAACACCATTTAACATTTTAAGCATCTTTAAAACATCACCCTCAATATTCAAAAATACCACCCAACATTCTCAAACACAACCCAATATTGCCAGGATTTTAAACACCATATCACCATATCATTCATAAACACCACCCAATATCATAAACATTTTCAAATGCCACCCAAATTTCAAAAGACATAAACGCAACTCATTAAAAAACATAAATACTGCCCATCCCCAGTATTTTCAAAACGATACCCAAAAGAAAAAACCACCACTAGCATCATCAGCATTATAAAACACAACTAAAATACCAGTTTTTAATCACAGTCCAACAATGATACCAAGCCACCAATATACAACATTCACCTTCACAATCTTAAATACTACCGATCTCCGACATGTTCAAATATCACCCAACTTCAACATTTTCTAACAATACTCAGAATTCCGAACATTATCAAACACCACCCAATACTATCAACATTTTCAAATGCCACCCATATCTCAAAAGACATAAAAAACCACTCATCATAAAAAAACTAAAATACTGCCCCCCCAAAAAATACCACTAGCATCATCACCATTTTAACATTATAATAGCATTAACAACATTCACATTCTTAAATACTACCCATCTCCAACATTTCCCAAATACAACCCAACATCAACATTTTAAACAATGCCCAGAATTCCAAGCATTCACAAACACCACCCAACAATACCCATTATTTCTAAACACCACTCATATTTCCCAGCATAATAAAAACCTACCTACTGAACTCCAGCCCAGCAATACTTATAATTAAAGATTAAACTAGGGAAAAATTATCATATGTTCAGTCAATCAAACATAATTCAATCTTATTATTTTACATTGCTCAGTACCATAATAACTTTGCATCGAATCAATCATAAAATCAACTTAATACCCAGTGTTCTTGTTGTTGCTAGTGTTATGAGCAACTCATTGAGTACAGTCACATATATGGTCTAGAAATGTTTATTGCAGAGAAAAGGAAAATGGCTATTGCGATGTTTTTGACATATTTATAGGTAAGCAGGCATGATTTTTAAAAGGTCCCATATTCTTAAACTCTTCAAAAGGAACTCCAGCTTAGTGACTAATGATCATTCAAGCCTGCGGAAAACACCTTGCTAGCTTCACACACACATCCTTCCCACCTGCTCCTCTTCCTCTGGGCCTTTCCTGGCCTTCTTGCAATCAGCAGGGTCTTAAATCAACCAGAGAAACAAACACACACACACATAAAAAAAACAAGCAGACACACACAAACAGCTCCATGCTCCATTAATGTACCATCTGCCCTGGCAAGCTGTCCAGGCCGCTAACAAGACCCTGACAGATACCCTTCTGATGGCCCCTCTACTCTCAGTATGTGTGCCTGTGTGTTCAGAAGGCGACAACCGGACACTGCTGGGGTTCAATGATGCGGTGGGGTCACCGTCTCACCTTTGCCTTTGTGCCAACAGACCACAACAACCGGCCCCTCCTGCACACCACTCCGGCTAATTTCACCAACAGAATCGAACAAAGAAATGGGCCAGATTTTCTCTTGTTGCTTTTTTTAATACATTGTTAGCAGACTTGAAAGTGCACAATGTCATGAGTCTAGTTGTAGTGTATAGATCACAGACGGCAGAAAGGTCACACAGTCAATTACACAGAGGATTCTACCGATGCACTTAAAATTAACAAGCAAAAAGAATGGATGATTTTCAACAGAGTGACACTGTTTACAAGAGTATGAGAATCTTAGATATTACTTTATAGTAGTGGTGGGCATAGATTATTTTTTTTAATCTAGATTAATCTAGATTAAAATGGCTCATTTGAATTCTGCGGAAGGCATTCAGAATATGTGTGCTACCCAAATAATGACTAAAAGTAAGTCTTTGAGAACGGGTTTCTCAAGCCAGGTGGCGCATTAGATCAGGGGCTCATCTCCTGTTTCCAAAATGTATCACAAACTGCTTGAGAAAGCTGTTCTACTATGTTAATTTGTGATGAAAATTAAATTATGTTCAATAAGATGAACTTGTGTTTACTTCCTCATTAGCTAAGGGATGCTTTGCGTTTAGGTGGTACTTGAGACTGGAAGAGCTCCTACAGTACATTTAAATTTAGTCATTTAGCAGACGCTTTTATCCAAAGCGACTTACAAAGAGTTAGGGAGCAACAAGCGATATGTCATAAAGGAGCCATAATAGATTAGGTGCCAATACAAAGTTACTGGTTTCAACTAAAGCTAGACCACTACCTGTTGAGAGAAAGTTTTTTTTTTTTTTTTAAACCAACTGTATGTAAACCAATTCCGTACAGTAATCCAATTCCGCATTGCACAAGGTGCAAACAACCTTAGTCTTGTCCAGGTTTCCATTGGGAAGCTTCTTAAAAATAAATTTTCCCTGAAACAAGCCCGGCGGCTTCAAAGCTGCATCCATGTTAGCACGTCACGTTTGATGTGGTAATTTCACAGTAACGTTATGTTGTGTTCAGATCAAACGCAAATGGCGCGTCAAGCGCGAGTGATTTACATCTAAGTCAATGCAAAGACGCGATAGACCTACTTGCGGCCTGAATCGCGCGAATGAAGCCCTGATTATGAGATGATGAGGCGGCCCGAATGACGCGAATGAATTCCTGATTATGAGATGATGAGGCGGCGCGAATGACGCGAATAATGCCCTGGTTATTAGATGATGAGGCGGCGCGAATGACACGAATGAAGCGCGAATGAAGCCCTGGTTATTAGATGATGAGGCGGCGCAAATGACGCGAATGAATCCCTGATTATGAGATGATGAGGCGGCGCGAATGACGCGAATGAAACGCGAATGAAGCCCTGGTTATTAGATGATGAGGCGGCGCGAATGACGCGAATGAAACGCGAATGAAGCCCTGGTTATTAGATGATGAGGCGGAGCGAATTACACGGATCACGCGAGTTGAAAACTCTCGTTCTCGCCCCCTACAGTGCAATTAAGCTAGATATACATCAGCGCTAAAAAATCAAGGTGAAAGTCATCATAGCTTGTGTAGTATAGACCCAGCTCCCAACCCAACTTTGAGAATAGATTAACGGCGACATTTTTTTTATCGCGCGATAAGAGTCTCACGTTAACGGCCCACCACTACTTTATAGATAAACATTGCTACATATAAATACACATTTTCAGCTTTTAAAATATGCTGTGAGGTACACATTGTGTTTATTGCTCTATTACTGTAAATAAGGTTTTATATTTGTCACTTTTTGTTATAGTTCAGGTAGAATATAGAAATTTTCAAACTTTTCCATTTTGAACTATTTTCAGCTGGTGATTTTTTTGTGGATGTATGGTGTCGTTTTAACTAGAACTATTAAAACATTCATGTTACAAAATAAAAATAACAGAAAATGTGCAGGCAAATGTGTCAGGGTTCGGGGATGAAGAACCCAGATGCAGGCAGCGGTGCAGACGGGAATAACAAAGACTTTATTGAAATACAAAACAAAGTCCCACCGGGGGGCAAAACAATATACAAGAACAGGAATAAAGACCACTTAAACTTAACTAACAAGGACTAAATACAACACTAGACAATACAACTAAGACTAAACTAAACTTAACTTAACTTAACTTAACTTAACTTAACTTAACTTAACTTAACTTAACTTAACTTAACTGACTGACTTGGGGAGGACATCACGGGCAATAACAGGACAGAAAATACTAGGCAAGGTACAAGAGCTACGATAACCGCATGAAGCGGAAACCTCAATGAACACAGTCACAAAGTATGAAGTACATTCAAAGAACAAGGACAGGACAATAGACACAAGGATGTTTTATGGGGGAGACAGACAAAGGATAATTAACAGGGACCATGTGACAGGGATTAAACACTGAGGGGAAAGCTAACGAGGAAACGAGGTGGCGGGAACAAATACTGCAGACCAGAGAGAGAGTATAGCAAGCCGATAGGATCTCTCCCTCAACACACAACCTAAGGCTATAACACGACTCCACCCCAAGACCAAGAATAGACATGACATGATGGCGGAATCATGACACAAATGTATGGACATTTCCACAAAAGCTTATATATAATGCAAATGTAAAATAAAATTTTTTGGGGGTAAATTTTCTACAAACTACTTCTGCATCTGGCTACGTCAGTATATGCAGTAACAAAGGGCAAGGCGGATATGCGCCATTGACAGGCGACTAAACGGCCTCGGTCAACTGCTCGAATGTAGAAAATTATTTTTACAGGATTTTTTTAACAAATGAAAAATTATTAAACCAAATTGCCTGTTCATGACATTTGAATGTCGTTTCTTACTTAAAGGCGGAATATACGATTTGGTAAGATGCTAACTTTAGCGTGCTAGCACTGAAATCATGATGCCACCCTCTAAGCCCCTTCGAAGCCCCTTCTCCTCCAAAACACATGAACACGAACAAACCAGAAGCCCTCCCCTTCGCGTCAGGTCCTGTTCACACTGTCGGGGTTTATTTCTAGGATTAAAAACTGGCTGCCTCTACATTATCCCTTACATAATGTTTAATGCACAACAATACTGAGGTGTAAGTAGTAACGTTATCTGCCACTATTTGTAAGTGCCAATAGCATCTAACTACTATTTCTACTTGATCCAAAGAAAATACAGCTATTTTCGGTTAGTGTAAATAGTACATCTTTAAGAAATAGAATTTATTGCTGTTTACACTTAGTGCAAATAGCTGCCAGCTAAATTGAAATAGTGACTGTGTCTATGATTACTGTAAGTAGAGTGCTCTGTAAAACAAGCCATACAAACATGAAATGCCATTAAAAAATAGAGATGTGGTTCTGTATTCCAGCTTTCCGTCCTGCTAATAGACCGAGAGCTTTTATCTTGTTATATACTTCACCAGAGCACTGTGATGAAGAGTTGATGAGACACGAATCAAATTGAATTCAGAGACACTGTAAGACAAGCAGTTTGTGTGTGTGTGTGTGTGTGTGTGTAGGGGACATCAGAGGGACATTTCAATAACTGCTCCGGTTGATTTTACTGTCAAGGCAATTAAGTGCTCTGTTTATCAACATGTTTGCGTGTGCAAGCGTGTGTGTGCATGTGTGTGTGTGTGCGTGATAGAAGATAATACGAATCTGTGGTGATGTGCCAGTGACCTTGATTGTGGGGAAAACACACAGGGAGGCTTTCCATACACTACACTAAACTACACTACACTTTCTGGAAGTCTCTGGCACTGCTGGACCTTCCAGAATACTTCCTACATACAGTAGGTCTATGTCTATGTCTTCAGAGGTGTATAAAGATCTTACGTAATGAAGCATTATGTTTTTATTACCTTAGAACAAATTTATATCTACATACAGCTCCGTCTTCTTGTATGGAATTATTCATGTTGTTTCTACTGTAGCCCTTAGCTGACAAACTGCTCTACAGACGGCGTTTCTTAAATAGTTATCTCCTCCGTAAAGAAGCAAAAACGTGACGACATCTTAGTCCTGTGTCAGCCACTGTTGTGTTTAAAGCAACACTTTAGAACTTTTGCTGAAGGCTCCCCCATGTGATTGATAAGCGCAATTGTCTGTTAGAAGTGTTGCAAATATTGTTACTGTATAAGCCTCCCTGTGGGCAGGGCAATACACATGAATTTATTTACCAAGCAGATGGAACTGGCCAATGCAGAAACGTTGTTTGGAAACCATGTCGCACTCTTCCGAATGCAGGGGATGGGCGGGGCTGCGTGTACCGACCCATATACAGTACTTACAGAGTGTGGTTGTAGATACTATGAGGCTGCTCAAAATTTGTCTTGTTAAGAGTTGTTCTACCACTGAAATAATTTTAGAGACATTATTTTAAGGTCGACAACTACAAAGTGTTACTTTAAAAGGAAGGGGTGAGCCATTGGTTGCAATTTGCAATCTCACCACTAGATGCCACTAAATTTCATACACTGGAAATTTAAGACAAAAAAGGAAGTATCTATAAGGAGGAAAAATAATTCCTTTATTCATTTATAACTTCCGTTCAAAATGTATCTTCAACAGAATGTCTTGTTTTAGGGATGCTTAGATATCTTTACGTGACAGCAGGACTAAGATACTGAATGAGATGATTTGTGCAGTGTAGGCAGCTCGGCAGGTTTTTGGAACACAGCCGTTGTCTCTCTGTGTGAAGAACATTGAATGTCTGAAGGTCAGAGGAACAACTAACTGACACCACAAATCTCTTTCTCATTTCTTTATGTCTTTTTACCATTTCCTTTTACATGTGTGCATTTGGCAAAAGCTTCTATCCAAACTTAATTAAAAGTAGGGGTAGGCGATATAGAAAAAAATCTATTCACAATTTTTTCTAGATAGATCACGGTTCACGGTTTTATCCTGGTTCTTTTAGAAGTTGGTTTTAAAACTATTTTGCAAATTACAGAGCAACAATACAGCCAAACTAATGTCCCCATATAAAAATATACTCTTTACCATTTATATTTTCAAGAATATTTTAAACAATTTAATATTTAATGCAAGTGAAAGACCATAAATCAGCTGTTGTAGCAAAAACCTTTACATTTTAAATTTTGTTTTGCATCTTGTTGCTGCACTCAGAGTAAAGCTGTGGAATGGCCGTGGAGGAAAAATATTTGCGGCTGGGTTTTCTCGTAACGTGGATCTACGACTTTGAGCAGTCTTTTAAAGCTCTCATTTTCCACAGTCTTTATGGGAATCATGTCTTTGGCCAGGTAAAATGTCACCGCGCCAGGTACATCTTTCCAGCGCTTGCTCGTTCTGTCATATGGAGTTACTTTCTCAAATGCTTCTTTCGTTAAAGTCGTTTGTTTAAGCCTTGTAGTTTCCGGATGATTGGTCGTACCTGATTTACTCGCGTCCCTTTATAATTTGACTGTCGGCATACATTTCTTTCTTTTTGAGGTGGTTAAAAAGGATTGTTGTGTTGCCATCCGACGTGTGAATCTTATCATTGCAACATTTGCAAATAACTGTTGTTTGGGCCGTGTCAGTTGGGGAAAACCCAATCCATTTCCATATTACTGATGTCTAATTTTTTTAGGGGACAACTCCTCCATGTTTCCCTCCATCGTCACTGACCGCGTCACTTTATCTCACTGAATTCACGAGCAACGTATACGAGTTTGTTAACACGGCACCATCTATCGCAAGGATGTTGACGAATTCAATAGAACAGTAACGGATTTAAAATGTCTTGCACTATATAGGACGATGTAACGATTATTCCGAAAAAGTGGAACGAACAGTCATTTTAATCGTTCGCGATCAAATATCGTCATATCGCACACCCTTACTTAAAAGTGAACAGTATATACTTTATACAGCATGTTTGTTCAGTGAATCAGCCTTTTAATATTAAAGTAAAATTACGCACACATATCTGATTCAGATTAACTACTGTCGGTGTTGTGTGTTTGTTTGTTTATATGCTGAGAATGCCCTGGGGTTTGTTTGTTTGTTTGTCTACAATGAGGACATATATACTGTGTACTTGAAGAGGATGAACTATAAATGGTAATTTGCCTAATATTCCTAATGCATAATACAGTCCATATCCCAATATATTTTAGGCTAATGAGATTATTCATTCATTCATTCATTTATTTTAACAAAACACTTAAAGTGATAGCGCACAAATCTGGTCAGGTTGTTTTGTCTTTAGCACTTTGAATGTAATTTGTTCTTTTGGAAATTGAGCTGTTACTGGTCACCGTGCGTGTCATGATTCTGCCGCATCATGTCAGGTTTCTCTTGGGCTAGTGGCGGGATCATGGCAGAACCCCATGTTTCATGTGGAGAGAGAGAGTTTTTGTCCCTTATGGCTTGCCATATACTCCCTCACTTCGGTCTTGTATCTGGCCCCGCCCTCTTCTTTCCTCGTTATTGATTGTTAATCATTTCATGCCCGCACCTGACCCCCTCTTGATTTGATCCCTATTTAATACCCCATTGTGGTCTATCCTGTGCTGGATCATTTTGTGAGTTGGGGACTCTGGGAGATTTGTGAGTTTGTTAATGTTCAAAGACTTTACCTTGTACCCTTGTCTCCCGCCTTGTCCAGAAGTGTCCTGTAAGTTGAGTCTAGTTTTTCGTAGTCATGTCTTATGTTGAATTTAGTCTAGTTAGTTTAGTGAGTCTCGTGCACCCGAGTCATTCTGTTGTTTTACCCCCTCGCGGGTATTTTTTTCTTGTTTTGTTATTAAAGTTATTTATTGTTTGTTATTATTTATCCCTTACCCGCTGTCTGCTCTTGGGTCGCGGCTGTCGCCACTTACTCCTGACAGTGCGCTTGAATGGTATTGAAAAGATATGCTTGGACATCTTTTGTTCTCCGTGAGAAGAAAGGGTCATATGGGTTTGACATAAGGGGGAGTTTTTGGGAAACATTTCCAACTACAATTCCTTTAAACAGGTTTTTCTAAGATATAGACTAAACTTATCCAACAATTAAAAAACAAAAAAATAGAAGGAAATTATATATTGCTAAAAGAAAATTATGTTTATTTTAGGACCATTCTGTCGCATCTGTGCCTTTGTTTTACAATTATGCGAATTTTCTTTTTTGTACCTCGATTCAGTGTGTGCAAATGTACTAAAAAATAAAACATATTACGGTATTCTTTATAATAAGATTCTCCGTTGAGAAAATTGTGAATAGACTGCAAGAAAGGTCAAACATGTGTGTGCATTATGAAAACAAAACAATACAAAAATATCTTAACAATAAGCATCATATCTTTATTATACTAAATGTAAGTTATTTTTTTGTCTATGGTAAAATATGATCAGGACATGATTTTGTGAGGGAGATCTAGGAGCTCTCTGAAAGTTTGAAAATCGCTGGTGGTTGTGTGGGAAAATGAAACATTGGCTTAACATTTGTGTGTAACCATGGAAACCTGCAAGATTACAAGGATCTGTACTCAGTTGTTAAACAGGACGGGTCACATTCGTAGGAGGTTGTGTGGAACTTCCTCTATTTATATTTCTCACGTTTCCTGTCTTTCCATGAAAGTAATAGTTTTGTATTGAACCCTGCTGAATGACCAACATTCACTGTGGTGGTGAGAGATCAAACACATGTGAGCTCCTATTGTCACTGTCACCAATCGTGTGATTTTTTTATACATGCACTCATTTATTAATTCTCTTTAGAAAATGTTCCCGTTTGAAAATGGAAAGTATGGCATATATTTTTCCCCTTTGCTTTGTGACCTGTTCGTTTGGTCACAGATGAGATAGCCGACAGGAAAAAGCGTGAAAAGGGCTCGGACACACACACACAGCAATGGCATATGGACGAATGCTATTACATTTTTTGTCACATACATCTAACCTAGATTCTAACTGAAAGTATGTGTGTGCGCACTGTGCGTTCATGTGTGTCAAACCCATCCTTGCATGTCATAAATGTGTGTGTGTGTGTGTGTGTGTGTGTGTGTGTGTGTGGAGAGAGGCCACAGCCTCTTTCCATTCTGTATTTATGAATATGTATCTGAGGAGATGGGGTTTCTGTGTTATGCTTGGTGCTAGGGTCCATTTTATTTCTTCTTATAAAGACTGCAAGACTTGAATCTGGTGTCCGATTAGAGAGAAATGCATTGTTGTGCCGGGTCATTCCGGGTCATGATTTGAGGGCTATATCTCTGTCGCCCAATTTCGAGTCATTGCTTTAGCCACCTGTCTGCAGCAGAACACATGCACATCCACAAACACCTTTAAATCAAGAATCACAGCGCTATTTAGAGGACAGACGTATCTCTGGCCGGTCAGGGTCGGTGTGATGTGTAGTGTTTAAGGAAAGGGTCAGGGGTCAAAGGTTAAGGCTCAGTTAATAGTTATCCAGGGAGTGCGTGGAGACGTCAGAGCACAGTTACACAGCAACACACAAAAACTCCTTAAAGGGGCAGTTCACTCCAAAATAAAAATACAATCATCATTTACTCATCTTCTTGTCATTTTAAACCTGTATGACTTTCTTTCTTCTGCAAAACACAAAAGAAGATATTTTGAAAAGTGTTGGTAACCTGAAGCCATTGGTCCACATTCACTTCGGACACAAAACCAATGCAAGTCAATGGGGACCGACGGGTGTCTGTCACCAACATTCTTCAAAACATCTTCTTTTGTGTTTTGCAGAAGACAGAAAGCTGTATCATTTTAAAACGAAGAGAAGGTGAGTAAATGATGACAGAATTTTCTTGTTGGGGTGAAAAAATCCATAACCTCAAATTACAATTAGATTTTAACTTTTGGGTCGCTCACAGAATAACTTCTGGTAGTGATTTTAATACCATCTGGCAAATATTGCAATAAGACATTTTCACTATGTGTATCATCCGGAAACCAATGAATTATCTCTTCTTTTACGCATGTATTTAAGCACATCAGTTCTTCTGGGCAATGGTTGATAGATAATCTTTTTTCCGAGGAATCAACATGGGTGAGGGGCATTAACATCAGTACTCAGACCTCCGACCCAATGCTTTATCCACAAAAATAATCACAATATATTCCCTATTTTTGATCCTTTGCATCTGATATTATTACGAAAGCCAATCGCTCATTGGAACAATGAGCACTTAAACCAACTCCGGCTAAGTTCAGGGCTAAAGGTGCGGGTGGCGTTCCAATTGACAGCTTCATACAATGTGTGAAAAATTATCTATTGTGCGCTTCCATGTGAATCCATTAAGGCGGATGAAGAAGAAAGATGCCCAGAGGGAGGATTGAATTTAGACTGACTCATACACACTCGCACAGTTCCTCCCCGCCGGCAGTGGTACTGTACAGAACACACACACAAAACCCAAATCTCTTCATCCCACACTCACAGACACACAGAGGGCAGTGAGAAGTGTACAGAGAACATGAACAGGATCAACAGTGTGTGTGTGTGTGTGCGTGCGTGTGTGTGTGTGTGTGTGTGTGTGTGTGTGTGTGTGTGTGTGTGTGTGTGTGTGTGTGTGTGTGTGCGTTAAAACATAGTGAGTGTGACTAAGCATTCACACTTACAAACCAATATGTGTATGTTACTGGACTAGCCTTATCTTGCCCAATGATGTGAGGTCAGTGTACTTTTTAGTGATAGTTTATGGTAAGATGTTCATCGTGTAAATCAAAGTTTCAGTGGGTTCATCGGTTTATTATTGAAAAAAAAATGTGTAACCATGTTTAGTGGATTGCCAAGTTACTATATTGAGACCATAATACATGTCTGGTTACTATGGTTCTACTACAAAACGCTGGTCAGTTACCTTGTGTTGTTTCCACGTGACGGCCAGGTGCTTCACGTCGTGTTTGGCGTGTCTGCCCTCCTCCAGACACTGGTAGCACACGGGGGTCTTGCAGCTGACGCAGTACATGCTGTAATTCTCCGCTTCGTGGTCCACGCAAGTCGCCTGTTTGCGTGCGCAGGCGCCGGCCGGCTGCGCGCTCACCGCCTGCGCTTGAGTCGGCGGCACCAGCCGGTGCTTGGCCAGCGGTCCGCGGGAAGGATGGCAGCGCTGCTGGCACGGAGCGCAGTAATATACGTCGCACTGCTCGCACATCACCGTGGCGTCCACCGGGTTGCGGTCGCATAATTGGCATTTGACGGAGGCGGCGCGGCTCTGCTGGTAGCGGGACACGATCGCCTCCAGCAGCCGGTTGCGCTGGAGTCCTCGGAGACCCCGCTCGTCCAGCGACACGCTGCGGTGACAGAGCGGGCAGGTGATGGAGCAGTGGCGGTGGACCAGGGTCGGGGGGAACACCCGCACCCCGTTGGGAGATTTTAGGCACGGCGTGTATGACCCGTAGCCGCTGTCCGTCTCGCTGTACATGCTCATCTTATCCATATCCAGGTAATCGTAGTCCGAGATGCCGGAGCTTCGGTTCTGAGGAGGGGTCTCGCCCTCCGGGGTTTGCACGATGATGTTTCGGGCGCACGCCAGGCAGACATTATGAGAGCACGGTAGAATAACGGGCTCCTTGAAGAAAGAACCGCAAACCGGACATTTAAGTTCTTCTTCCATCGCGTACATAAACCCTCTCGCACGTACAGCCGATCAATGAAATCAGAGCAGCACCACCAGACGAGGACAGCTCCTGTTTACGGCTCCGCGCATGCGCGCCGCGGAGATCGAGGAGGATTGTGGGTGTTGAATTAATTATGGAGACATTCGCCTCTTCCACTCACATTTAAAAACTACAAGTTCCGTATGCCCCCCACTGTAATTAAATGCGGCGAAAAGAATGTAGTGTGAAGGGGCGCTGCGCAGACCGATCGATTGGTGATGTCATACGCCAATCGGTTTGCGCAGCAACATCCTTTGTTTCATCGTCACGCATTTCGGGGTCGTCGGTGTTTCAGAACCTCATTTGTAATTTAAAGAAGCCACACATCACATTTATCATCATAACACACCCAGATCTCACCTTATCTGACAATTAACTATCACAGCGGTTATGAAAAGTATATTTATGCAAATAAGAAAAGGAATTGTAAAAAACTAAGATTGTATTTTTATATCTCACTATAAACACACAACTGCATATTTCTCGATATATATTTTTTTACTGTCAAAATGTATTTTCAGCTTTTTTATACCAACTGTACATGTAATAAAATATAAAATCTTGAAAAACAAAAATGCCTTTTTATTGATTACTTGTGTAGTCAATAGTCAAAAAGTTTCTTGTTGAACATGGCAGGGATTACAGAACACATGCTATTGTTCGTTTTCACACCATGTTAGAGTAGCAAGACTGATCCACAAGATAAACAAAAGGAAATATGCCAGGACAAAATGAACTCTTGTCACAACCCAGAGGATGAAGCTATGCCAAGAATGCAAAATAAGTAGTGAAAATGTTGATCTGCAATCATTACATGCCCAAGAAAATCAAGTAAAGCAAGATTTTTTATGCAAAGCATGCATGTTTCATAATTTATTCAATCACTAAAATATAGCCAGGGAAAAGATTTAAAGAGCATTCCGAATTTTATTTAATCGGCATAACTAGATGTATAGTGTTCATTCAAGTCCAGTGTCTGATGAAATTCAACAAAACCAAACCTCAGGAGTGACATGAAGTCATCCAACAGCAATATGAAAGACTGACAGCGTGACGACATGAAAACTGTGATAAAAATGAACTTGAAAAAACTTTTTCTAAATATTACTGTTGTTTTGCTTAAAAGTAAATATGAACTTGTTGTCTTTGCAGTATTTGAGATCCGAAAAAACACAGAGCACGTTTTTCAGCAAATAAATTCAAATGGAAACAATATTTTTATTTGAAACTTGGGAGAAATGTTTGTGTAGCTCACAGAATGAAACAAAAGTGATCATTTTACGTATACACATGCCTGTAAATAGTGAATTCAGAAAGACTGAAAATAATTGTGAAACGGTATCTTAATGGTTTCCGCGGGTGTATATCATACAGTGTGATTGTGTGCACTGTTTAACATAAACTATTATGACAGGATTATAATAATAATAAAAACATGATCCAAAATATACATAACAGTAAGAATATATATGCATTTTTTTAAACGCTTTAGGATTTTGAATAAGATTCTTTTTCCCCCTGTACACCAGGGGGCACCACATTCCAGATTGTATGAAAGATATTCACATGTTATTTAAAGGGTACAATCAAAATAGGAGAAAAGTAAGCAAGCATCTTTATTTTCATTATGTTTGATCGAGGGGACCAACTATAAACATTTGCTTTCGTTCACGAAAATCTAACAGTTGATCTCTTTAAAATAAATGAATACATTTATTACTATGAAATGAAGTGTTCTGGAGTTGCTTTCGGTGTGTAGAGTTAAGGAGTGTATGAGTTTAAAAGTGCACCAAACAAAATTATATGAGATTTTAAGACCTCAAGCAGTACATAATGCGAGTAATCAGTGTTCATTCAAAGCGGTTAAACAAGAGATGTAGTGCTGTCAGGGTTGACCCTGACATTCCGAGAGCTCTTTCTCAAATCCTGCAGCTGTTTTGCCGGTTTCCCGACGCCTTCCTCAAACCTCCTCTCCACAACAGGAAGCACCGTCTCATGCAGGAACGATGCGTTCTGCAGAATGAAGGCCTTTTTCTCTGCCTCCTGCTCACAGCGCAGGCTGTAATCCACATGCTGCACGGCCACCAGTATGATCTCACACAGGCTCTCCAGAAACACCATGTGGAGCTCGGGGAAGTACAGCTTCAGCCCCTCTTCCAGGAACGCCATCATCTGTTTGGTGAAGGCCACGACGGTGTAGCTCAGGTTGACCCAGCAGTCTTCCCCCGTGTACTGATCGAAGCTGCTGATTCCACAGCTTCGCATTTCATCCTTGAGTTTGGCCAGAGCTTCAGGAGTCATCAGGTTCATCCTACGCCACATCTCCTCAGAGTTACGATGCTTCGTGGCCTCTATGATGATGTCTTTCTGGCTGTGGAGAGCCTCCCTGATGTCTCTGATCAGTAACGTTTGCAAAATAAAGGTGAGATCCAGGCCAATCTCACTCAGCTGCTTGCAGTGTTCGCTGGCGAACTTCACGCACTCCGCGGCGGTGGACAGGCTCTCTTTGCTGTCAAACACCTGTTTGCTGAAGGCGTCTACGAAGACTTTCATCACCGAACGAGACCAGACCACAAAGGCGGAGTAGCAGCCGGTGTTGCCCGCGAAGTCCATCTCAAACTCCCTGGCAGTCTCGAGCATACTTGTGAAGAAGATGTTGCAGAGCTTTTGGATGTAAAGCAACGTGGCGCCCTCAATGCGCAGCTGACGGATGGCGGTCCGGACCGCCGCCGCACGGTTTTTCAAAAATAGATCACACGCCTTTGTGGATTGACCAAGGCGGATGAGCTGGGAGACGGCTCTCCGCGTGGCTTTGGGTCCCCCGCGGAGGGAGCGATCGGGGGAGAGCTCAAACACCAGCACTTCCGTCAGCTGCCGAACCCGCTCGTCCACCTTGACCCTCAGCTCCTTGACCCGGGGAGACACGGGTTGCTCCTTCAGATATTCGTTTAGCTTATCTAGCAGGTCGACAGCCCCCTCGAAGTCCCTCTGAGCAATGCACACGTCAAGATCTTCTGGCAGCTCCTGTATCCATTCGGGGCTCAGATCCACAAGCTCCTCAGAATCCAGAGGTTCGTCTTTTTCGAAGGGATTTGTGGACACTTCCTGTCTGACCGGCGACCTTGGCAGCTCCTCTTCCTTTTTGTTCTTGTCCTTCGTCACTTTGTTTTTCTTGGTTTCCTCCAGGATCTCCAGCCACTCTTTCTTGATCTTGCTGTTCTCGGCTTTAAAGATGCGGCTCTCGGGGAACATCAGGATTTTAAACATGTCTTTCGTCGGGGGGTTATCTTTAACATTTACAACGGCAAAGCTTTCCAGATCATACAGCGCGTTGTATTTGTATTTCACGGCTCCGCGTCTGTTAGCCAGCCAAGTCGCGATGAGCAGACAGTCGTTCATGAGGAAAGCGTGGACCTTTTGAATCTGTGACATGTTGTCTGCGTCATACTCCAAGAGATCTCCATTATAAACCAGATATCTGCCCGGGGTTTCCATGATGTTCTTGCATCCCTCGACCTTTTCCAGAAGTGTGGTCAGGGTTCTTTGTTTGACCTCTTCGCTTTCTTTAGGAAAGGCTGCGAGCATCTCTTTGGCCGTCTCATCTTTATCAGAAGACAGCAGAGACTGTGTTATACTCTCCATTATACTCTTCTGCTCTGTGAGAATGTGACTGAGCTGATACATCTCACTTTCCAGGTACGAAATCTCCTTGGCCGTCTCGATGAACTGTCTGTAGTTTTTGTAGACGTTTTTCTTCAGGTTCTGTGCAGTTTCATCAGCCAACGTTTGTATTTTTTGACGATGCTCTTGTAAATCTCGGTCACCGTCGGACTGCTGCGAGAGCTGCTTCACGTATGACTGAGGCTCAAAATTGGGAGATTCCAGTAAGTTACGCAGGCGATTTCCCGTGTCTGCCATCTTTAAAAGATTGTGGAGATAGAAAATATACGACTGAAGCGCAGATATCGGTATAACTACGCGAAATTTAAGGTGTCATTGCAATGTAGAGCTGCAGAAGTCTTGCTAGCTTCCTTTACACAGGAAACACGGCACCTCCCGGTGACGTCACACCACGTGACACGCAAGCGTTTCAAAATAAAGATATAAATTGTTTTTTACTTGTTTTTTTACTTGTTTTTTACTTGTTGAAAAAACACACACCCCGAAACGCTTGGGTTTATTTTATCTTCATATTTGTTATTTGGAGTTTTGTATTATTTTTTATAAAACCGTTTATAAAATCTTCATTAATCTTATTCGCCACTTTCTTAAGATTACTTTTAAAAAATAGAATAGATTTGTGAAATGTACCTTCAAATAAATGTATAAATAAATGAATTAACATTATTTTATATTTAAAAAAAATTATACTTTGAAAAGCGTTTAACATTGAGGAACTTTGTATGATCCTGACGTTTAAAAACGACGTGTATTTTATCTCCCTATGTTGCACGTTGTGTTGTACATCACTTGACATAAATAAAAAGTGAAATAACGTTTTCAGGTCGTCGCGGGGGAAAAAATACATTCCCCAGAGTTCCTCGCACTCTGCGACTTTATGATTGGCCAACATGTTTTTCTCCCATCGGGCGCTGCGCGAAAACGCTGTCAGCTTTCTTTCAAATGTTTTGGATGTTACGTGTTACGTTTACAACAATGAAACCCGCGATTAGGCCTAAAACCATTTGATCTATAAAGCTGGAGGTTCGATGGTCATGGTAAGGGCTTCCATGTGGCGATTTAGTGCTGACTGAGGGTGTCACCTATTATAAGAGAATAGCAAGTCTGGTTTGGGTAAAGCACACTGATGATGGAGGATGAAGACTTCTTGCTCGCTCTAAGTTTACAAGAAGAGTTTAATCAAGAAGCGTCGGGTACCCGGTGGAATGATGACGACTATCCGTCGAGTAAAAAGCGCAAGATTGACTCCTCCAGTGTGCTGGATGTTGTGCCATTCTCTCAGAGCAGACCCGAGAGACCGCTGTCTATCGTGGACGAGTCGTGGGAGACGCTGGACCCCAATCCGGACGTGAGAGCCATGTTCCTGCAGTTTAATGAAATGTTCTTCTGGGGGAAACTGTGCGGGGTGGAGGTGAAGTGGAGTCCAAGGATGACACTGTAAGATTCCATCATCTTACTACATGATTCTGATCATAAGACGGATAGATCCTGAATCTGCATAGATCTAGATATGTATTCAAACCTGGAATCTAGTTTCATAAATGTATCTATCTATATAGTATATATCTAGATAGATGGACAGATCTGGAATCTAGACGTAACATCTAGACAGATAATATGGAATCTAGAGACAGAAGTTAGAAATAGATCTGGAATGAAAGGGGAAAGATTGATTGACAAACAATCTAGAATAATCTGTATTGATAGGTAGACAAATAGACTGAAATGTAGATGAGTAAGTACATCTGAAATACAGATGTGGAACATCGAGACGCATATCCGGAATGTAGAATCCAGAAAGATCATCTGTAATCCATATAAATGTAACTGTACTTTAGATGGTTTGATAGATACACAGCATAAATCCCACACAGTATTCAGTACACAACACATATTTTGACTTGTGTATTTCAGTTTAATGTTTGTCTTGCACAGGTGTGCTGGAGTGTGCTCTTACGAGGGAAGAGGAGGCCTGTGCTCTGTAAGACTCAGTGAACCACTCTTAAAGCTTAGACCCCGTAAAGATCTCGTCCAGGTTGGTTAAACAATAGATTCACTTTTTAACATAAAATGAAACGATTTACATTTGTTATAACTGTCTGCTGTTTCTGTCCACAGACCCTTCTTCATGAGATGATCCACGCTCTTCTCTTCGTCACCCAAAACAACAGGGATCGAGATGGCCACGGACCGGAATTCTGCAAACACATGAACAGAATCAACCAAGCCAGTGGGACCAACATCACTGTAAGACATTTTTACCCACATCTTTACTAAAAACTTGTATTATTCAGTATTATTGTCTAAGAAGACAATAAGGAGTTTTTGTTTGAACTTTTTATCCTTCTGAAACCTCCTTGGAGGGGTCACAGACAATGGTTCTCATTCACTAATAATTGCGTAGATTTACATATTTATATGCACATTTGGACATTTACAACTAATTTGCAACTCATAAATTAGGCGGATGAAAATGAGTAAACGATTACAGACACTGACTTAATATATCCTGCGTCTGACAGAACAGTCGCAGACATTAGACATAATGGTTATATTACACCTGTGTGGCTTCATGAATTGTTTGATTAAATGGTAAAGTTAATTTTCATCTCATTTGTCACGTTTTTTTGTATTATTTTTTAATAAAGAGAACAAAACAACTGTTTGCCACGTTTTTTTACTTTAATGTTAATAACCTTTATTAAAATTATTTAATATATTTAAAATAAAGCACCACTGTCTATAACATTCATTTAATCTGTTTCTTCTCAAAAACATGAAAATAACTGTCAACAAGAACAAACTCAAGCGTATAAACGTGCATTCGTGGCATTAACAGGTACTCTCCTTGTTTCAGACACAGCCAAAGATACTCCAGGCAACCCCAGATGAAATATTAAGAATAATTGGAATACGAAAGTTTTAGTGAACCAGATTTGTTAGTGAAAACGTTTTTTACGCAAATTTATGCGCATACATGCCTTGTGAATGAGACCCATTGTATTGTCAGACGACATGAAAAAATTAAAACCACAATGCAAACTAACTACCACAGTAATATAACAGTAATACATTTGTTTGAACATAGTTTGTCTTAAAATCATCACCACCGTACTGATCCCAGTGTCGGTATTGACTCTTCACAGGTATATCACTCATTTCACGATGAGGTTGACGTGTACAGGCAGCACTGGTGGCGATGTAACGGGCCCTGTCAGAAGCGCAGACCGTTCTTTGGATACGTGAAGCGTGCAATGAACAGACCTCCCTCTGCCAGAGACCCCTGGTGGGCCGAGCACCAGAGGACCTGTGGGGGGACATACACCAAAATCAAGGAGCCAGAGAATTATGGGAAATCCAGCAAAACTGATAAAAAGAAAGACAAGAATGCCATCAGTGAGAAATCCAAGACGTCAAAGCCTCCCGGTAGCAGTACAGGTGATGCATTAGATGTTCCCACATTATTATACTGTGTGCCTTTGGAGATCTTTTTCAATATGCAGCATTAGCTAGTGTTTGATCATTGAGCTATATTATTTTAGCATTGAGTGACCAAATTCTTTTTTGTGTTGTAGACTCTGGCTCTCAGGACATCAGAAATATGATTCCATTCAGTGGGAAAGGTTTCGTACTTGGAGGAAGTACACAGAACTCAATGGACAAACAGCCTAGCCAGAGTCCCTTAAGCCCCCCTAGACCGCAACCTCTCGTCTCTCCTCCTAGGAATGAATCGCCATCCCACTCGATACCATGGTCCAACGAGACAAACCCGTACAAAAGACTGAGCTCAGGTTCATCAAAAGTTCTCGGCAAAAAATCTGTCGGCAACACCAGAGCCTTCGTCAATGTCAACGGCTCGCCTGTGAGGATTTCCAAAGCCAATGGCAGCCTGAGGGCAAAGCAGAGGACAGTGCAAGATCTCTTTCAGTCCAAAGTCCTCAGATCTCCAGAGAGAGCCGACAGCACTGTGGGTTCTTCCAAGCTTAAAACTAATGGACTGGCTTCATCCAGTGCCATTAATAACCCTCATTCATCCACAATCACCGGACCGAAGCCCAGCTCTTCCGAGAACCACATCTCCAAATATTTTAGGAACGCTGACAATACTAAAACTACAGACCCGGAGCTTTGTGGAAGCCCTAAAAAATCTGAAACCAGCACGGGCTACATTTCAAAGCACTTCGGAGGTTACCAAATACCAGCCCTGGATACTACAAGCTCAGGGTTGAGAAACAGTGGAAGTCCCCAAAAGCCACCCACAACTACTTTGGGATCCAATTCCAAGCACTTTGGAGGCTTTCACAAGCCTGAGGCCGGTTTTCCAAGTCCTAGAAACACTGGCAGCCCCCAGACATCAGGGACATCTACATCTGGAGTCAGGAAAAGACCACGGGAAGAGCAGAACTCAGCACATATTTTTGATTACTTCCAGAGGACGGTCAGCGAAACATCCACGGTGAAGCGCAGAGGGGAGACGGGCGAAGCTGCTCGGTCTGACAGAGATCAGCAAGCAGATAGTTCTCCGGTCCAAATCACCGTTCTCTGCCCCGTGTGTCTAAGCAAAATAGTTGAGTCTAAAATTAATGAACATTTAGACTCCTGTCTTACATGATTACTTAAAACAAGGAGTATCTTTCTGAGCGGTTTCAGGCTCGTTATTCAGGTATAGCTTAAAATATTAAAACCGTCTCCTGGTTCAATTTGGACAAGTTTCAGTTCTTAAAAAAAAAAAAGATTTTATTATGGTATTCAAGAAAATCTACTATTTTAATTTTTGACTCGATCTACCTCATTCAGAAAGTATTCACGATATGGGAGGAATGTTGGATCTGGTCAGCCCCAGTATGATTGACAGTTGAGTTGTCACTGTCCTTCTGCCCTCAGTTCGTGTTGAATCAGCAGTACTGAATTCCGCACGTGCTGGCTGTTCGCTGTGGGATTTAGATGTGCTTTGCTTTTGCAGAATCAGGCTTTGCAAGGTTGCATCTTGGTGGCATCAGTAACACCTCTGTCATTCTCTTCCACGGGTGGGCGGGGCTTGCGCCACCTTCAGCATAATTATCTACTTTGTGCCTTGGAGACATACGCACATTAGAAGTTCAACCCCGCCCAGAGGTGGAAATTGGGTGTGCGGGGTTTAGGTGTAACAATTAAGTGTCATGTGTTGTGTTATGGTTTGTGTTTAAACCCTCCTTACAACACAGAACATTACCTGATGATGTCATGCAGTTTGTGTTACATACACGACATGAAGGTGTGACTTTTGGCTTGATGCACTAATAGACCCAAACAAAAATAATGTCTGACGTTCTCCAAACATCATTGACTTTTAGGTATTCGAAGACAAACTGTGTGGTTTCTTAATGATCTTACCCTTCTACGTTTGTTGTTGGCAAGTTTAGGAACGGATTTTATAACTGCGTATTAACTAAAACTGTACTTGTTTTATATACAAATTTAAAGGTTTCTAGGAATATTTAAAGAGTTAAAAATGTGTGTGTTGTTTTTGTTCCGTAAGTGTTCAGTGTATATTCAGAGCTGTTTTAAAACTCAAAATTGTATTTGATTCACATTTAAGTGATGTTGTCTTTGTTTGCATCTTTCTTAACTGTATGATAAATTCATACATTTGAATGTATGTTGGGATACAGTTAACCTTTTATAAAATCATTTGGGCTTAGTTCATTTAACCCTTTATTCAACTTTTCAGAAGTTAACATTTTCATGTTTATGTTTTTCTTCATAAAATAAAGTTTTTGTTGATGTAAAATCAAGATAGTTGACAGTATACAAAAATAACACTGTACAGTATGTAAATAAGGGATTGCACCCTCTTTGTAGAATGACCTGGATATTGTTATGGTTGGTAAAGTGTGTGTGTGTGTGTGTGTGTGTGTGTGTGCGAGCATGTTGTCTTTATAATAGCTGCATGTCTGAATGCTTTGTGTCCAGCTGCATCTGGGTGTGTGTTGTGTCACGGGGCGGATCCGTGGTCACCATCTGCTGTTACTGACACCTTTGTTCCCCCCCGGAATCCGGCCCTGACCTCACCCTGAGTCAATTCATCTGACCATTTCCTGACCATGTGCTCTTCAGAGTTGCTATCAGACAAATGTGATCTTGACTTAACCAAAAGATCAAAACAAAACTGGACCCAGAATACAGGGTTACAAAGAACTGTTTGCACTGGGGAACAAAATGTTTGTTTTTAAAGTGAAAGAATGTGAACATTTGTACAGCCAATAGATTGCCACGTCGCTTTGAGAAGATATTGCTTTATCCTTGGTTTAACCAACTATGATCTTTTTAAGCGTGGAAATGAGATATATTATGAAATGAATTTCAAGTACACGCGTCTAAATAACAGCAAGAGACATTATTAAAAAATACAAAGAGAAAAAATGACGTCATTACCATAATGTAACCAATGCGCAAAAAAATGATAAAATGTAGGTTGCCGCACAATCACCGGGCTTTGATCAGAATAAAAGATTCATTATGAATTTAATGCTCATGAATATTCATTGTCCTCTACGTCACACGCGGTCACGCCTAGTCAGCGCTCGCTCGCTTTAAAGGGACCGGAAGTGTGAGGCTAGCTTTACACTACAGATTATAGGTGTCGTTTAGTGAGGTGTTCGCTACATGGATTTGTCGACGTTAGTGCACAAAAGGCTTTAGGAAAATCCGCACATGCTGTAGTAAACCCGTCGTCTGTTGTTTAGCGTGTTATTGGTGAATGTTAGCATGAATGGTAAGGTTGGGAATGGAGCGGCGGGCGGTGTGCTGGCCTGTATTGAGGGTCTGCCGCCGTTGCCCAAGAGTCTGAGCGGTCTGCTCAACTCCAGCGGCGGCTCGTGGAGAGAGATGGAGAGGATGTACGTGAAGAAGACCATGATCCAGGACGACCTGAGCCGAGGACGGAACAACGCGGACAATTTGCTGGCGAATAAACCGGCGAACCTGGATGCCGCCCTGGCTCTGCTGAGAAAGGAGATGGTAAGGGAAGAGATATTGCGCAACAGCTGTTCTTCTGGCTGCGGGCGATCGCCTGTCAGCGGCGGTGTCTCAAAGAATAGCGAGCCGCATGTCTGGGCGTCGTCGGGGCGATTTGGGAGATCGAAAGTGTGGAACGTAATGTTTGGGTCAAAACTTGGGAATGCGCGTGGAAATGTTCGGAACGTGAGTGTTAAAATCGAATAGTCGAACTTTCGCATGCTGACAGTAATGTTCGACTTAAATCTCCTTGTAATTAAATCTTAGGAACACTCATATGACGTCACGAGTTTAGTTCGAATGTTCAACTAAAGATTCGAATCTTGAAAATGTAGCATTTCAAAGTTTGTAGATTCAAATGATGTCATGAGTGTTCAGGTCGAATAGTCGAGATTATTCAGATTGTTGTTCTATTTAAAAGTTCTAAATACTTGTATGAGTGATCACTACATTCTATATTGGTTCACAGAGCTTAGATTTCAATCTCCGTGTTTTATTGAAATGTTCATCCGGTCGTTTTTATTCGAATTTATTTCGAATTATTCGAATAGTCAGAACGTGTCTAAATATGTTCGATTTGAATCTAGAAGGACTTGTGTTTAAATGTTCAGTATAATTATATGATGTCATGATTGTTCAGTTAAAATATTTAGAACTATTGTGATTCCAGAAACGTTGTTTTCTAATCTCAATGTTTAATGTGAATGTTCTGAACACTCGTATGATGTTGCATGTGTTCAATTTCGAATAGTGGGAACTCGCATATGCTGACAGACGTGTTCGATTGTAATTTGCTATAGCAGCAATACATTTTAAATTTGGATTTTTATTTTATATATAATTTTTTGAATGATTGAAATGTGTCCGACTTTAGGGCATTATGTAATCAACTTAAAATAAGAGGTTTTGTTAGGGTCAGCTGTATTCTTGGTCTATATTGCAAGAGGTTTGCTGGAATGTTTTAGTCACGCGGAAAAGACCAAACCCGTATAATGTCAGAACAAAGAACAAAATGAGAATTAAGGTGTGCTCATTACATTTTAAGTTAACTTAATTTCACAAGAGTTCAGTGGAAATATTTAGTTTCAAGTCACTTTGGTCCAGTTTTCATTTTGTTGTCCATTTGAATATATTTTGGGCACTAGTAAAGCCGCTCTTCTGTTTGTGCAGGTGGGTTTGCGGCAGCAGGACATGTCTCTGCTTTGTCAGCTGTGGTCCCTCCACGAGTCCATCCAGGAGTACAAGGGGAGCTGCCACGACCTGTCTGCCGTGTCCAGTGCCGACGGGCCGTACGGGATGGAGAACGGTTATTTTGATGAAGATGAGGAATATTATACTGAATCCGCCATGACACCAGCAGAAACTCCAGATGGAAATGACACGTCACCTAAAAACGGGACGTCCAAGGACAGCTGGATACATGACTCTTTTCATATCACGATATAAACGATGAACTTGAGTTGCTTTTTGGATTTTTTTAAAACAAGCTGTGCCATGATTTTAGTTTGCTGGCATCATTTAGTTTTACAGCAGAGTCTTTCTACAGGAATTTGAAACGATGATTATTATTTATTATATAATACATAATAGTATTTTTTGCTGATTTAATCAACGTTGGAAATTTTATAAGATCTTTTTTATAAGGGGAAAGGCATGGTTTCACAATTATGTTTACGGTTAAAACTTAAGTTTGTGAGTTTGAAAACATTGGGTTGAGTAGAAGCTTTGCCCTGCTAGATTTGATTTTTTTGTATTTTGTATTTCTCACTGAGCCGTCGCTCGCAGGGTGCTTCAATTATGATAATGCTGGATGTCATACCTATTTGCTGACGTGTAATCCAGGGTATAACCAGCACAAAGAACTCATGACAGCCTCACCAAAACAAGCCATCGCGTGCGTCCCTGTGTATTTATTACATGACATACTATACGACTTGTTCATCATATACATATCTATACGTGGGTAAATGGATATCCAGCTGCGTTCAGCTCCATAACATTTCCATAGCATTTACATTTCATCCTTTGTCAATGTACACTAGATCATATAGATGTTTTATTTATTTACTTATTGCTGCTTGGATCAAGTCTTCCATTGCATTTTCATTGTATGTGTTTCATATGTTAAATGACTTGCATATAAAGTCGCCTGTATTGATAATGTGACATAATAAACTTTGTTTTGGCATAAATATAGCCATTAAACAAACTAAAAGAAACATTGTATACATATCCTGAATCAGTGATTGATCAAGATTCAGTCTGATAATATACACATTATATGTAATATAATACACATTTTTTATGTGTGTGTGTGATTTGTGTTTTTGTGTCACTGTCTGGCATAGAAAATGTGTAACGTTACCAATCAAAAAATAATAATTCTGTTTTTTTAAGAGCTGATACATAATAAGAAAATGCTGCAAAGTTTTCTTTATCAAGAATTTAATTAAGAATGTTAGCAGAAAGAGTTTGTTCTACCTCTTGTGTCTAAAAAGTGAAGTTTGATGTTTTCTTACACCAGCAGACACAAACAAGTTGCTATTTCCGAGTACTCCCATCTGATTCAGTATACAGGTTAATTTTTGACTAAATTCCTAAATAATATTTGGATAAAAAACAGGAGGATAGTTATGCAACCAGCAGATCTTTAGGTGCTTTGACCAAAAGCAGCAGTTTATAAAGTAACACATTGTGCCTTGATACACCTTGTATTTTATTTCGGGTGCTACTGCCATTTCTGGCCCTCTACTAGCTTATTATTCTATATACTGTATATATCCAGACTATGAATTCAGTTCTCCTCATTCCACAAAAACAAGCTAATTGAAAAGCCTCTTCACCACCCAGCTGTTATCCGTCCATACCCTGATATTCCCTCGTGGTTTTCCTCATTTGCATTTAGTCAGTGAAAGTCTTTTTTGCCTGTTTGATCTCTGCGGTTGGTCGTGAAATGCTGTTCTCGGTTGTTTTGTATACAGCGATGGTGAATTATTCTGTTGCATGTTTGACTTTGATGTTTTTGGTCGGTCCATGTTCTCAGAATCGTTTTTGGGTGTGAAATAGTCTTATTTGAACTGATAATTGTTGCAGAAATGATCACGTGTGTACATATGGTCATATGTGGTACCGTTACTAAATCAATAAAACATCATGATGGATGCTATTTTTGTTATTTCATAATTTCGCTGTCCCCTTGACAGACAATTTCAATTTCTTTAAAAGCTGTTACATAAGCAAGAAAAACATGTTCAAATTCTGTTTGGCGTACCATGCGATGACTTTTTCTGTGTTTCATTGATGTTTTTGTTATCTCGACAAGATATGCTGAAGTAGAATGATAGCTTGTTTCTGCAGTGTTTACTATTTTTCAAAAACTATTTTCATTTATTTTAATTTTATTATAGATTTTCCATTAAGTCAATACCAAATGTCATGTGCAATGCATTGTGGGAAACTGTATTCCACAGTGTTTTCTGTGCACTGAATACTTAACATTTTATGTAACGTGATAGGTCATCTGAGTACAAATTTGCATACTGCAGCAAAACTTAGAGTCAACACGCTCTTTGCTCAATGCTACTATGACTGTCCATGTGCAGTTGGTTTTTGTGTAGCGTCCAGCTGTATTTAGCAGAACACACAGCAGTCTTTATCCTGATCTGGCAGATGTGCACTGACAATGAGATTAATAGCCACAAATTCACGCTGAAGTCATGAGATGAGAAACATGCATCTGGAGCGAGATGCAGGCCAATGTGATTCTCATTTTATGATACAATGATATCACACTAGTGTTCACATGTGTTATTATCACAGTGCATGTGAATCTCGGTGCATAAATGCACTGATTTTCAGCAAAAGTGTTGCTGTAGGTTTGTCTTCATTGTTGAAGGACTGTTGTTTTCTGTGCACTAAATCTCTTAATCCACACCTCCAGGTTTGGGCCAATCACCTGTTCGAGAGACTGAGTTGGATTACTGTAATCTTAACTGGATGTGTCACGTTGAACGGGGTTTTTCTGGTTTAAAGTGCAAGAACTAAAAGTCGCCCATGCATGCAGAAAGTTATTCATCTTTTCAAAGGAGTCATAGTTTGTTTATTAACTGAGACTTTTGAGATGTGAAACTGCATTAGATTAATGCATTTGGTGGATATTTTTGTATAAAATGACATAAAGATCGAACATAAAGGTTCAACAGCATGTGGTTCCTTTGAGATAAACCCTTGGCCTTGCAACCAGGTAACCAATTGAGCTCCAGGAACCTTTTTTTTTTGTAACAAAGCACATTGAATATTTAGCTGTAAGAATTTCTATTTATCTCAAGGGCAGTTGCTCAGCTGTAACACGCATAACCTGGAGTCTAAAATTTTTGTAATTTACGATACTTAAAGGGAAAAATTATTTCACAATTTATTAACTTTCATGTTATTTCAAACCTGTATGAGTTTCCTTCTTCTGCAGAACACAAAAGAAGATATTTTGAAGAAAGCTGGCAACCAAACAACATTGGCCCACTTCCATTGTATGGATTCAAAACCACTGAGCCTTAAAATATATATTTTTGTGTTCCACAGAAAAAGAAAGTCACACAAGTTTGAAATGATATGACACCAAGTAAATTATGCAAAAATCGGTCATTTTGACATGTGGCAGACATCTGGAGAAACAGCCCTTTTCTTTGCATTATGGTATAACTGGATCTACAAGCGAGGACATTTTTGCCATCTCATAGATACTCCATATTCTAAATTGTCACATGAGCATATGTGCCAGTCCTGAAATACCTTGAGATGTGTTTGAGTTGACCTTTGCCCCCACACCATCCCCCTTTTGTGATTTGGGACCAGAGAGCCATTCATGTAGCGCATGTCAGACTACACTGAGTTATTTGATAATACAATAGAACCATCGCTATACGATTTCATTGAAAAATGTATTTGTATGTACTGTCAGTAAGAGTATTTCATATGTTTTTTGTGACTGAATTATAGTTTGATGCAGTCTACAAAAACAAACAATCAAATATACATTTTTAGGTAACAGGAGCCTTCAGTATCAATGTGACAAATAAGATTTTCCAGAAGAAGAAACAAATATTTTAAGAAAAACAGTTTGAAAATGCAAATAAATATCCAAAAAAATGTCTTGTGTTGATTTATATTGGTTTTACAACATTTTAGGCAGCATTAACTCATTATTAAACAAGATTTCTGATTTTACCACCCAGAAAATGTCAGGTGGTGCGACCATATATTAATTTAAAATAATATACATTTAATGTACTTAGCACTACTGAGACTTGTAAATATGAATCATTGTAGTGTCTAAACTGCATATCACATGGCAAATTCCCTTTCTATTTCTTTATTTATTGCCCTTTTATTCCAAATCATATAAACAGCTGCTTTTCTGTGTGTTTAAACACCCATTTTTCCATAAGGACTTTTTATGTTTTGTTTTTAACTGTAAAAATGATTTGTATATGTTATATAAAGGTTTACATTTATATTTCTTACTTCATTTTGCAATTGCAGTGGGAATTGATACATTTAAATGTAAATTTCCTGGTTGCACCACCTGACCATGACCGGTCGCACCATCTGACATTGTGATCAATAATGATTGATATTCACAAAATTAAAAGAAAGATATGTCAATGAATTTTATACAGGTTTCAATTGGCTTTTTTATTTGAATCCTCTGAACAATTTCTACTCTATCTCAATAATATAATTAAATTTAATTAACAAAAAAGTGCGAAACAATACTGCATGTTATGATAACATTTGATCATCGTTTCTTTAAAAATATAAATTTGAAACCTCAAGGAACACATTTAATAAATGAGAACATCTTTTATATGAATCAGTAAATTAGTGCAAATATTGGGCCCAGAAACATTAAGGGCAAAATTCAATCTACTGTTCAATAGATTCAGTAGTAACAGTAAGTCAAAATATATGGGACATATAGGTGAAACTCAAAAATTTGAGTATCGTGCAAAAGTTCATTTGATTAAGGAATTCAAGTTAAAGGGTGAAACTAATATATTATATAGACTCATTACATGCAAATCGAGATAATGGTTTGTTAATCATTCAAATTCATTACTAATAACTATGCTTTTCTGTAATGCTGTATGACACTGCTATCAAGTATGTATTATTAACATGTAATAACTGTAATTACCACAAAAAAATAACAGAACACCATATTAACTTAAGTTGTAATGTATCTAGATATACATAATGAACACAATACCTTGCTTTTCTTTTGGCAAGGTACTCTGCCCTTGCAACTGGATCACTTTTTAAACAAGCTCTATGTCGTGCTGTTCTCTCCTTGCTTGATAATGGCATCTACAAAAACAAATTAAAATAGATTAATTTAAAGATGCAATTGTTTTAGTATCAATGTTGATTATACAGTCCTATATTCTTGAAGAATAGGACTTTAAGATGGACAATGTGCTCTTTAAATTGTCACTCAAACCATAATAAAATAAACAAAAATATATACATATGTAGATTGCACCTTTAAACAACTTAAAAGCTTGATATATTTATTAAAATGTATTTAATATTTTCAAAAACATGAATTAACATGACCTTTTTTAGTTGGTTTAACTGTAACTCTGGTCCTGACATTTCAAACTCAATTCAAATCTAACAGGAATTAACTTGGATGCCTATACAAATGTTTGACCATGTGCTCAAGGTTATACATACATTTTTTAAATCAAATACACATTTTTATAATAACAACACATTTTCAAAGTTTTCCAGGGGTCATACCACCTGACATGATAAGTTGAATCAACCTCATCATTACTCAAAAAATGTCAAATTATCTTATATTTATGGGAGGGTGACTAACCTTGTTACTCCTTCAAAGGGGTCCTCTGGAGTCTTCTGTGTGATGTTATATGCTGTCACATGGTTTTCTTAAAGGAAAATTGCATAAAATTGCATTTTTATGTCGGTCGCTCTCCCTGACATTAGTACATTTTTCGGACAAAAGTTTTTTTAAGTAATAGATTAGTTTTGAAATAGGACCTTTACACTATTTCCCCTCATTTATAAGAATATAACGTAAAATCATGCCAAAATATTTGATTAAGAATTTTATTGAGAAAATTTAAATTTATTTCTCAGTTTTGTTCTCTGTTTCTATGTTCGGACGGTCGCACCACCTGACATTTTTGGTCTTTCAAACACCAAAACTCAAAAAATCTATTGAATTTCAATAAAATGAAAAGGGTTTCTTATAAAGGACATATTGTAGATCCATTTGATATATGACATGTATTTATTCAAATTCTTTTTAGGAAAATAATGAATTTGGACACTAAAAATACATGTCACGTCATTGACCCATATAACAGTATCAATATAGTCTGCAATATAACAAATGGCCAATTCCATAAAAATGTCAACCTTATCATGAAACATTTTATTACCAAAGGTTTTCACTATACTAACAGCACAGATATTAACATTTGGTGGTTCAAATACCCATGTGAGGTCTCCCTTTTTAAAAAGTTTTTAAAGCATTTGTTTTATTTTTCCTAGTCAGGTAAGAGCCATTTTCAAGATTGTCACATCCATACAATACATATTCTTCATAAATGGGGACATGAAAATTAAAATAAAGTAAATATTTTATGTACGTGACTGCAACTGCCCAAATGTTACATTTTTTATTCAATACAATTTCAGACTGTTTTTAGTATTTGTGACCCTAGACGACAAAACCAGAGATTTTTACATCTTCTGCAATCTGAAGAAATAAGCTTTCTATTGATATGTGGTTTGTCAGGATAGGACACTATCTGGCGGAGCAACAACTGTTTACAAAGCTGGAATCTGAGGGTGCAAAAAAGCTAAATGTTGAGAAAATTGCCTTTGAAGTTGTTAATCTGAGGCACTGCAGCAGGCCATCAACTCACAAAAATAAAGTTTTTGTACATTTACGGTAGGAAATTTATGAAATATTTTCATAGAACATAATATTTAATTAATATCCTCATGATTTTCGGCAAAAAGAAAATCAGTAATTTTTCCCTCACAATGTATTTTGGCGATTACTAAAAACGTTCCCGTGCTACTTAAGACTGGTTTTGTTGTCCAGGGTCACATTTAGTAGACAGAACATTATGGAAACGTCTTCACATCCGAAATGACGATACAATGTCAAATTTGTGTAGTGTACTTTGTTTCACTCTTTAAAAGTAAAGGTGCTTCATAAACCTTTTTCGTCTAAATGGTTCCAGAAAGAACATTTCACAAAAGGTTCTTTGTGGCAAAAAAAGGATTTTCAGATTATGAAAATGCAAGAAAGAGATGGTTCCTTAAGGCACCTTTGACGGATTGTTTTTTGTATTCTGCTGTGAAGAACCTTTTAAGCACCGGTAAATTTAGCAATCTTGTGACAGTTTGTGAAATGTCAAAAGCAATGTACCCAGACAGCATTTAGCCCTTTACAACAATTTACTTGCCTTCGATTTGAGGAGAGCACAATCTTGCATTCTTTACTTATAAATAGATAAATAAAACAAGACTGCGGTTTTCTTGAGTAAGAACCTCACCCAACATCAGCGAGCTCAAATACCTCCACATGAAATTCATAAAACCTGTTCTGACATGTGGACATCTCACACTGACCTGCTTAGTCACAACATGCCTCTGATGACAAAATAAAGTGTGGATTGATGGAATCTTTTCACCATGTACAGTGCCTCGAAGAGAATGAAATACTAATCCAATAATCGCTAAAACAGCTTCAGTTTACATAAATGTCACGGGTGGTTTATTGCCTGTTGAAAAATGTTTTTAAGGACGTCAGATTTACACTAAATCTGGTAAACTACCCCTACAGACCACAATCCCTCACAGCACTGAAACACAAAACTAAGACAAGCATGGTTTTAGCAAAATTAAAGATTTATTTCCTGTGTTCGTTCATAACAATGTTAATACAGCAATTCGTTGCTGTTCAAAGTTCGTCCTGAAACCGTCCAATATGAAACAGATTTTTAGAGTATGTGAACCACAGCCATATGCAGTATATTTGCGTTAACGTCTCTCCTCCGCAGGGCTCTTTGGCAGGAATTTGACAAATTACCTCAGGAATGTAAAGCTGTGTCTTCAAAGCCTACGTAAACATGCGCCGTTGCGCTAAACCTACAGGACTACTGACGTTCGGGCCTATACAGACCCAAAATAATCCTCTTTGCCTTGAGGTGAATCTATAGAAGTCAAAAAGGTGCGGTTTTAAAACCTATCTTAGAAAATACCAGAAGTAAAAAAACTCATAACCTCGCGGTAACCATGGTAAAAATGAGCAATTTGCTCTCCGTGACCTCATTTAGTTTCACAAACATTTCTGTGTAGAGACCAAACAACGTTTCCAAAGCATTAGACAAACTAATCTAGAACTAGTTCAAAACAGAAATGGCTGAGTGCAGGACTGTTGGATTCAGATAATCTTGATGTCCGTCTCATTCATTTCTCCAGACTTCTGGATCGAGTTCCTTCGGTTTGGTTCTAAAACACTGGCAGATCGTCTTGAGAGGACACCTGCAGTGTTTTGAAAGCTTGGGAAACAAAAGTCTCCAAGAGTAAGCCACCACACACCGCCAGGAGAGACAGACGTCTACTGCAGTTCAGAATCACTAAAACATTGAGGAATAAAAAGGATTATTATTATTATTCACACTAAAGTAATCTCACATACAACAGAGAGATAAAAATACGAGAGATCCACTGATACTAAATTTCTCCACTAATACTCAGGGTCATATCCGTCGATACCAGTTCTGAAGGTCAAAATTAATATTTCGTAACTTTCTGAATGTTATTAAAAAATATAATATAATATATATTGAACATCAAACTGGTGATGTTTCTTAAAGAGTACATAACATGAGATCATGAAAATGACATTTCATGCAGTTAGTAATGTTGTTGTGTTTGAAAGTTGTAAATCTGAAGGTGAATGAACAACAACGTTATTGTCTTGGAAAAAAGGGAGTCGACTCTAAATCACGCAAACATGTCGTGCTCTAGTCCGATTCGCAATCCGCCACGGATTTAAGTCACTACATATAGTCCCCGCCTACGTTTTGCTAGGACTGCCCACAAAACTTTACTCTTCTCCCCCAAACACTGTATCTCGTGAGCCTCATTTGCGGTAGACCAATCACAGTAGAAGAGACCGTCTGACCAATCACAGCAGACTAGACTAGCGGAAAGGAGGGGATTAGACAGATAAATCGCGGAACGAATCATTTGAGAGTCAGTAAAGAAGTATGGTAATAATAACGGCCAATTATTACAAAATAATAGTGTTTTAACATCTTGTATGTACATAAACTTGTTGTCAGACACTCCATAAACCAAAGTAGGACCTTAAAAATCCCAAGTTATGTACTCTTTAACATTTTCTATATACAGAACACAAATTCATTGCATTTTTCTGTATTCTTTTGACTGACAGGATATATCAGCCCCGATCATAGGCTGTTTTTAAAGCGAACCCAGTGTATAGAGAGATGTATTAATATGTTGTAAAAGCCTTACACTACTAGCATTTGTCCTTAGAAACACATAAAATATTTACAGTTCTTTAAAAAAACATGTAATACTCATTTTAACCTAAGGAGGCCGCTATGTTCATAAATGGTTGCTCGCACATGCAGCCAAACTGAACACAGAAACATTAATCAGATCTTCAGTAAACATGAGACGCTGTAGGACAAAATAAATATATATATATATAATGCTAAAATAATAAAGAAAGAAAATAAAGAAGCTGTGTATTTTCGTTCATTTTAATATTGTTAGCCAGAAACAATACAAAGATACATATTACTAAGCAAAATCATTTCGAATTGAATATATACACAATGTTTTTGACATTATAAAATGCATTTTATCCAGATTTGGACTTTTTGATGTTGATTTATCAACTTTAGTAACCTAATGTTATCGTCTTCTCTCTCTCTGTCATAAGCTGTCGGAGGCTAATATTGACGTGTGCACTTATACAGAACAAATAACTAAACCGCAAGCATCTTATGATTGTGTTTATCAGTATACTCTCATAATGTATAAAGTATACGATAATGGTGGATGACGATGTCTTAATACTCTTAACTGTCTTAAAGCTGATGATTTAATTCATGTTTACCGTGAACAGATGCTTATTAAACTGAACACATTCTTCTTTTATGTCAGGCAGGCGGGCTTGTGTCAAGAGGACATACCGCCACATACTGTCCCTGTGTATTTATATATCCGATCTTAAGTTTGACGTGTCAGATTTGACTGTTATTCTGTAAATGGAAAACGTGTGTCGCTGTAGCGAAACTGAACAGCTTTAGGTTTGCAACCATTTGACGTCACAGATTTTGACACAAAAAAAATAGCGGCCTCTGAGAAAAAGTTTATGAATTATGTTACAATTACATTGTTTTTTAATTTCACATTTATAAAGTCAATGCCATTGTTAATATATAAAACCCTAGATCTCTCTATACCCAATGTTCCTTTTAAACTATATATTTTTGTATTTTCGTATCGACCCTACTCCATAATGTTGATAAAATATTAACACAAACTTCATTTGTGACCTCAGGTGATATGAACACACTCATGGAAAACCCCTCCAATGAAAACCGTCCCACCCTACACAAAAAAACCCTTTGTGAGCGCACCAATGTGAGAAAGAGAGAGTGTTTACTTTCCGTCTGTGGGTGTGTGAGATGTGTCCATTTCATTTGATTGTTTATTTGAATAAAACAGACTGTGATTATACATGTGTGTTTGAAGTTGAATCTGTGAGTTGAGTGTGTTGATATTAACCTTTGGTGGCTTGTGTGTTGGAGGTCAACACAAACAGTCGTATGAGGCTGAAGCAGAGCGGGGAAAAGTCGTGCTCCCAGATGACAGCAGGTATCAGCAGGACTTTGCCGTAGCTGGAGAGCAAAAGACCCTTCAGCAGTGAATGAAACTCTATAGAAGTGCCATTAAAGCGTCGGATCGTCCAGAGGATCAGCAGCACGCCCGTGCAAAACACAGCCAGCTCTACCAAAACACAACATACACACTTACATTCTGTACAGTATCAATATCAAATCTATTTATCATATAGATGTCTGGATCGCATTTCACCTCAAAACCAAAAAATAGAAACAGAAATGTATTTTACGTAAACATTTTTTTTTACATGATTTCAATAAGAGTTAAGAAGTGGAATGTTATGTTGAATGTTCAATGTAAATAATAAAGGTCCAGTGGGTAATTTCGGGAAGATCTATTGAGAGAATGAAAATATAATATACATAACTTACATAATGAAGCATTATGTTTTTATTACCTTAGAATGAGCTTTTTCTTTCTACATACACGGCGGGTCCTCTTGCATGGAATTCACATTGTTGTTTCTACAGTAGCCCTAAACGGACAAACTGCTCTACAGACCGTGTTTCGTAAATACGTTATATCCTTCAGCAAAGAAGCCAAAATATGACATTTAAGCCCCGTGTCAGCCACCGTAGTGCTTCGAAAAGGAGGGCTGGAGTGAGCCGTTGTTCGCAAATCGTAAACCCAATTGCTAGATGCCACTAAATATCATGCACTGGACCTTTAAATTATTAAGGGGCGGTTTCCCGGACTAGGCCTTGATTTAATTAGGATTTAAAAACATACTTTCCAAAAAAAACATTACTGGTGGGCATCTTGCACAAAAGCACATCTTTCCTCCTAGTCTATACTTCAAGAATACTGCAGTGCACACAACATTATTACCCCACATCTCAATAAGGCGACATTTCATTAAAGAGGATATAATGATTTACCAAGTGCAGCCAATGCAAACATGCAGTAAAAATCCCACTCTTTAGTGTAACGGATGATGTCAGCGGGGTCACCGCTGGGCTGTGACCCCTGCAGAAGAGACCACCGCAGATATGCCTCACAGAGCAGACAGAACACACACAGCTTCCAGTGGATCTACAGACAAAGACAGACAGATGAGGACCGCATATCAGCTTACTACATTTATTATTTTGAAATATAATAGTAATAATATGTAATCAAATGAAATTTCAACAGTCAACAGTCATCCTTTTTAGACTATTTTTCACTTTTATACTGAATTGAATAAAAAAGAATATGATGGCAAGCAAGTTGTTTAACATATTATTTCAAGAAAATGGTATGTGGTCATGTTTTTTGCTACTCCATCTCAACAGAGAGAAAGATTAAACTAACACATGAAATCGAATTGTAAAAACGAAAAGTTTACACTTTTACTCACGTTAATCTCAGTGTTGAAGAGAATATGTCTGAATGCCTGAATTTTGCATAGAGTTGCATCTATTAGAATAATAACTGGATCATATTCAATGTATTTGTCCACCGGTTTCTTGCATGAGGCCTGCACAAAATAAACACAAATTCTTTTTACAGAAAGAAATGACAAAGTTTAATGAACAAACCATCAGTACAAAGTGATGTTAAATGAAGTTTAATAATGTACTGTGTATAAAAACATTTGTATGTTTCTAAAGAAATGTGTACACTGCATAAGGTTGAAGAATTACATTATACATTATTACAAATGTTTTTGACAGTATTTTCGATACCGTTGTTTATATACGATTAGATGCTATTTTGATGTACAGACGAACATTTAAACAATAGGGCAAATGCATTCATCAGTGATGGATCTCTTTATAACTGAGAGTGGGGCAAGTTGTCACATAGGGATGTTGTGACAGAGGCTCTCACATTATATTTACATTTATTTGTTTATCGAAGGACCTCTTTTTGGACAGTGAGACAAAGCCTCTGTTGTATGTTGAAAAATGTAACATTTTATTTTCTGGCCTATAATAATATTTGGTACCATAAGAATCTGTTTATATATAAAGGAATGTGTTTATTTAAGCGGTAATGATACAAATTGTGCCGCTAGACATCTCGTATTTACGTTATTTTCCACATTAACCAAGAAATAATCTCTGAAACGATGTTCTTTCAAAAGTTATGAATGTTTTAATGTTATTAAATATTTTTAACGTTGCTAAAGCCAGACGTTACTTCCAGGTTTGCGGTGGGAAATATCCAAAAGTCTTTAACGCAGCATTAAATCATCATTATTGGTGTGCTGGCATACTTTTAATTTACTATAGACCACTTTGGATAACATTAACAACGCTGGTTTAACGCTGGTCCAGAAGAACTTCCCGACTACACAAACGTTTGAACAAAATACAACCGACAGAATATTTCAAACCGATTTAAATTGTTAAACAAATATATTTAAGATTGATCTATATATGTAAGATTTAAAATAATCGCAATAATAAATCAATAAAAACTTAAACCGGAAGTGCTCCTAGACCAGTGCTTACGTAGTCGTCTATATAGCATTTCAATTTTACTTTTCAATGTAATGAAATATTATGAAACAAATTCTGTTCACATTTTTGTTGGTAATATTTTTTTATATTTTTAAAGTCATGTCTTATTTCTTAAATCTTATTTTTAAATTAATCAAACAATAATTGTGGGGTCATTTAACCCCCTGCTAAAGACCAATGATTGGACAGCATATCATATTTCAGAAAAGCTCTTCTCTTATCACTTAGTCCCATATTATGACAACTTCTCCATACAGTGAGACCTGCAAACAGTCAAGAGTCAAGACTAATGTCCGAGCTGTGGGTCATATGGGTGCATATTGTGATAACTGGCCTTATATCTAAATTACAATACGCCTGACATACACAAACAGCCCTTGGTAAAATTAACCCTGGTTTAACTTCTGTAAAATTCTAGTCTGGGTTAAACTATAGTTATTGTGTTGAGAGACATTTGTGGTTACCACAAATACCATTATTGCTAAACGCTGGATAATTTCCGTAAGGCACAGAAAACCGCCCGAACATTCCCGATCTTTATTCTCTCCTCTACTCACACATATGGTGATCTTCAATATGCCATTGCTGTAATCTCGATGCAGCTCGTTTGCATCTTCATTGCACTCGATGCATTTAAAAGCTCCCGGTGCCATTCTCCCTACAGTCTGAAAACACGCCCACTGCTTCCTGGTCTCTCAGAAGGGGCGGAGCTTTTACGCGCACCTATTGGGAAATGTAGTTTTATTCTCCACTACTCACGCTGCCGGAAGTGAGGAGCTTAATCTCGGTAAACTACATTACCCGGCGTTCACCGCTCCTCACCTGCTCACAACATTACTCACAACATGGCACCTGCTGGCGGGGGTGTTGTGCTGGCAGCTCTGTCGCTGCTGTACTTATGCGGAGCTATTTTATCCAGCGACTATTTCTCCACTTTGACTTTCTTCAACAGCGACCTTTATAAACACGGCTGCAGTTCTCCGGCCGAGTGGGAGGAGTATGCGGCGGACTGCGGTGAGTTTCTGCCACGTCCTTTTATCGCTGAGAGCTGTGTATCTGATTCACTCTCTTCCGCATACACGTGCACGAGCATGACGAGATGCATGCAAAAATCAGGTGTCTCGTGCATACACTTGTGTTTGTCAGACAGACGTGACCATTGTCATTGAGTGTCAATAGTTTAATATTACTTGCATATAGAAACACTTTGTAGTGCCATTGAATGGAAAAGTCATTACAAAGTGTTTGCAACGTCCCACGTGACATGACTGTTTGGTTTGCGATACACTTGTATTAACAGGTTGCTGATAAAAACAGCCTGGAGTGTAAAAATAATCTTGAACAACTATTAAAATCAAGCAAATGTGTTTTATTAGTTTAGTCAGAATGTGTTTGTCTTTAACTGTGATGATCAGATCTCATTTTAAACTCCAGAAGAGAAAACACTTCAAACATTTCTTCTAGCTGTTGACAGGGATAGTTCACAAAAAAGAGATTCTGTCATCATTACTCACCCAAAAGTTGTTCCAAGCCTGTATAAATGTCATTGATATGTTGAACACAAAACAAGATATTTTGAAGCCAACAGCTCTGGGTCACCATTGACTCTCATAGTAGTTTTTTCCTATATGTTAGTCAAAAAGCGCCCGATGAACGACAGAAAAATATTTGATATAGGTTTAGAATAACTTGAGGTGGAGTAAATGATGTCAGAATTTAAATTTTGGGGTGTACGTCACTGCATCCCAAATGTAATATATTTATTTTGGTAAATAGTGCCAATGAGATCTATTGTAATTCTTGTTATAAATCTCATTCCAGAAGAAAAATATTTTGAAGGTCACATCTGAAATGTATTAATCATGTTAAGCCGTCATCCATTCAGTGAGTCAGATTTTAAACGGCACACCAAGACACTCCTGTCTATTAATTCTTGTTTTTAAGATTTATTGTTGGTGTTTTGCCTTTATTTGTACAGTTTAGTGAGAGAGAGGACAGAAAGCGAAGTGGGAGAGAGAAGGGGGAAGGATCGGGAAAGGACCACTAGATGAGAATTGAACCCAGGTTGCCTGATGCGCTGCTGCGCCACGTGTTTGAGCACTACCCATGAGCAGTGTTGGGTGTAACTAGTTACTAAGTAATTAGTTACTGTATTTTAATTACTTTTCCCTTGAAAAAGTAAAGTAAGGGATTACTTATATGTTTTCTGTAATTTAATTACAGTTACTTTTGATGTACTTAAACTAAATACTTTGTTAAATATATGCGTGTGCAATAGTGTAATTGACATCAAAATTCAAAGTCTTACTTTAAAATCTGTGCTCACATTTGTAATACTTTGGTCAGTTGATAATATTATTTATTTGAATGAATTAAAAGAGCCGCTTCATGTCTATCCTTGAATCACTTAACTAATCAAGGTCGATGTAGGATATAGAAAGTAATTAGTAATGAGTAACTAAATACTTTTTGGACAGAGTAATTTGGACAGTAATCTAATTACACTATTGAATATGTAATGAGTAACTAGTAATTAATTACTTTTTCAGAGTAACTTACCCAACACTGCCCATGAGGCTATCGGCTCTGACCCTGTGTTTTAGTTCTTTATGAAAGAAACACCCAAAATTAATTGTCAATGTTTTCTAATCCCCGTGAAATGACGGTAACACCTTACGGTAGCCTGTATGTGTTATAATTAATATATGCATTAACTAATTTGAACTTACAATGAGCAATATACTTTGTCAGCATTTATTAATCATTGCAATACAATTTTTCATATTAGTTTATGTACATGGTTTTTAAAATCTGTATTATTAAATGCTGAAATGAATATGAACTAAGATGATAAATCCTGTAGAAGTATTGTTCATTTTTAGTTCATGTAAGCTAATGCATTGTATGATTGTTAACATATACAATTTTATTGCAACAGTATTACACAGGACTCATGCGCTATATCAAATAAAATGATATTTTCATTTTTTTCAGTCCCTTTCATTGTAAATCTTCCCCCTTACTGCATATCTAATTCATGTATGTTCTACAAACCAGCTATATCATCACAAACAATGACAAAGCTCTTTGCAGAAATCGTGTAAATGGGATGCGACGGCTACAACAGATAGGATCATTGTTTCTTTCACATGCCTACTGTATGTCTTCAGAACACTCAGAATATAGCCAACCTGTTATTATATACAGTTTCATCGAAAACTGCAAACTGCTGATAAATTCCGTTCTGTGTTTGGCTAGTGTCTAATATTATAACTACTTATATTTAATTTAATTTATGTTAAGATTAATAAATATTATTATTTTATTGTATACTTTTAGTATTAAATAAACAATTTGTTAAATGGTTCCTGTAGCTTTGTCGCATTTAAGGAAACCGTATGGTGCATTGACATCTAGCGGTTGAGTTTTGTATCGCAGTCTAAATTCGAAATATTGGAGAGACAAGTTTAGCCAAGTAACAGATATTCTCGGTTTCTTTTGATTGTTATCAGAAAAAATCTACACGCATTATATTATTTGCCAATGTGTAAAGGAAGTTAAGCGCAGTCTATATGGCTGTCAAACGATTAATCGCATCCCGAATAGAAGTTTGTGTTAACATAATATATACGGGGCATATTCATTTTGTATTTATAAACACAAAAACATCCACATACGTGTATACATATTTAGGAATTATTTACATTTACCAATATTTTAAATGATATATAGATGTTTATAGATTTTTAAATTTTATATTTTTCTTAAATACATACATGTATGTGTTTGTTTTATAAATACAAGATTAATATGAAGAGTACACAGACATATATAATGTAACTACAAACTTTTATTTTGGATTCGATTAATCGTTTGACAGACCTAGACTATTTCTGTTATTTTTATCATCACCCATTGATCGTCATCTTGTGTCCATGCTTTAAAAAACAGCGCAAACATCAATCCGTTCGAAATGTCCGTTTCCCAGATGTTTTGAGCCATTCAATCTGATTTTTGTCTTTTTGGCTCCTCAGAGTCATCTATACTGCAGCTGGAGGATCCAGACTGTGAGGAGGGGAGCAGCCCACCCTGCGAGTCCATCTTTTCACTCAACGCAGAGAAAATCCTTGTAAGACTTGCGTTTGTAATAACGGATGTGAACACCGGCACTTTTGAGCTTATGTTGTCTCCTGTAAAATCACACATCAAGAGTTTTCGGTCTGAACCACAACACTATCCATCTGGCACATAAAACAAGACGGAAGTTGCTTGTCTCATCTTTTGTAATGATTGTTTTGGGATGGTTTGATGGCGTGAGGTTGACAGGGTTCCTCCTCATGTTTTCTCTCTCTTTCCATCACCACAGAATCAGGCCAAGTTGTTGGTCGAACAGCGTCGGTTTCCGTTCCCCGTGGAAAATCAAAATACCAATGAAGAACTCGGTCAGTGCATCTGCAGTTGGTTTGATCTTGGTCCGTTTGTAAACTATTTGTCACGCTAACCTCTGTTTTGATTTCAGCTATTGGATACGTCCTCATTAGAAATGGACTTTACGATGAGGCTGTCAAACACTTTTCTTTACTGCTACAGGTAGAGATTTAATTTGTAAACATAACTGGCATTGAAACATTTAACTTTTAGCTTAGATGAAACTGACAGTTAAGAAGTTTGGGTAGTAATCATGAAGGACTGTCCTCTCGCCCGCAGGGAGATCCTGAACTGGTCAGTGCCATCTATGGGCGGGGAATAGCATATGGCAAAAAAAGTCTACAGGTAACGTGTGTTTTTGTACCGGTTTGAGAAAAAGAGTCCATTGATTTCTTTCAAAATCAATAGTTGTATATTAATTATTAATAATGAAGCATTTTGTCCTTCCGAAACCTCAGATGTCCATATTTGCTGTTTTTTAGGGTATACTTGTAGTTTTTGAATGATTCAATACTGTGTTGTTACAGTTGACAAGCATTTCATACTTTTTATTTCTTCGATATTTTCAAATCCAAGTTACAAACAAAAACGACTAATAATAACGATTTATGGCAAAAAACAAATCTGGAGATAGGAGGTTTCAGAAGGACAGCAGCGATGTCTCTGCTTTTCTTGGGCCTTCCAAAAATGCAGTTTAAATGAGCAACATTTTGATCCTTTTACTTAAACGTAGTGGTTTTATGAAACTTCTACTTTCCTGAACATGTAAATCATTTTATGGTATGTAACAGACATACCAGTAAATATGTATAAGTTAAATTCACTTTCACTTTGGAATTAAAAGATGCAATAAACATTGAATTGGAGCCTGTGTTTTTGTGAAGGACATTAAGAACGCAGACCTGGCTCTGTACGAGCTGAGCAGAGTGATCTCACTGGAGCCCAACAGACCGGAGGTGTACGAGCAGAGAGCCGAGGTAAAAAACAACAGATCTGGGGTCTCATTTATAAACTTAAATGTGCGTACGCCACTTTCCACGCAAAGGTTGCGATCTATTCAAAACAAACTTGAAGGGGAAAATGTCCGCACTTTGTAAGCAAACTTTGAGCCATGCTGACGCACATTATGGAGACGAGGGGAAGTGGCGACACGGATGGCGGGTTGGTGAACTCAAGTCAGTTTGCAGAAAGTAAAGGAGAGAAGAGCGATTCATTGTTAGATCCACGTTGTGCTTGGATTTTACAAGGTGTTTATGAAACAAACATCACCCAGTACAACTCAAATCTTAAATCAAAATGAATACTAAATATTTAATGTATTATATAACATTATTGCTGTCTCACTATCACATTGTCTAAAACGGAACCACTTAAGATCTTTGCACATACAGTCCAAAATATTCCTACGTGTTATTTTCGTATTTGGCGCTTATTTGTACGGTGTCTCTGAAGTGTCAAAACACCTCAAAATGTTTACTACCGGTGCGAAAAACGCAGAAAATTGAACACTGTCAGAATTGTTTTATAATGGACTGAAATATCGGAGGCAAAGGGTAAATGTGATTGACAAAACGTGAGGTTGTATTTATTTATAGGTTGTTTAATTTCGGACTCGGTGTGCAATGGCCTTTACTCTTTTAATGTGTGAGTGAAGTTATAAAAATTTTAAACTCTGTTTTCTCTTTAAAACACACATTTAATTAAATATTTCACTCTTTTGTTGAGTTAAGCACTCAAGTGACGTCTAAATGTTCAACAAAAGTATAGATATAATTCTAGATTGTGCGCTGTTTTTAAACACTTTTTAAACATGTTGTGTGTTTTAATGTTTTAGTAACAGCGAGGAGTGTGAGGTGCATTATTATTCCTCTTAGACTAAATTGCAAAACTCGTGTTCAGACTTCAAAGACGAAACCTACGCAAAGTTGAGACTGTAACACCTTTCAACACGGTGCTATTAGTCAACATTAGTAAATGCATTAGCTAACATTAGATGTTAGTTTTTCAGCATGTATTAAGCCTTTTAAATCTGAATGCATGTTAGTGCAATTATTTGTGTAATTCATGGTGCATTAATTAATGTTAACAGTGACAACATTTGATTTTAATAATGTTTTAGAAAATGCCCAAATTAACACGAACTACCATTAATAAATGCTGTATCGGTATTGTTCATTGTTATTTCATCAATAGCACCTTATTGTAAAGTGTAACCAATGAGACCCCTGCCTTTTGTATATACTGTAAGATCAGCAGCCAGCTCTTTAGATTTGTATAACATTTATTCATTTATATAGAAAAAATAACCTCATTTTCTGCTAGTTCACCTTTCGTCAGCATTTCAGAAACGGTGAGGCCTAGATATTTAGAAGAGGCTTGAGCTGCACATTCAAACCTATGGCAAAGTATCAAAGTGGCATTTATTCTACAGAAATGCATGCATTGGGCACTATTTAAAGGGTGAAGCATTTTGGAAAAAGAAGGCCTTTGGTCTATACAGATGCTTTGGCCTTTTTTTCCACAAAATGCCTTTTTATGAGCTGAGACAGTCAAACAACAAGCCGAAAATCATAAATATGCACACAGCACTTAAAATATAAATGAGGACAAAATGTTTGGATGCTTTCTGGCAGTCAGGGTTTGTCAGTTGACTGTACATCCTGAAAAATCGAGACCAGTTGCTTGAAGTTTGCTCCGAATACAACATTGGATTATATATAATTTTGTATTTTTTTATATGTACAGGTTTTTACAAGTATACTGTTTAATTCTGTTGATACTGGAGTTTTTTTTTTAGATATTTAGTTTAGTTTTACTCTGTAGGAAGGATACTTTACATTTAAAAACACTGTAAAAACTATTTTAAAACGTATTGGTTCAGGAATTTTCATGAGGCTGTTTTATTATTTGTTTTCATTATTGTAATAAGAAATGTTTCAATAAAGTTATGCTTAACAGACTAAACTATGTTTGACTCTAATTTAAAGGGACAGTTCAATCATAAATGAAATTTCTGTCATCATTTACTCAACCTCAGGTTGTTTTGAACCTGGATAAATTACTTTGTTCTGATGAACACAAGATATTTGGAAGAATGTCAACGATTTCCATTTCTGGAACATGATTGACTACCATAGGAGGAATAATTAAATGGTAGTCAATAGTTCCGCAGAACTGTTTGTTTTCCAAAGTTCTTTAAAATATCTAATTTTGTTTTCAACAGAATAAAAACATTTTTTTTCTACTGTGGTAGTGGATGATGTCCACTTTGGAAAAACATTCTCCCAAATATCTTCCTTTGTGTTCAGCAGAACAAAGTAATTGATAAAGGTTTGAAACAACCTGAGGGTGAGTAAATGATGACAGAATTTTTGGATGAACTATCCCTTTAAAGAAAGTTTAAAGATACAATCAGTTTTGTTTTTACTCTTAATAAATTTCTTGAATTAATCAGTAATGATTCAACATGTTACTTTTTAGACAGAGTAAATACTTTACACAGTGTTGGTGATGCAAAGAGGTTCACACATTTTTATGTGACTTAGTGTTCACATACTTATTGACTTGTTCAATGTCTGTTTATAAAGTTGTGTTGTGTTGATAATAAAGCTGTAATTGACTGATCATGTCATTTCAGATTCTGTCTCCATTGGGTCGCATTAGTGAAGCTCTTTCTGACCTGACCAAAGCCATTCAGCTTCAGCCTTCAGCTCGACTCTACAGACACAGAGGAACATTGCTCTTCATATCAGAGGTACAGAGACACACGCACCGCGACGATATACAAAAGATGGGGAAGAAGCCTGAGACAATAGGAAGAAATAACTAAATAAATATTAATTCCACAAAATGCCTTTTTATGAGCTGAGACGGTCAAACAACAAGCCCAAAATTACATAAATATGTACACAACACTTAAAATAATAATACAAATAAAATTTTCGATTTATCATTCAGGATTATATAGCAGCCATGGAGGATTTCCAGCAGTCTCTAGAGCTGAAGAAGAACCAGCCCATTGCCATGCTTTATAAAGGACTGACCTTCTTCCACAGGGGCCTTCTGAAGGTAAAACACACTTCCTTATGGTCCCATTGTCAGTTTTTTCAAACCAGTGGTCTTAATATTTTTGGTCATTCTCACAAAACCACTGAAACGTTATGACAGTAATGATTTTAATTATAAAGCATATCATTCGGTAACACAATTTTTTGATAATAAACACAATTGTGTTCTCTACCTTTCAGAAAGAATAATTTTGACATGGGAATAGATTATTTGTGTATTTTATTCATTTTTTGCTGTTGTCTTTACCGTAACATTATATGTGAATTATATGTTGTAATTTAAACAAAGTCAAATTAAAACATTCTGAAAATACAATTGGCTGTTCTACTAAATGTTCATGACTTTTTCATTATCATTACTGATTCAGGTTTTCTGCATTCAAACAAAATGATAGGTGTATTGTTATAAAAATATAATTCATAAATGTCTTGTGTATGATTCATAAAAATTAACAATTATGGCTTATCCCAAAAAAAAGGGGTTAACGTGGTTATGGTAATAAGAATATTCAGTGAGTTTTTACAGTCAATGCATTTTAACATGTCATGCCTTGTTTTTAATGAATACAAATGAAATTTGTTGATGCAAATGTTTTTAAAGTCCCAGTGAAATAAATAATTACAATGCTATTATTTTCATGAAATATTGCAGCGTTTATAGTAAATAGTTTATCAATGTGGGTCATTCTCTTGTTAAAATACATGTGCCCTCATTCAATAATTGTCTTCCGTAAAAATCTGGAAATGCACTTCCGTCCTGAAATGACTCTCCATCTCAAATGATGCAAGTTAGACGGCTTGGGCGGAGCATCTGTTAACTCCTCCCCTTCACTGTCAGTCTGCTGCCAGTTCCATTTAATATACAATGGCTGTTATATACATCCAATCAATTTTATACAATACATAAATTTTTCTCATTCGAAAATTCCATTTCACTCAAAAACGCGACAAAATGTAGAAGTAAAAACAGTCGCAACTTCTGGTTCACAGGGACTTGAATCAAATCACACCAAACAGGACTGAGACAAGCGGAAAGTTTGGGATATGAGAAGACATTATTTTGCTGTGAGCACACATCAACTGTGACTGTATTAAACTATTCAAATTCTATTGTTTTTCTGCACACAGGAGGCTATCGAAGTGTTCAAAGAAGCTTTGAAGTTGAAGTCAGACTTTATCGATGCATATAAAAGCTTGGGCCAGGCTTACAGGTGAGACAAAACTGAGACATGATGATTTACATCAGACCTTTAGACGTTCTTCTCGAGCTCATGTTTGTGCATGCGTATGTTCAGAGAGTTGGGCGATTTCGAGAACGCCATGGACAGCTTTCAGAAGGCTCTGTTACTGGATCAAAACCACATTCAGTCTTTGCAGCTCAGAGGAATGATGCTCTATCATCACGGAAGTCTGCAGGAAGCCATCAGCAACTTCAAGGTGAATCACTGTTGTGTTTATTTGTTAATAATCTTGGTAGTGTTGTGCAATTTCAATATCTCTCCTTAAAACATCAGTAATATAATTTAAAAATGCCTTTGTCGTGCTTTTGCTCACGGTCAACACAATGATGATGTCAACCGCCATTTTGTATCTGGGTTTTGTTTTGTTTTTCTGGTCAGCTGTTGACAGTATCATTGGGATTTCACATTCGAGTTTGTCATCATGTGTAGGGAGATTCATTGTGGTGTTGTGTTTTCAGAGATGCCTTCAACTGGAGCCCTACAATGAAGTGTGTCAGTACATGAAGGGTCTCAGTCACGTGGCAATGGGGCAGTTCTATGAGGGCATTAAAGCTCAGACTAAAGTCATGCTTAATGACCCTCTACTGGGACAGAAAGCCAGCTCGGAGTATCTCAAAGTCAAATATCTCCGAGGTGAGACGTCAGAGCACACTATTGTTACGGTTAAAAATATATAAGGGTGATTCTCACAAAAACTTGGTTTCAAGATGTCAAACATGATTTTCTTAAAAACACTCACATCAACACATTTCCTTTTCATTCATTAAAAATAAAGGCACGACATGTTTAAAATCATTCATTTCAAAACTTTTACTGACCTTTTGAACAATTTTACAAAAAAAAACATGAAAATTATCATTACCGTAATTATTTAATACTGTCAATCCCATAGCAGGTTTTGCTAAGAAAAAAGAGAGGATATGATGCCGGAGCAAGTTTTTATCAATCATACAAAACAAGACATTAATGAAGTATATGTTAATAGAAAATTAAAGTTTTTAAACGTGTAAAACTACCTGTTGCGGTAATGAGAATGGAAGAAGATGTGTACACATCATGACAAGAAACTATAAAGTAATCCGTTAACCTGCTAGACATTGGAAAAATACTGGCAGATTTGTTTTTTTCATATGGAATCAAACTTAATTTAAATATCTTTGTGTGTGTGTAAACAGTCCTTAAAAAACGTTATGGAGAATATTGTATCCGTCATGGACACTTCTTTTTTTCCACTATTTCTTCATATTCTTATACATGAATACCCGGTCAATGATTTTTTGACTTTTGACAACATCTAGCAGAGCATCCAATTGTATTTTTCAGACTGTTTAATTTAACTCTGTTTGAATTTCAACATATAATGCACGCAAAATGCGTTACGGTAATGAGAATTTCACCAGAAAAAACAATAAAAGAAGTAAATGCCAATGTTAAAATGATGCTTTGTGTAAGGTCAAGAACACAGTTGTGTTTATTATGATCATTTTTGTTTTCCCAAATTTTATGTTTTACAACTAAAATCTTTAGTGTCATGATGTGTCAGGGGTTTGTTAGAATGATCTCTAAAGAATAGTATTCATCTAAACCTTTTATAAAACACTGACTCAAACATTTCTAATCTTAATTTGAAATGATTGAAATTAAAGAAAGCTTATAGTAACTAATGAACTGTTTTTTTTTATGCGATCAGAGTACTCTCGGTATTTGCACTCTCATCTGGATGCACCTGTGGCGGAATATAATGTTGATCAGGATTTGCCAGGAAACTTTAAGAACCACTGGTCCAAAAATCTACCCTTCCTTATAGAAGATTATGAAGAACAGCCTGGACTTCAGCCTCATATAAAGTGAGTTTAGAAGCAAAGTCAAGCCTGTGTCTTTCCTCTTCCGCTCAGTACTTAAGTAGTTTGGGGCATCATGGGAACATAATGACGTTTTAGGCTGTAGTTCACCTGAAAATGAAAATGACCCTAAAGTTTACTCATCCTTGTGCCATTCTAGGTGTATATTACTTCTTCAAACTTTTAAATAAAAACTATTAAATGCTATGTCGGGTCTTCCTGCAGTAGTTTTGTAATGCCATTGTATGAGGTATTTTAATATATGTCTTCTGAAGCGAAACATTTGTTTGTTAATATTTTCAGCTGATTTAGCAATTGTTACATTACATTTTCATGTTAAAGGACATCCAAGTGAGGCGAGTTAAATATGGCGGCACATTGATAACGTTGAATCTCATTGGTTCTCCTGTCTTGTGACTATACATGACATGCGTCATATGAGTTACTTTTATGATGAATAGATGGTCTTTTTTGAGCTTCTATTCAATTTCATTATAAAATTGGCATGAGAATAACGTTTCCTTGATCAAATGAACTGTATTTCTGCATATATTTACTTTGTTTTTCTTTGTCGTGTTCAGAGATGTTCTACCGCAGATCTTCGAGAGTTTTTCTGCTGATGTTCAGAAGCTCATCTGTACAGCGGATCATCTCGGTGCACTGATGCAGTACGACACATTGGGATTCTTACCAAACCTCAGAATACACAGAGGTCAGAGCTCTACAAAATCACATTTTCATCACGGTTATTGATATTTTCACGTTTATGTTAGGTTCACTTGGCCAGACTTGTTATTATTAGCAGGGTGATTCTCACGAAATCTTGGTTTCGAGATGTCAAACATTGGGTCTCATTCACTAATACAACTCGTGCATACGCATATGTATTGTTCTTAACCTCCTCCTAATGTCAGTGAATTTGGAGTATTCTAAATGAGTGGCCGCGTGCACGAGTTTAGTCATTTGCATAAAACGCACCCAGTCCATCCCCATATAAGGGCTTTCCGCTAAACTTTTCCTTTACCACCTGTCGTCACTTAAGTCAAAGTTACTCGAGGCAACCCCATGTGAAATGTCTACAGATGCGCTCTCAAGTGGTTCCAAGTGCACAGTCCTCAAAGTCAGTTCATACACAATACAACACTTTTTATACAGACGCGCAGTTTGCGGAGTTCTCGTTATTCAGAGAAGCATCGCAGCTCGAGCTATAGTCTAACGCAGCTTTTCTTACTCTTTCTCTTTACTGGATATAATGAAATAAGAAAAATGTATATATTATTTAAAGTATATGGGCCTAACTATTATCGTAAGATGAAAATATTTTGTCATTATGTCTTGTAGAGCGAAAGAGAGAGAGAAGGAAAGAGACTGGTGATTTTCTTTTCTCTTATATTTAGAATAAATTTTAGTACGAAAGTTTTAGTGAATCATGATTTGTTCGTGAAAACGTTCGTACGCAGGTTTCATTCACAAATTTGTGAGTACGCATGCTTAGTGAATGAGACTCATTGTTTTCTTAACACTTATATCAACAAATTTCCTTAAAAATTCTCATTACCTTAACGATTTAAAACTGTCCATCCTGTAGCAGGTTTTGCTAAAAAAAGAGCAAAGCAATGATGCCTAAGCAAGTTTTTTAATAATTAATTCTGAGTCATTAATGAAGAAAATTTGGATAGAAAATGATACATGTAACTTTTTTTAAATGCGGAAAACTAGACGTACCGGTAATGAGCATGGAAAAAGTTGTGTGCAGTATTCATTTTTGTTGTAGATAATTATTCTAACAAAAAATAATTTGTTAACATCTAATAGAACATCCAGTAATTGTTATCATAATATTTCAATTTCACATTGTTTAATGACAAATCAGGACACGTTATGGTAATGAGAATTTCAATAAAATACCTAAATAATTCATTCCTATGTTAAAAGTATGCTTTGTCCAAGGTAGAGAACACAATATGTTTTTGTGATTATTTTTGTGTTACTGAATTATATGTTTATATAACCAAAATCTTTACTGCCGTGATGTTTCGGGGGGTTCGTGAGAATGACCCAGCATACAATGCGGTCCACATTGCAGTTTTCTTACCTCAAACCATTGACCAGCCGCAGTTTGTTTAATCTTGCTAGCATGTAATGTGATATTTAACCATCACCTTGGACTGCGGGTCATCCAAGTTAATTCTATCAGGGGCTGATGTCTACGTTCATGAAGTTTAATTTGCCTCTCTCGGGTGCGTGTTTGTGTAGCGATGGGTTTGGCAACTATAGAAGTGATGCAGGCCATGCAGCGCACTTGGAGTAACTCAAAGGTTCGAGTGAACGGAAAGACTAGACAGCTGCAGTGGAGCGACATGTTTGACATCGCAGTGAAATGGAGAAGGTCAGAGATCATCTCAAAGGCTCTCTGGATGATGTTGCCATGTGTTTCATGTGATCTGGAGGCATGCGTTAGATCTTTGCCTTGTGTGTGTGAGCAGGATTGCAGATCCGGACCAGCCCGTGTTGTGGTTGGATCAGATGCCTGCTAGAACTCTTAGCAGAGGATTTAACAATCACATCAACCTCATCAGGTGCCGTGTCTGTCCTCAACGTGTCATTTCCTGTCTGATAGTTTTCATATCTTGAAGAGTGTTGTCAATTGTTGCTTGTCTTGTTTTACAGAGGGCAGATCATTAATATCAGATATATGGAATATTTTAATAGCATTCTCAGCTTTGTAAAGGACAGAATACTGGTATATCACGGGTGAGTCTTTTAGGGTTTATGTGATGTAGTACAGACAGGAGCTTCACACTTTGACAAATCTTGTTTTAATTTATTCATTCACACTGACAAGTGTCTTTCCAACAAGAAAGATATTTGGAAGAATGTAAGTAACCAAACAGATGTCATGCCCCGTTAACTGGCATTGTAGGAAAAATAAATACTATGAGGGTTAAAACAGTTACTGACATTCTTCCAAATATCTTGTTTTGTGGATGGTGACAGAATTTTTTTGTTTAGCAATATTCTTTTACGCACGCACTCACTCACTCTCACACACACACCTTGTTTGTTAATTTGTACTCCTCACTTATTCACTTGCATACATGTTCTCTCATTTGTTCATTCAGTCGTTGGTTCACCTGCTCGTTCATTTTCCTGTTCATTTATTCCATCATTTGGTCTTTCGTCATTCGTTTGTTTGTTAATTTACTTGATCGTTGGTTGTTTGTTTGTTCATTTGCTCTTTATTTTTTGATTCACACACAGTCATTACTGCTCCAAGGGATTTTGTTTTTGGGTGAATTGTCACATTCATTCATGCATTTATTGATGTGTCTTCTCTCTATCTCTATCAGGGCATTAAACCCGAGAGGGCTTCAGGAAGTCAAGCAAGCTCTGGAGAATGTGAATAAAGTGGAGGATCTGCTGCCCATCATGAAGGTAAAACAACTATTAAACATGGCCAGCAGAAGATTTTAACACCTGTGTGTCTTAACGTCTTCATCCCAATCCAAATGAATCACATGATGGTTGATTTAAGTCAGTTTTATCGAAATCTTTGTTGAGCGTGGTTCGCGTGGTTCTTACATCCAAAAACTTCAAAATCAATAAGTAAAAAGCGATTTTCTACCTGGGTTTTGAGGCCAGCTCTTCAAACGCTCGGTTTCAATGGACATGCCGCATTGAAGACACATGGAAGTAAACGCCCACCGATTTGATTGGATAACAGTTTGTGTAGTTGGAGACAACCTAATGTAACCTAATGTTACATCTGGAACCCAATTCACAGACGTAACATTAGGTTACACATTAGCACCATTCAGTTTTCTCACGGCATTAGTATTATCTGGAAACCTCCTGTGATTTATAAATGACATCCCCACATCAGTATTTTATGTGATGAATCGCACGGCATGATTTTGCCTATACTCGTATTGCGTTTAATTTGACCGTACCTGTCAGCATTTGAGACCAGTGATCCCGAACCAGTCAAAAGATCACTGCGATCGCAGGACTCAAATGTTACGAGTTTCCATGATAAATAAACAATCGGGAGACTCCCGGTAACTTATGGATTTCACCCGGCACCCAAAATAATACCAAAACACTTCAAAACTGCCTCCATTATTCGCAAACGGTGGATAAAACCTTGAACAATTAAATATGAGTCCACCAAATCACAGAGATGGCGATTCGCACGGGCTTAAGATCACAGACAACCTCTGTAATTAATACAAATGACTAAAGGTCACCAGGTAATACTAATACATCAAGCGATCTCTAACAAAGCAACAGTGATGCATAGTTCAAAAATGTTTTACTCGCATAAGATTGCTGCACCATTCCTATCGGATCCAATATTGACGGCACAGCACTGCTTTTTAATTTTAAACTCTCCACAAATTCAGTGTCGATCTCTCCCTGGTTCACAAAGGAATCCTCGGAGAAATGCAACAAACAGATGCTCCATGTTTTTACCACATGAGCATGAAAAATAAACTTTAACCCTGTATTCATATTTCGGAATCTGAAGGAAGGTTATGCAGCGACTGTATTCTTCCACAACCAGGGATGGCACAATATTTTCTTTAGCTTTCTTTAACAGCATGTTTGTTAATTGATTGCTCGCTCTATCTGGTTCCCCGCCACTGGTTCTGTCATGTGCTTACCAGTGGGCGGGGCTAGAGAAGTAGTCGTTGATATTTTTGTCATCATAGATAGGTGCATTTCAGAACCTTCGCAGGGCTTAGTGTCAATAACAGATGTAATCTCAGGAACAAGGCTGTTTTCAGTTCTGACACTTACACTTCGTGTGAATGCGATTCCCTCTTATATAACAAAAGCTCAGGTTAAAATTGTGATTTAATTCATGCCTCCTTTAAAGCCTATAAGCATCTTCACAATGTACCTTTGTGTGTTTGTCTCCATGAAGCAGTTCAACAGTGAAACCAGAGACGGATTCACAGTACACTCTAAAGTACACAGTATGAAGGATCCGGGCAAAGAGTATGACGGCTTTACCATCACCATCACTGGAGATCGGTGAGAACCCCCTTCACTCAAAGTTCATAGCGTTATTTCATGTATTTTCAGTGTGTCCATAGGTGTGAGCGACATTCAGAGTTGAGATACTGTGTGATGGGTTTAGTGCTTGAGAGTTGATATTATGTTCATTCCTGATGTACAGTAACAGAACGTCATGATGATTGACAGATCTCATTTTACACTAAAATGACCAGATTTAAAAAAAAAAGAAAACCGGTAACATTTTCTAGTTAGATAGTCAAAATATACTTCAAATCTCATTTGTTATAATCAATTAATCTAAAAAGGGAAAAAACATGTTTGCCTTTTTTTTGTACATAATATGAATGAGTTTTTGTTTGCAGAACAAACTGACCATAAAAGTTTACCTATGGAAAAAAAAAACTCTATGGAAAATAATCCACTGTGAAAATAGTAAATACTAACCATTGCAAATGATCAAAACAATTAACACAAAATTCAATAACACTACAAAAATATAACAAATATGAAAACAAATGACAAATAATACTGTAGATTCCATTTTTGAAACTCTCTAATTGTATTCAATATTTTCCCTTTTACAAATACCTTTTAGTATACAGTCATTACAAACAGTAATCAAAACTTTTAAAAATACTTGCTATGTTTGTGCTTTTGAAAATGGACCTTAACATTAAACTTTTTATTAGCATTTTAGGCTCATTTTGAGCACGGATGTCCTTTCTGTGAATTTAATAGTTGTCAGTGTAATTGCTATTGCATAGATAAATATTTGTATTTGTTTATATCGCGTGTCCTTTCACCAACAAATGTATGGCAATCACTAGATCAGTGGTGGGAATTCTGTGTTTTGACGACGGAACTTAATGGAAAAGTTAAACATTTCGTGCAAAACAATCCAGCTCGATGGCCTGACCCTGTTATTTAACACATACAGACAGTTTTACATGAGTAGTTAGTACCTTGAACCCAATAACTTTGACCCTAGTCTGTTGATATTTGATATTAACTTGACGACGCTTTCTCATCTCTCGTCCTCAGTGCCCATCCTAGACGTCTGGGGACCCTATGCAAACCTTTGTGAGGGGCCCTTGTCTTAGTAGTTAAAATTAGATAAACATAACTGTAAACTATAAGAAATTAAAAATAATACATCAATTAACATACATAAGTGAATTAAACCTGAAAGAGAAAAAAAACATTAAACTGACAGTAAGAACAATGAAGTAAAATTAAATTCTAATTTTGATTCACATGTAAATAATCCTTCTCCTAAAGTAACACGTGGCTCTGGAACCATCTTATTTAACACACAAATGCGGTGTGTTTTTTACTAACCAAATGTTGCCAGCGGACAAATACTGAATTTTTAAACTAAATAAGACTTTAAAATTGTACAAAGACACATGCCGCCTTGTTCTTTGCTTCGCGTTGTTATAAAAGGTTATGAAAAAAACGTCTTGTTTACATTATTGTTTATTTGATTCGGTACTCAAGGGGGCCCCCAGTTAGTGCAGGGGCCCTACGCAACATTCGTAGTTTGCGTATAGGAATGATCGGCTCTGCTCATAGTAAATTCTTCATCACAAAGCGTCGCTCGACCAAGTAATAAGTGTAGCTTAAAGCTCCCTCTGCTGGTGTAAATAATCACTACATGGTTGCTCTGGCACTCCGCAGGACATGATCAGGCTTTTTCAGTGTATTTTCTGGTTGTTTTGGATGTGCTGTAAAATGGGGATCAGCTTCAGTCGTGGACAGAAAACCAAAACACGGGACTGTTCCTGGAAAACAGGGTCATTTGGGCATCTCATTTTACACGCCTCATTCATTCATGCATGATTTGATTGGCTGTCTTTTTTACAGACACTAAAACATGCACACACAAGAGTTTTGTGGAAAACTAAGAATTATTTGCCATCATGTTGTTTCAAACTCTTTTTATTTTATTTTCTACCTACATAATGATGACCAATTATGTCAAACTCCACACAAATCCATTGCACAGGCTCAAGGCTGTATAGCCAGAAGTGTTTTTGTATAGTGTGTATGTCTTAAAAGGTTGTGTTTGTGTGTGTTAGAGTGGGGAACATGCTGTTTTCAGTGGAGACCCAGACAACAGATGAACGGACGCAGCAGTATCAGTCAGAGATCGAAGCGCTTTATAAAGATCTCACTGCTAAAGGCAAAGCTCTCATGCTCTCCACTGAACTTGGGGTAAGAACACACTGTTATCCTGCTTCTGTTTAATCTGAATATCAATATCACCGTGTGTGTGTTCAGTAGTCACATCTCACAGAAATGAAATCACAGCCCTGAAACACAGACGTGGTGCTCAGAGCTCTAAATTCTGCACCTGTCTGACCTGTTACACAGGGAATCATGGGAAATGTGTCATCTTTTTGAATGGGGCTCTTTCACACACACTGTTACACCCTTATAATTATTCATGTATGACTGCATAGAACGAGGGCGGTCAATTTTGTGTTCATTGGGGGGATAATTATTCAACTTAATCTTAAAAGATTGTTACTAAAGATTAAATTAATATTTCTTGAAATGGTATAAATCTGATGTTGATGTCAGAAATGTTATCTTTTTCAATCTTTCCGTATAGAAACCGATTATAATCTTAAAGACCGATTTTGTATTCGGAAGAATATTAAATTCAAATTAAATTATATTTTTCGATGTTTCTTTCTTTTTATTTTTTAAAGAAATCACAAAAAATATATTAAAAATAGCTTACATATCGTTTGGAGTAAATTGCATTGTTGAATTTTTTTTACCTTCATAGAAAGATTGTACCATATCGACCTTGACTTGCCCATTTGAGCACACATGGAAATGGCTCTTGAAAATAAGAGAAAGAACTAGAGTACACAAGGACAAGCATAACCAATTTACAATACATTTAAATTTATGCATTTGGGAGATGCTTTTATCCAAAGCGACTTACATTGCAATATCCTATACATTTGTTCCTAAATATGTGCAATCCCTTGGGATTGATCCCACGACCTTGGCGTTTTTAGCTATATAGGAAAGTTCACATTAACAGCGAGATCGACGTGATACACAACACAAAGCACAGTCCGATTACAAACCTACAGACAAGAATTCATCAGTTAGGATTGTCAATGTACATCTTGCAAAACTTGCAATCATACCATGCATTCTAAAAAATGTATTATTTCATTATTATGCAGGGTTATGAAAAGCATGATACTGTTATTTGACCAGATATTTTCTCTCTTTCTCCAGGATGCTGATGCGGTGTGTAATTTAATACTCTCTCTGGTGTATTACTTTTGTAACCTCATGCCTCTGTCTCGAGGCTCCAGGTAAGAGAACAATTGTTCTGCCCTGATTCATACACGTTGACGTCACATTAGTCTTGTGTTGGGCAGCGTGGATTTAAAGGATTCACTATTAAGTCTTTGAGTGCCCTGTACTGTTTTTTAAATTCAACACATAAGTGAGTGTAGATGTAAACATTTTAAATGAATAAATCACTTAAACAGGGTTTTTCTGGATCAAAATGAGGCGGAGGTGGTGCCATCCTGATCTTGTACACACACACGTAGGCCTACCGCACCTTTAAGTGGCCTAACCAAAGTGACTTTGACTTATTAAAAGTTCTCATTTAAAATTGGATGAAAATGACAATTTCATTCAACCAAACAGAAATGTTTTCTTTTTTATAAAATAAAGCTTTTTCTTCAGATTCAACAAACTTTTCAGGCTAGTCAACTGATTTAAACAGTCTTACTAAATGAGTAAAGCTCATTCACATCTTGCATTCTCTGTGGTTCACTTTAAATGATTCATTGATCTCTTATATTCGCTAGTGACTGAAAAGTTCAATAGTTTAATTTAGGGCTGTCAAAAGATTAATCGCGATTAATCGCATCCTGAATAAAAGTTTGTGTTTACATGATATATATCTGTGTACTGTGCATAATAATTTTGTATTTATTAAACATTTATATATAATTTCAATTATTGGTAAATATAAATAAAAACATGTAAATATTTCCTAAATATGTATACATGTGTATGTGTTTCTATTTATGAACACAAAATTAATATGCTCAGTACATAGACATATATGATGTAAACACAAACTTTTATTCTGGATGCGATTAATCGCGATTAATCTTTTGACAGCCCTAGTTTAAATTAATCGGTTCAAATGAGTCATTCGTGTGCGAGTCGTTCTAAACGCAATGTGTGTTCATACTGGCGAACTCGCCGTGTACAGAATACGCTAATTAAACGATCTAACTGCACAGCTGAAGACATGACAATGATGTACGTCATGTCAATTTAAGAAATTTAAAGAAATTAAACGTACTTGGATGCAAAACAAACAGCCTTGAAACACTGCTAGTTCTTGTTCTGCAACTCTTTTTAGCGCCTTGATGTGCTGATAAAACAGCGCCTCCACTGTGGTGTAATGCCGCAACTAAAGTTACAAATGACAGTCTGTTAAATGCAATTTTGGCAATTTCTATATGCAAGAAAGACGCTGCTTAAACTGAACTGTATTTTTTTATATCGTTTAATAGATGTGTGATTAAGCTTTTTCATGTTTCTCTGTTATACTCGCATTTATATCAATAGATCAGAGTTTTGATTTGATTTGCGTTTGACTTTTGAATTCTTTGTGACTCTTTCAGCGTTGTGGCGTACTCCGTTGTGATGGGAGCGCTGATGGCCAGTGGAAAAGAAGTGTTGGGCAGAATCCCATCTGGGAAGGTAAACACACCTTCTGTAGTAGTTTAAATCAAATAACACCTCAATGATTGTGTTGTAACCCTTTTTAACATAGTTTATTAGTAATCAATTCAAATATCTGTCGTAATACATTCTTGTTTCTGGTTCATCAACCAGCTCTTTGATTTCGAGGCCATGACCACAGCCAGTCCTGATCGCTTCAGCAAGACGGTCAAGAACTGGATGAACTTAAAGAGGTGAGAAAAAACTTAACATCATAGCTTTGTTTGAATGGCCTGAAAGGGCTTTTTGAAACGCTGGTGTTTGCTGAAGCATCATTTTTAATATCACTTGTACCTAAATTGAAAGCAAAAATAGTGTCTCTCTTGCGTTGTGCAACTACACTGCATGGATACAAAACATAAAAAAATGCCATGACATATAATGTGTCTCAATTTACATAAAAAATGTATCCATGTGCATGTTTGACGTTTAATACACCAGAATATATAAGATAAAATGATAATATAAACAATAAAATAATAGAAATGGCAACGCACTGTAACTTTTGCATCATTATTTATTATAATATATGAGCCATGCCTACAGAAAAGATTATCTTGCTGCTTTATCTTTCTTTTTGACAGACTTAGGGTAGTAAGGATTCACATTACTATATGAGTACACACATTCAGATTTTTATCAGGAAAAATATTCAAATCACATGTTTTATCTCGCTCTCTTTTCACTAGTTTACCTACATGGTACCACAACCTTCCATCAGTTTCTGAGACGTTCCAGTTCACACGGACCATGATTGAAGTGCTGAACACAGACTCGGCTTCACACTGTCCCAAGAAATCCTAATTGCCATCAAATACAGAGGCCATTTCTACACAGGACATCTTTGCTTATAGTCCTGTCTTTTACATGGTTTGAGTTTTTACATATTGCATTTCAATCCGAATTTTACCTTTATTTATTTGTACAAAAACATTGAGAAGAGAGTCAAGTCAAATTTTACATTAATCAATGTTATGTTGGCATTAAGATTTGGCATACTTTTGTTTCGTCTGAACCGTGTTGAGAACAAAACGGCAGGTTATGTAGCACATTGAATTGAAGATGTTTTATATTCTTACATGTTTTGAGGCACTCAGGATTTTGGTTTTAGAATGAATTGGGACTTGCAGAGATGTCCTTTGTAGAGTTTATTAAGCAATATACTTCAGCTCTGAGTTTTGTTCTGAATACTTGAACACAGTTGGAAAAGATGTTTTTGTTGTTTGAATGACACGTTTGTTTTTGATGTAATGGCTGAGCTAAATAACAAGGAGATCCTGAAGAGGTTTATTTGATTTGAACAAACACTGGAAACAGCCACACATCAGTCATTTATTTGACATCTCCCTTTCTGACTGAAAACAAATCTTTAAAGACTTTGGAACTTTTATTTTAGAAACTTAAGGGACCGTTTTAAATAGATGTTTTCTTTTCTTATTCATCATAGTTTGAGCTTTATGGTCAAGACTTCTTTGTTTACCTGTGAAGATGGTGATTTGTCTTTTGTTTTGAAACAGGAAATACAAGCAGTTCTGTAATGCACAAAAACTTGAAAACTGAAACTCTGTGACTTTGATGGGACTGAGTCACAGTCAATAAAATCAGTTAAATGCAAACTTTGGTCTTATTTTATGTATTTTGGGAGGCCTTGGACATTACAGAAGGAAGCTGTGGTAAAAAAGAGATTTTGTTAATTGTAAAGATTATTTTAAAATGTAATATATTGTTTTTATTATATTTTTATTATGATCAATATAATTTTATATGAAATCCAATTCTTGTCAGTTTTATTCATGTCAAACATAATTCACATTTAGCACGTATGCTTATATGGTTTAAGTTCTTACAAGTCGCATCTGGTCCTAAAATTAGAAATTTATATAACACATACATTTTACAAATCATTTCAATATTCTTCTTCATCTTAAGAACACTACATTTACTTGGCCTGCTCATTTTTATAGACAACTTTAAGAACAAAATAAAAATAAAACAGGAAAGTGATAGTTAACAGTGTGTTACTGATTTGATTAGCCTTTAAAAACAAGTCTTAGAAGCTTTGTTTTTTATCACAAATTAATAAAATTATTAAACGTTACAGATTAAATACAGTAAAAAGGGCGTGCAAATTGTACATAATCTTGTACATATGAGACATAAACATATAAAAAGGAAGAATCTTAAGTGTTTTACAGTGTTGCAGTGTTTATTATAAATAATCTATCCGTGGACACCATTATTTTTATTTTATTTTACATTTTCTTTGTTCAAAAACATAAGCACCTCTCAACAATAACTAAGATAAAAATAAGATATTACATCCACTGAAGTTGTTCGTCAATGGCAGATAACGTTCGACAGCAGCTAGTGTTTATTACAAATACATTTTTTCAGAATTTTTTTTTTTAGGTAATTTTAAGTCGTTTTAGAAATACCCACATGGGCGATGCCAAAGCAAACCGGATATCCCAACTTATGATATCATTGTTAGTTTGTCACTATATGTTTGGGCACAGAGTCCGTTATTAACTAACAAAATAATCCAAATACCTGACATGCATCAGTGAGTTTTCCTCATGACAATTAATATTTGTAAGCATAACTATCAAAGATTTTTCGTACCTGGAAACAGAATTTTCTGTACTCTAAATATGTATAAAATAATAGATCATAAAACACTGAAATCTGTTTAGAAATGTAAATGCTATTGTGCTAAATAGCTATCCAGAAAAGAATCTCACCTCCCTGTTGGCATGAATGCGTTTAAACAGCGGTATGCCCTTTCCAATATGGCAGACTTTTTGGCGTATCCGCATCTGGCCAAAGCAGTCAATGTGGCTGCTGTGATGTAGAAATGAAAAGTCTTATAGGAATTTCTCGAATCACACAAATAACAGAACGAGTAGACGAATATGCAGATATTTTATTTTCTTATTGTTTTTAAGAGTAAAATGTGACCAGGACATGTTTTTACAAAAGTAATTCTGAAAAAAGAAAGCAGGAAAGGTCTGTTTATCCTGAGAATTGAAGTTTAATTGACACCACCTCAAAATACAAATTTTCAACAGATCTGGAATTGTATTCCATCCATACACATGCATAGCAAGACATTTTAAAGAAATATGTTTTAAGGCTAAAGTCAAGAGTATCAAAGTGCACATTTCAGCATGTACACAAACGTTACCAGCAAATAAGAATACACAAGTGCTCCAGTAGTTGAGTCTAAACTGCATTTCAGTTTCGTATTCTGCGTCTATGGTCTCCTTGAACCTCACAAACATTGTAAACAATATGTCTGCTTCACAATAATGACTATAGCCTACATCAACATTATAAACAACTCTGATATAAACTTTCTTTGAACTTAAATTAAGAGCACTCCTATTTATACTGATTGTAAAATAAATAAAAGATGAAAGAGGCACCAATAACAGATTAACTTTCTGTACAGTATGTAGAGAGACAAAGCAACACAATGTCAGTATTGAACTGTTAGTGCGACATTGGTTTTACAGCAGGTTATATTAACATAAAGCATCAACAGGGCATCAGACCTTACTGAGACTGGGTCTCTGCTCCTGTGTGTTGGACGTGGCTTCTCTGTGCCAGAATACTCAGATGAAGCGGTTGTTCAGAACGACTGGAGATGACCCTCCATTCCCCATCATTGTCTGTGCACTTGATAACACTGACTTCAGGTCTCCAACTAACAAAACCTGAGACAATAAGAACAATCAGTGTTTTTTACATTTAATCACAGTCAGGAGTTGAACAACACTCTGCGAGAGCAATTACATTTAATTGCATTACATATACAGTTCAACTTTTTTGATAACTTTTTACATTACTGAACTGAAGTGGTGCTCCAAGTTTCAGGTACAAACAAAAACCTGGCAATCAGAGACAATGGTGAATAAGTAAACGCATAACTAACCTGTGTGTTCATTTAGCATACGAGCTTCATAAAGACAATCTCTCGCTTAGTTAAGCAGGAAGTTAATGTTTAGGGTGTATGTGACCCTGGATCACAAAACCAGTCTTAAGTAGCACAGGAATATTTTTAGTAAAAGACATAAATACATCGTATGGGTCAAAATTATCGATTTTTCTAAGGATATTAAGTAAAGATCACGTTCCATGAAGATATTTTGTAAATTCCCTATGCTACATATATCAAAACTTTACTTTTGTGAGTGGATGGCTAGTAACAGTGCCTCTTATTAACATCTTCAAAGACAATTTTCTCATTATTTTTATTATTTTGCACCCTCAGATTCCAAAGATTTAAACGCTTCTATAAAAATTGACCCATAAGACTCACATATAAGGGTCACATATATGATGGTCAGACAAATAGTAAATTAAGTTAAAACTGTTATCTGGCGTAGCTACTTGGGTGTCCAAATTCCTATTTTTGAAACTGTTAATACACTATTGTTAAACTACTGACATTTAACAAAAAAAACTATCAGTAAATGTGATACATGTCATAAGCACAGCAGTCGGGCCACAGGGGAATAGATTACGTAACCGTTACGTCACGTGTCAGCTGGGAGAGAATGACTATGAGCGAATAAAATATAAACATTGTGGTCTAGAAAATGCATTTATAGTAGAAAATAAATAAAGTAGAAAAGAATAAAGTTTCGTCTTCAATGTAGTCTCTGCAATTTGTTATTTTTCCCCGTTTTTTGAGTATTTTAATTGGATTTCTGCTATAGTTTCTCTTTGTTAATTTTATATACACTGCCACGCAACTTATACGTTGATGTCACGTTGTAGGTGTTTCTTTTCCCAGCGCTGGTGTTGATGAACCAATAGTGTGTCTCGACAGATTGGCGGATGCGTTCACTACATTATACGTGACGGTGTCAAAGTGTGAACACATGATGGCTGTTGAGGTAAAACAAAACCTCCTTATTGGAGCTTTGACAGAACTGATAACTTTTGGTGGAACATCGCTGGAGAATGTGCAGAAGGACGTAGCGGAAGGTACAAAACAATTGAGATTTAACGTTACCTATATAACTTATTATTTGTGCAAGTTTGTCAGTCATTATCACTCCAATGAACTGTTTAATGTGATTCGTATAAGGGAGTAGAAAATGGACTGCGTTATCGTTTGTAAATAACGTTTTTGCATATATTAATTCTATTAAACAGCACTTTAAGCTTACTTACTTTACCTTTAGCAGTAAAACACGTGCGTGTTTGTGTGTGCGCGCGCGCGCGTGTTTTAGGTGTTTCTTCGCTAGAAACTGTCCATCAGAAGATGAATGTTTTATTTGGTGTGATGTCAGCAGGCGCCAAGTTTTTTAACAGGTGGGTATATGTTATCTTTTAACGTTTTAGTGATGCAGTACATTTGGATTTTGTGTGCATACTCAACTCTATCCTATAAAAATATCAAATGAAAATACTACTTTTCTTTTAGCCTAGGTGTGAAGAACATGAAGGAAGCAGAAAGTATATGGGAACAATTTTTTCAGTGAGTATAATGATTTCTTATATGCGATATATAAATATTATAACAAGTATTAAAACCAGTGCTCGAATTGAAGGGGGGCTGGGGGGATCCGGGACCCCCAAAAGGCATTAGGGACCCCCATAAGAAGTAAAAAATAGACTTTGGGGTCCCTCAGATATTTGTATTTGAGTTAAAGTTATAATGACAATTGTGATTCAATTCATGCAATGGATATGGTAAATTTGGTGAATTAATTATTTACAATAATTTATATTAAGTTTGTTTATGGGCTAGTTGTCATGTCTCTTAAAATTTGAAACGCCCCGCCCCACGTCTAAAGACCGCTACAGGCAGGACAGTGAAAGAAGCATGTTCTTCTATGTAAGCCTGTTTTTAATATAATCGTATAATTATGTACAGTTGAAAGAAAAAGTTTGTGAACCCTTTGGGCTTACTTGGATTTCTTCATAAATTGGTCATAAAATGTGTTCTGATCTTCATCTAAGTCACAACAATAGAGAAACACAGTCTGCTTAAACTAATACCGCACAAACATTATATGTTTTCATGTTTTTATTGAACACAACATGTAAACATTCATAGTGCAGGGTGGAAGTATGTGAAACCCTAGGCTAATGACTTCTCCAAGAGCTAATTGGAGCCAGGAGTCAGCCAACCTGGGGTCCAATCAATGTGATGAGATTGGATGTGTTGATTAAAGCTGGCCTGTCCAATAAAAAACACACACCAGTTTTGAGTTTGCTGTTCTGAAGAAGCGTTGTCTGATATGAACTATGCCTCGCACAAAAGAGCTCTCAGAAGACCTACGATCAAGAATTGTTGACTTACATAAAGCTGGAAAGGGCTACAAAAGTATATCTAAAAGCCTTGATGTCCATGTGTCCACGGTAAGACAGATTGTCTACAAATGGAGAAAGTTCAGCACTGTTGCTACACTCCCTAGGCGTGGTCGTCCTGTAAAGATGACTGCAAGAGCACAGCGCAGAATGCTCAATGAGGTGAAGAAGAATCCTAGAGTGTCAGCTAAACACTTACAGAAATCTCTGGCACATGCTAACATTTTTGTTGACAAATCTACAATAAGGAAATAAAATTACATGAGAATGGACTTCATGGGAGGACACCACGGAGGAAGCCACTGCTGTCCAAAAAAAACATTGCAGCACGTTTGAAGTTTGCAAAAGAGCACCTGGATGTTTCCACAGCACTACTGGCAAAACATTCTGTGGACAGATGAAACCAAAATTGAGTTGTTTGGAAAGAACACACAACGCTATGTGTGGAGAACAAAAGGCACAGCACACCAACATCAAAACCTCATCCCAACTGTGAAATATGGTGGAGGGGGCATCATGGTTTGGGGCTGCTTTGCTGCCTCAGGCCCTGGACGGATTACTGTCATCGATGGAAAAATGAATTCCAAAGTTTATCAAGACATTTTGTAGGAAAACTTAAGACCATCTGTCCGCCAACTGAAGCTTAACAGAGGATGGACGATGCAACAGGACAACGACCCAAAGCATAGAAGTAAATCAACAACAGAATGGCTTCAACAGAAGAAAATACGCCTTCTGGAGTGGCCCAGTCAGAGTCCTGACCTCAACCCGATTGAGATGCTGTGGCATGACCTCAAGAGAGCGATTCACACCAGACATCCAAAGAATATTGCTGAACTGAAACACTTTTGTAAAGAGGAATGGTCCAAAATTTCTCCTGACCGTTGTGCAGGTCTGATCTGCAACTATAGGAAACGTTTGGTTGAGGTTATTGCTGCCAAAGGAGGGTCAACCAGTTATTAAACCCAAAGGTTCACATACTTTTTCCACCCTGCACTATGAATGTTTACATGTTGTGTTCAATAAAAACATGAACACATATAAGGTTTGTGCGGTATTAGTATAAGCAGACTGTGTTTCTCTATTGTTGTGACTTAGATGAAGATCAGAAAGCATTTTATGACCAATTTATGAAGAAATCCAAGTAAGCCCAAAGGGTTCACATACTTTTTCTTTCAACTGTATATTATAATCAAATATATTGTGTATTTCGTATAAATTGTATATTGCGAGACTGACCCCCACAAAAAAAAATATTAAGAGGGAGACTTGGTTCAATTCAAGCACTGATTAAATCATAAAAAATCACAACCTAAGTGTGTTCTAACTGCATATTGTAGTGTACTGACATACTTATTTTATAAATTTAACACCTGTATATATTTAAAAACCTCCGTTTGTGTTGAAGCAATTTTGCACAGTGAATGCTAAAATGCATTATTTTGTCAGGTCATTAATTTATTTCATGTATTTTATATGCCTCCACGACCTTATTTTTCGAATACCATCCAAAAATACATTTATTTATATAAATATTATATGTATTTTTGTTACATAATATACAGTCACTTGCTCATTATTGGAAAATCCGGTTCACACCGAGGTCCTGATCACCTTTTCACGATTCATTTTGCAATAATGCGCGACTTATTGTAGATTATCCCTTACCAAATCAATTCTCAATTCAACAGTATAGCAGAAGTGCGGGATAGTGTTGAAAGCTTTCTGGAGCTGGAAGTAAGTCATACTACAGTTTGACCACATTTAACACGATGCTAAATTGTAAACATTTGTAACAAGCGAGTGAGTGTTTGTGTGATTGACAGGTGGAGTGGGACAGCTTTTTGAAACGTCTGGATGTTCAGATGAATATGAGCGACACCGTTCTTTCACACTGTCCTGCAGCCCAGACGCTGAGCTCAGATACACGCCTCATACATGTCCAAACCAAAGAGTGAGAGAAACGTACTGATCATGTTACATTTGGAGGAAACAATAATACAGAACTTCTTCAACATTGTCATCCTTTGTGTAGAACTGGGTAGCAAAAATTGGCATGAATGTTTTGAATTCAGCATCCTTTCAGCACAAACATTCAATTCGATAATCATGAATTCATACATGTTGCCCAAGATTTCATCCGTCTTGTCTTGACATTCTAGTGATGATAAAACAAGGGCCTTGTGTTTATACAGGAATGTGTCACTGGGTCAATACTTGGGCAAGGGAGAGAATCTCCTACTTGTTCTACTTCGACATTTTGGATGACAGCCATGACGAGACCACCTGACTGAGCTGAGGAAAAGCAAGGTAAGAGAACCTGACACTTATGAAAATAAATACAGACATCCACGGCATGTTGTTTGAATCATCAACACAGCTGCTTTCTGTTCATAATTCTTTCTTTTACAGAGTCTTCTGGAAGCTCAGTCAGTGCGGGTGCTGGTGGTCTCGTATGGGTGTCTGGAAGGGGCAGCGTTCTGGCTTGATCAGACAGGCACTGAATTTGATATGCTGTTTGATGAAGAGAGAACGGTGAGCACTTTTTATTTGAACAAAAAAAGTTATTTGTCCTTTAAAAACAGATGAAGTCCTCGCTATACTTTTGGAGAATTATAAAGAGGTTTACTTTATTATGAGTCCCTTGCGTTTGTTGCCAACGTTAACAAGCACCTTTTAAATACTTTCAGATTTTTCGAATTTTGCAAAACGCTGTGACAAACATAAAAGGTGACTGATAATAATGATTCATGACAAAAAAATACAGAGACATTGACGGAAAGTATAAATGTGTGGGTTACAGGTGTACAGAACATTCGGTCTGGGTTCATCGTTTGCCAAGGTGATGAAGTTTAAGTCCCTATTTCACTACTCTGAATTTCTGGCGATGAACAGACAGTTTCCTGAAGTGCCACCACAGTTCATCGATGATCTGTTTCAGGTGACATTCACACACTCTCTTCCAGATACTACAAAAACACTGATGACTCGGTCTGTAAGTGGACCGTAAAAGCAAAAACTGATGGATGGCTTTAAAATGTCTCTCAGATCACAGATGTACAAAGACGTCGCATTGACCGCTGAATCATACGGCATGACTGCTGCCATATAGACCTCTTCTGTGCCGACGTCACGGTTAGGTCACGGCTTTAGCTGAAGGCAAAACAAACGGCCAAAACAAACCATCGCAGATTTGTCTACATAAGGGCCCATTCAGACGGAACTCGTCTCTGCGTCTAAAAATGGGAGACGCGGTGCTCAGATATGTTTTTTTAAAGCGCAGCCTAGAACGTGATGTTGCCATCAAATAAAACAGTTGTTATGCCAGCTTGCTTCTGTAAACAGCAAGCTTGCCCTGCCTCCAAATTCTTCTGATTGGTTCACTGCTCTTAAAGCTGACATTGATGAGCAGCGCTGCATGTAAAATGAATTTTTTTTAACTTGACACACCGTCTTAAAAATGCGCAGCTCGTGTGCGATACGCTTCAAATGACGTGCGCGTAACGGTCACGCATGTCCGTCAAATGCATTATTATAATGGGAGAGGGAACAGTGTGAAGGCTCATTTTATGTGTCAGGTTTGTGTTCAAGTAAATGCATTTAACGTTACTAATGTTTAACACTGTGATTACACGCAGGCATCTATAGATCTATACGCTGTTTCTCTTTACTATATACGCCTGGTTTCTCTGTCGGGTAGGTGTAGATGTCAGGCCACATCACTGGAGGCAAATCTGTCAGTTCGTAAGTGGGCGCGTACAGGTCGGCCAGGTTCCTGGCGTTAAAATAATTTTTTTTTTAAACAATCGCGGTCCTATACAGTCAGTGACCTTGCATGTTAAAATTGAATCAGCTTTTTTCACAATATTCACAACATCTGTTACTGTTAAAGCAGAAATACTATCGACAGAAGTCAAAGGTCTGACTGCTCGAGACTATGAGTCATGTGAATCCATAACAACAAATTCCTTTTAATATTATATAACTGCAAACGTCTCCTCCTAGTCTAGGACTCTTGAAAATAAATTAAAACCTCTCTCTCTCTTTAAGATGGGTGGTGATTTTGTGCTGGATGAAGGTGGAAAAGTGATTTTTTCTTACCGGTGTATAAACCCAGTGGACAGACCATCAGCTGCACAGATTCTGGCCGCCGTCTCTGCTCACGCGGGCCTTTCTTAACTCCTGCAGAGGCTGAAAAAGGTCTTGTTTCCCCCTTTCATCTTGATAAGTTGTTCCAGTGCCTGAAATGTTATATCTTTTCGTGTTTGTGCCAGTTTCAGTATCTGTTCTTCCAGTTGGAAACATGGCCAAAACCTTACTAATTTGGCACCGAGTTGCAAAAGCTGTTGTTTTCCATTGAGAATACTGCCCAGTCTACTTCATTCATAAAAAATGCAGTGTTTATTATTTCTGTTAAAATACTTTCCAGTATATCAGTTATTCAGGTCAATTATTCACTAAGTTAGTTAGTTTCGTGAAGAATGTCAAAACTGCACCTCTGTGGTGCTTTCAAAACAATAACCTGTTTGATTAAATAGGCCATCTTCTGGTTTAACCAGTGGCAGGATTTAGGGGCAGGGCTACCTGTTGTAAGTTGTTGATTGATAGTTGTCTAGTTTGTTTTGAATGTTTAGGGTGAAAAAATTACACCGTTAACAAGAATGTTGAAAATGTTGAGTACTGTGTTAAAAGAAGAGTTTGAAAAACAACAGAAAAATCCATAGACGTGAGGTTGAATAAATCTCTATTTATAAAACCTAATTTTTTACATTACATAACTTTGATATTTGTGTTGTCAGGTTGACTCCACATACGGAGCTCGTCCAGAGGTTGTATGGATGAAGATATGACTTGAATTCATATGAAGAGTCATCTCTGATGGGAATTTACAGCTTCTGGTCATAAAAGCTTCAAATCTGTTGAGGCAACACAGAAGCACTTTGCAAACATTAACAAGGGCACGATCATATAAAATCAGATTCTTCACTTTATTTGACTGTTTTAGAAGACAGATGAAATAAAACAAACTTAGGAAGTTGTTTTACTACTTTAGTATCAGGATAATGAAGGGCAAATGTTTACAATTAGATCCAATCTGAAATATATAACTGATATTTGTTTAAGAAACTGTATTGAGGTGTAATTTTTGAACTGAAGTCAGTGTTGAATAAAGGATTTCATACAGACTGAGATCTGTCAACACGTCCTTTTGCTTTAAACCTGCTTCAATAGTTATTTAATCTTTGGAAACAGATCATCTAAAACAACAAACCAAACTCTTCCATTTTTCAGAAGAACAAAAAACAACTTTCTGTTATGGTCTTAAATATGTCTAAATCAGCAATATTGTAATGTCAAGACTATGGGAAATGAGAACCGTACACACCCTTCAGACAGATTAAATAATTCTGTATGTTTAAATTCTTCTAAACTTGTCTGTTATTACAAATAAAGGATCGTATTTCTCAAGTCGCTTTAAAAAAATAGTTCACCCAAATATGAATTCTTGCATAAATTATGAGATCATTTTTATTTTGAGTGAACTATTCATTTAACTCTAACATCACTTCGACAGTTGTATTGAATACAGTGAATAGCTGCTCATTATCAATAAAGCCCTCAGTTGAGGACGGAGCTGCTCCTTAAGGAATATATTGTAGGTCAGACATCAAACTCGCAAAGATAAAACATGCGTCTGTCACAGTACGTGTCCCACCAGTCTCCATCATCTGAGGACATGGAGACACAGTTCTCTCGTTTCCCGCCGTCCGGCTGGCTGGACAGGAAGTGCTTCCTCCACTGGAAGTAAGTCACGCGTGTCGTGTCCTCAAACAGATAGAGTCCTTCAGAACGCTCGTCGTTGATCCCAAGCCACACAGGCCAGTTACCGTGAATGACTGATTTGACGTATTCGGCTAAAGCTTCCTGCTCCCTGCGGTCTCGAGGCATAGCCATGCGTCCACCTCGTTCCTGACACTTCTGAGAAGCTTCCGTGTAGGTTTCATGCATACGGTATACCAGAAGGCATTTGTATCCAATTTTCCTGCCTTTTTGGCAGCCTGGAACGACATAAATTGGTTTAATCAGTCATTGTTTCAACAAAGTACCACACATGTGTGTTAAGATCATGACTGTTTAGAGTACTTTGGTACGATGTTTTGTTAGGTTCTTTTGGTCTGCATAAAAAAAAAAATACATTTAGTCCTGGTTTGCGGTTCGTGTTGACACCTGTCTTTACAAACCTAAAGATACTAAACCTCAACAACCTGACTTGTCAAATTTAAAGCAACACTTTTTGGTTTTTCGACCTTCAAATGATTTATCTTAAATGATTTCAGTGGTAGAACAACTCTTAAAGCAACACTAGATAACTTTTGCTTATAGTTCCCCCATGTGTTTGATAAGCGCAATTGTCTGTTATCAGTGTCGTAAATACTGTTGCTGAATAAGCTTCGAAGTGGGCGGTGAATACACGTGAATTTGTTAACCAAGCAGAAACCTCCGTTACACCATGTCACTTCATAAACTGTGCATACACTAAAGCACTCTTTTCGCTCCCGCGGGGTATACTAATAGCTCAATCTAGATTCTGAGGTAGCAGCTGGTTGTTAGCCGTTAGCTACATAGTCGTTGTCCTTTGTGTAAAAGGTGCAATCACTTACTTACACTCAACTCACTATAGGAATAGTGCCTAGCATAGTAACTATAGATACCGATAACATTAGTCCACGTGCATTTACTAAGGAATGAGCAACTTTTGACCATAGAACATTTATATTGGTTTGGTAGTCATCGTTTACAAGCATAACACTAAATTGTTAACAGACAATTACGCTTATCTTACCACATGGGGGAATCCGTGAGCAAACGTTCTGTACTGTCACTTTAATGACATATGTGATAATGTACATCTAGACAGTTGTAATCGCAAAATCAACTCTGACAGGGTAATCTTGTTTTATTTAATTTTTGGCCTTAATAGCACAATGTAGAGAGGACCAAAAATGATACACGATGACAAAGTAGAATAGGACCCAGGACTTGCCTTTGGGTCACCACGGCGCTCACTAGGGTATAAGCACTGACCACATGGTGGTATTTTTAGTTGAAGAGCTCACAATGAGAAGCTTAAAGTAGAACTTTCGCCACAAAGAACCTTGTCTTGTGCACCTGTGAATCTATATTTTAAATATCTATTGTGTAAATATAGAGTGTTGTAAAGGCCTGTGTGATACAGACAGTGCATGCACTCTAACCCTCTAGTCGTCCGATCTCTTTGCGATTGTCTTTGCAGTAGGATGAGACCTGTTGTATGGCATCCTCCGTGTCACCCAGTCTGTTGTCAAGACGTGACATTCTCTCCATCAGCTGCGACATTTTAACGTCTAACGTGTAGTGTCCAACATTAAGCCTGTGGATGGCCTGATCCATCGCTGCCAGTCTAGACACTACAAAAACAGACAAAGTGATTGAGTCTTTCATTAGCCTGCAACGCTGCCGCATTCCTCAGAATGAAAAGACTCAGTGTGGACACCTTAAGAAGTTTTTGGAGGGGGAAGGGGAAACAAGGTGGTTGATGATACAGTGTATGGATTCCAAGAGTGCCCACATGTAGAAAGTACTACAAAAAGCAAATGTGGTTTGCTGGTCTTAGCTGATTTCCTAGCCAAGTTAACGTCCAGGAAAACCGTTTCCAGTTGGACAACCTGGAGGACCAGCTTGGATTAGACAACCAGTCGTTTTTTTCAGGAGGAAACATGCTTAAGATTGCAATTCACATGCCTAGACTTTAAAAATATTACTAGTCTCACTTGGTTTCTTGTCAGGTCTTACTTACAACATTCATTTGTGCAAGTTCAAACGGAAGAGTTCTTGAGATTATTATTCATTATTAAGATTACTTGCATACACACACAGAAAAAATCAGTGTTGGGGAGTAGCTAACTACAAGTAGCGACGCTACTAACTTAACAACATTTTTCTGTAGCTTGACGGTAGTTAAGTTACTTTTAAAACAGTCTAGCTTTTCCGGTAGTTAAATACTTTTACAAGCAAGTAGCGGTGTAGCGTGCCCAAACGCTACTCGCTACATTCCATTGCGACGAACTTTAAAGCAATAAGTAGTGCAGCGCACTGAGCACATGCGTCGTCACCTTACTTAATACTGAAATGTTTGCATTACTGCCAGCTATTGTCCTGTGACGCATCTCGCGGCTTACGCACAGTATTCAGATGCGTCTGATGATTACGTGATTGTGCTGAAGTTAACTCGACACACACACATCCATCCAGGATGGAGCAAGGCATGGCGACTGAATTTCAGATTCAGAATTGGAAGATGTATAATGTTTCTATATCCTTTTAAGGTGGAAAACTGGGTATTTCTCCAAAATGCTACAGTAAAAAAATCCATATGGTGTGCATGTATTGTGGGACGGCCCCAACTGAAACCCACCATCCGTTTTTTCTACTTATTAAAAATAGGTTATTGACAAGAGACACGGATCCTCTACATTTAAATAAAGCTTTAAAAGCAGCGTTCCTGGAATTTACGGTAAACCACTCAATATCTGCGCATCTAAACGGCGGATGACTTGACCCTCAGTGATTAATTGCCCATGGCCTTATTTGTCCAAGTTCATGTCTCTTAAAGATGCAAACAGTAATGGTTACACGTTCTTATGTATTCTGTCCGAAACTAAAAATTAAATCGCAGTCTGCATGGAAGACTTTAAGCACAAATTTAAGGAAACACATACAGGTGAGTTATTTGGCCCAACATTTGTTCTTTTTGTTGTTTTAATAATTCACATTGTCTACATTTAGCAAACTTGAGATAAATTTGAGTTTAACTTTAACTTGCGTACTGTATAGTTTACAAAATAAAATAACATTGAAATCATAACTGTATTGTATTACATAGTTTTCTCAAAATATTTTTCATTAACAATGAATCAGTTATTCTTTATATACAATGACACTCTAAAGTAGTTTCAATGTAGCTAGCTACTTTTTATAGTAACTTGTAGTGTAGCTAACTGCTTTTTCAAATGGGTAACTAAGCTGTAACTTAACTACTTTTATTGATGAGTAGCTTGTAGCTTATCTAACTACAGTTTCATAGTAGCTTCCCCAACACTGGAAAAAATAAAGAAACTCCCAAGTTACTTTCAGATTTTTTAAATTAGGCTACTTTTGGTATTATAAGTGCTTAAGGACAATTATTATTTTGTTTCATTCTATAAACTACTGACAACATTTCTCCCAGATCCCAAACAGAAATTGTGGTTTGGTAATTTGCATTTATTTGCATAAAATTTAAACTTTTGCTTGCTTTTGTTGGAATTTTACAGACACTCATCCGAAATGGTTGTAATACATATAGAAAAGGGAAAACTGGAGTGGTGGAGATGGAAGAACTCACAGATGTAGTTGTAGGTGCTCTCAGTGTCTGATACGGCAGTGGTGGGTTCAGGTTCTATGATGTCTGGAGTATCTCCTCGACCTATCAAAGTCTCTTCATTGAACTCTCGAGCCTGTAGAATTGAACAACAAACAAGACCATACTCACCCTGAAGTGATACAGCAGATCAGACTAGAAGTCACAGGCAGGTACCTGAAGTAATGTGATGCGTTTTAGCAACCAAAAAACAATGACTACTATACTTAATGGACTCTTGGAGCTAGCTTACACTTTATAAAGTGTCGAAAGCAGGAGAAATTAGTTAAATAGGATTACAATATCAACTTGACTTCAAAGTGTACATGTTCTGTTTAGCAGCCTCCTGCAACTTAAAGGGACAGTTTACCCATAAATACAATTTTGTCATTGTTTGATCCCCCTCATGTAGCTGCAGACCTGTTTATGTGTATCTTCTGTGGAAGACAAAAGAAGATATTTTGAGAATTGTGGTTTTGTGTCAATGTCGTTTAGTTACCAAAATTCTTCAAAATATCTTCTTTTGTGTTCAGCAGAAGAAAGATTTTCGAGTAAACTATCCCTTTAAAAAAAAAATCGGTAACACTTTGTTTAATTTTCCACTTGGACCCGAATCTAACGTTTTGCTAAATTTTTACAAGTAATTATACACTTCTGCAAAACCCATAAATAATCATTAATGTTATACCTTCAAATGCAGCACTTCAGTTGATACAATATATGAGGTTGAAGACCCCTGTTCTGAAGTAAAATGTACTTCATCGTACTTTGAAATATATCATTCATTAATTGTATCTATTAATAAATGTAAAATGTGCAAACTTTATAAAACTTTCATGCGAGAAATGCGAAGTGTTTACCTGCGAGAGATCAGGTGTTGTGATGACCAGTTCTGTGTCATTGTCAGCAGATTCACATGAGGACAGAGCGCTGAATCCCACCGCAGCCGCAAGAATCACTGTGAGATTCATTTTCATTCAAATCACTTAATAAATCTCTTCCTTCTGTTGAGTCGTCGCTCTGCTTTACTGTATATATGCGCACACACAGATATCCCACCCTCCTGATGTTGTCTTTCAGGGCTCTCCTTCTTACTTTCACATCGCTTTCAACCATTTGACCTCGCCTCTCTCTCTCTTACTCCTCTCATCTGTTTCTAGCCCCCTCCCTCTCTGCGGCCGTGTGAGCGTTATAACTCTGTCCATAAACATTTACTTAGTTTTTCCTCTTTATTCTTTTTTGTTTTGTATACCTTTTAATACTTGGTAACAATTTACATTTAGGTTGTATTTATTAAGACAATGCATCAAACAGCACGTACAATGTACAAGACAGTTTTTCCAGCACTTTTTTGTCTGTTTATGTTACTTCATGCCAGTAAAGTTTTTCCTGTTAATTCCATTAAGAAATGCAACCTTATTGTCAAGAGTTACTCTTGCTGTCATTTAACATTATCGTTCTTTGTGTTTTATCCTAACGGAAATTTTTTGTCCTACGTCCCACTTCCATTCTTTGTGCTAACATTGCAAATTTACTGACACAACATTCACTCCCTTCTCTCTTACTTGCTTTGAGTCATTCCAGCCCCAAACGCCTTCTCATTCTTGAAAACATCCACATGAGAATTGTTAGGTTAGAGCGGTGTTGTCTTTTGGGAACATGTTGTTCAGAAAGGACAGGAGAATGGCCAACATCTTACCAGACGAGTTCTCTCAACACATGGAAGGAATTTGGACTTCTCATTCTTGAAAACAGGACACTTTTTTCCTCTCCCTCTCTTCTCTGGAGGTGGAATCGGGATGAAAAAGTGAACCAAAGGAATCCGGTTGATTACATAACGAAGTCTAACTATGTGAATTTCTCCCAGATGGCTTTGTGCACACGTTACACAGAAGAGGGAGCAGATTTAAAAATAGATAAACTGCCCTTATATTCTCCTTTGGTAACAAAGAGACCTCTTAAAATCTGTTTGCAGAGAACTCCCTCAAATGATTCCAGACAGTATTGGCACGCTGTGCCTTTGAACATGGACGACTTATTGGAAAACTGGAGCAGCGTTCCAGCCGAGACTTTTTCCAATACATGAGGAACAATAAACGATAAGCCCCAAAGTAAAAAACAGCCCATAAAACACTTTTTATAGAATATGCTGGTAGCATTTAGAGAATGACACACATGTGAGCAATTACGTTCAAGCACATCCAACGGTGATATTTTATGAAACTACAGGCAGCAGACAGTGACCTCTTGAAATTTTTGACAGGGGAAACGGTCACGAGATTTACAGGTCTTGTTCTGGTTTTAATCACTGCTTCAGTGCCCTCAACCAGCAAATAACAGAGACAAACAACAAGTTAGTGTCTTTCTTTAATTGTATTTTTTTACATTACAGATTTAAAAATGCATAAAGTCTGGCTCCAGGCCACATATTTAGCATCTCGCAAAGAAAGCTTCAAAAGTATTTCTACCCTTGCACCCTAGTTACTTGACGAGCAAACTCTACACAAGTACATGAACACTAGCTACTTAGCAACGCAAGTTCCATTGTACATGTCGTTGCGTAATCCATCAGAATCCAATAAATTATGTGGCACAAGGAGTGGTATTGCAGACAATTAATCAAGGTTATCAAAATATGCCAAAACATCACATCACGATATGCATACCGCAATGGTTTGCCATGACTGAACAACTCTAATACTTCAAATTAATGAGAAAGGAAACATTTATATGTGCGTTATATTGTCTGGTTTGTATTAAATGTACTTCAAAAGTAAAACATGGATGTTTGCTTTTAGAAGTTGTAGAGTTGCTTTCTTTTCTCAGAAAGATAAAACAATTTAATTTAAAATACAAGTAAAATGTTAAACTCAAAATATTATTGTATAGCGTATAGCACTATTTAGGAAGTTATCGCATTAACGCATTATGTCTCTACAATAATGTGCAGCTCTAGTATTTTCTTTAGGTCATAACAATAGTTTGGCGACAACAATTTCAAGAAAGTTCGTAAAAGTAAACATGTTTATAGCTAGCTAATCCACACTTGCTATGCGCTGGCCAAGCATTCGCATACTTGTATAGAGTATGTTTCTGGCATAAAGGGACAGTTCACCCACAAATAAAAACTCTAATGTCTTCGTTTGCTTCCAAACCTGTATTCATTTATTTGTTCCGATGAACACAGAGAAGGATATTCGAAAGAAAGCTTGTAACCAAAAAGTTCTTGGACCCCATTGAGCCACATAGTAGGAAACATTTCAAGAGTAGTCAAAAGAGCCCCAGAACTGTTTGCTTTCCTACATTCTTCAAAATATCTTCTTTTGTGTTCAAACGAACAAATACATTTATAAAGCAATGTTTTCCTACCATGGTAGACAATGGTGGCCAAGAACTGTTTGGGACCAATTCTTCCAAATATCTTTCTCTGTGTTCATCAAAACAAAGAAATTTATATTTAGAATCTGAAACACCACAAGGGTGGGTAAATCACAGGTGTTTTTGGGGGGGGCGAACTGTTACTTTAAGGATTTTAATGTTGTATTGCTTTAAGTTATCAAGTCCTCTCTGTTGTACTTTACAGTAGAAAAGCATTTCGAAAGATAAAAATGCTTATGAATACTTAATGTACAGCAAACTACACAACGAGCTTACAATATTGTGCATATAAAGTCTACAAAACAACCAAGGTGCACATTGTTTCCTGAAAACCATGCTACAATTCCTCATTTAGGTCCATATAAGTAATGTGAAGCATCTTAACACTAGTATTAAGGTCGAAATAACAATAGGAAAAAGAGGAGGGCAGTGAGAGCGATGTGGCATTCAAACTAGAGGTTTAGCTGCCGGGAACCACACTAATGTCCATTTCAAAAGTAGGTCCGGTTTTCAGTTCATGCAGTTCGTGCTTGATATGAAAGCAATTATATTATGTGTATTTAATCAACAGTTTCGTTGTAAAATCGAAAGAACAACATTAAAGTGAAAGAAACGTTCTCCATTTTGTCCTTCAATAATGGAAGCTCTGTTCCCTGGTTATGAGAGTAACAGATTTAGGTGGAAATTTTGCGAAGAATTTGGCATGTGCTGCAGTTCGGAACAGCACTCTGGGACCCACGGCCAGGGGTCTGGGGGTTTGAGTTTGTGTGTGAATGAGCTCATACATTCAGTAACTAGTGTTGAGTGATTCAACAGATGAAGTTTTTAACGAAGTTGTAGAAATATAGAGGCACCCTAAATAAACTACTAAAGCATTAAAATAAGGTGGTCTGTAGTGTTCGTGGAGTCCCTTGGGTTCTTCAGGATATTCAAGCATTACCAATTGTCCAAGAAGTCAAATCCGGTCTTCAGGATACTGCTGCTTGTGTTGAACTGAAAAAAAAAAAAAATGTCGGTTTGTGGAAATCAGTTTTGTACAACCATCTGTCTTCATCAAACAAAATGAAGGTGAATTTGAATCCTCCAAGACTCACCTGTGCGAAGGAAGGACTGGAGGTGGGCGACCCACTGACTTTATCGTCATCTTTTGCTGCGTTATTGGAGTGTGTCGAGAAGCCGGTGACCAGCCCAGGACTGAACACCTCATCCAGAGGGCTGCTTACAGAGGGAAGGGTGCTCTGGGCCCTCTCCCATCCTTCCTGTGACGTAGACACCGGAGCCGGAGGAGTTGGGGTGACACTCATGGCCGCAGGAGTCACGCTGATGGGGACTGGGGGAGGTGGAGCAGGTGGTCTGGTGGTCCTCTGTTTAACCGGTTTTGAGGCGGGGGCTTCCTTCGGCTCCCTTGACACCAACTCTGGCTTGAGGTACGAGGGCAACGGCTTCTCCCCCTTCTCCATAGACTTGATCTGGCTCGGCGTCAGAGACTGAAATTCTGCCTTCTCACCCTCCAGTCTGGAGCGCTCAGCACTGATCTTCCAAAATGAGGATTCGTCAGTGCTGGGCAGCTTGTTACTTTGAGGGGTTTTAGTTTTAGATTCGTTGCCTACAGAGGGAACGACTGGTTCTGTGGCTTCAGAGACCAGGCTGAATTCTATCTGACTCTGTAAGGAAGGGAATGACTGAGTCACATTTTTGCTTTTCGCCAACTAGGCTACATGAAAACGAATTTTTAGAAAAGGTGGCCTACTTACCTTAGTTTCCCAAGAGAAGGGGGCTGAGTGCTCATCTTGCCAAGTTAAGTCCTTGAAAAAGAGAGATGTTAAGCACTGTCATTTAACCTATTTAAACTAATTGAATATATTTATATATATGCGATATAAAACCTGAATAACAGGACCTAGTGCATGCATGTTGCAGATATATTCATATAACTCAAATTAGTAAACAATTTAAAGATTTTTATCTTGTCTTAAAAACATCCTAGGATCTGCATTATCTTTAAAAATTAGAAATTTGTTTAGTAAAAAGTTTAAATACAGTTTAAATAGTACAAATATACATCCTTTAGCGTATATTTATTTACTACACATATATTAACTATTTACTACTAAACTCATTGCTCAAGTATTAGCTACTCTTTAAAGTCCCTGTGAACCGAAAGTTGTGATCATTTTTACTTCCGTATTCTCATACATTTCCTAATAAAAATGAATTTCAACTGAGAAATTTAGTGGGTGTGGCTTGCGTTTTTCACTGCGAATTGATTGGATGTGGAAAAACAGCTGTTGAGAGAGAGAGTTCTGCCAACGGAAGGAATCATGTATGAAGTACATGATTCATGGAGCCTTCAGATAGATCCCGGAAGTTATGTTTTCTCTTTAAATGCTTTATTCCTTTTATGTTTTATTCATTAAATGGCTTTCGTCTTTAAATGGGCTACACGTTTACCTCAGTTGGTCTGTTTAGTCGCAGCACCATGCGTTACTAGTAACTTCCCGTAACTAGTGAGAGCCCCCACTGAACCGTTCCACTGGAGTCTACGCAGTTGACGTAACTCTCTCTCGCAATGGCTCTGCTCCGGCCAAGCCTTCTAATTTACGTCATTTCAGATGGATAGTCATTTCAGGGCGGAAGTGCATTTTCAGATTTTAACTGAAGATTATGAGGGTTCATGAAATTTAAAAAGAAAATTACCTACATTGATAAACTATTTACTACGAACGCTGCAATATTTCATGAAAAAACAAGAATTGTCATTTTTAATTTTACTGGGACTTTAAATGAAATATGTTAAAATGTAATTAATTTACTTTACTTTACTTAATTAAACAGTATAGATAATGAGTAGGCTATACAGTAAAGATAGTTTTGTTTAGAAAACGTCAGCCGACATATGAGGGTAAAAATAAACTTACGATACAAAACTGACAAAAGGTTTCTCTTGAATTATTTATGTTATAATGTATTTGTTTGTGGCTGACACATTATGGATCATATAAGCACCTCTTCTCCGAAGTGTTACGATCTTCTGTCCGGTCTGGATGAGCAGTTTCGGGTAACAGATCACCTCCTCTCGGTCCACCCGGTGCATGGCGTACCGAGCCCGGATCCGCGGATCCATCATGCCGTTATCAATTGCTGTGTCCTGTTCGGCTGGAGTCATCTGATCCCATTCAGAACCGTATCCCTCTTTTATGTTCTCCCTCTCCTCCATGATCTTACGGGCCATTGAGTTAATGGAGGAGAAATATTCCAGTTTTTTGGCCTCCGTAAGGTGCGGAGGATCCGCCACGAACCCTGCCATCGCTGCGGCCGCCATTTCCTCAACAGCTGCCTGTAACAACAAGCGCTGACGTACACAAAATACTTTTATTTTGTTTTTTATTTATTTATTTAACATTTCTTTGTTTAGTTTGTTATGATACATAAACGTATCATATACACCTGAACTGAATACAATTTAATATAGATTATAACATTTAATTTGATAACTTTTAAATATATAATGTAACATAATTAAATTCACCTTTTTTTTACGTTTTGTATTTTCTAACATGGGTCTAATTATTACACATGGACTTTTGACTTAATTCGTTTTTAGC